>CM035275.1:90513022-90560183 GCA_020226075.1 Hydropotes inermis | reverse complement strand
TGATGGTGGTGATGGTGATGGTGATGATGGTGGTGGTGATGGTGATGATGGTGATGGTGGTGATGGTGGTGATGCTGGTGGTGGTGGCGGCTGGGGGAGCTTTCCAGGATTTATGAAGCTCCCTCTCAAACCACTAGCTTCTGATAAAGTTTACATAACAGAAATTTTAGTGGCCATGCTTGACAGAAAATACAGACTTCAGAAAATCATTTCAGAAAGGTCACTAAACAAACAGCAGCAATTATGACCACAAATAGCAATAGCAAACCCAGGCAAGGAGGAGGAATCAGGCTTCCAGAGAGACACCTGCTTTCACAAGGGTGTGCGGGGGGGCGTGTGTGTGGCCAGGAGCCGGGGAGGAAGGGCCACGAGGAGGAAGCCCTCCAGGAGAGGGACATGATGTCTGGCTGCCCAGCTAGGTTTTCACTGTGAGGTTAAACCCTACAGAATTGCACAGAACAGACATGGGGCTTGAATAACCTGCGTGAGCCAACTCCCTGGGCCTGCCCCCAGGGCAAGGAGCGAGCCTGCCGGTCTCCGTGGAGGTCCCTCTGTGTCCTCTGGCATGAGCCTCATCCTGATTCATCGCTGTCACAGTCTTGTCTTGCCTTAGGGTTAGTGCCCTAGTGTGGGCCTAGAGGCCCAGCTTGGTCTTGCCAGCCTTCTTTTTAAACATTTTCTTTCTAGTCCCTTTCTTTCTAGCTTCCTTGTCTACCCCCTCTTCTGTGTGGCTTGTCCATTGCCGAGTTCAGGGCTTTGGCCCCACGGTTGCCCAGCCTGGCTTTGCTGAGTGCAGTTGCGATGCAGCTCATTGTCTCCTGCCCGCAGACTCTCTTCATGGTACCTTCACGCAGACCCTTCACAAAGCGGGGGTCCCATGTGAAGATTCAGGCTGGTGTGCCCACCTTTTATCGAGAGGCATGGAGCACCTGCTGGCTTCCCCCTGTGACGCTGGCAGCTGCCACTGTCACCCATCCGTCCTGGGGCACAGAGTGGCTGGTCTAATCGTGTCACTGTTTTCATTCTGGAACTGAAATACTCGGATAAAGAGAGTTCTCGTAACTCGTCTGTGAGTGTAGCGTCGAGACGGTATGCGGAGGAGCCAGAACCTCCCGGCCAGTTTTCAGGGTAATGAGCTGGGACCCCGCTGTTCCCTGAGCAGCATGTTCTCTGAATCCTCTTATTAGCGTGTCCATTTAGACTTCTTTAATAGCCCTCACTCCATGGAAGCCAGCATCCTTTCTGAAACTCAGGAAGTCCCTCTTTGGGGCAATAGGAACCTCCTCACCTCACTCCTGAGTCCACATGACTCACTCATGATCTTGGTGGCCTCGCCACTGCCTGGCGTGACAAGATGCCCCAGGCCCGCCCCGCCTATTCCCACTTACAGACCCGAGATCAGCCTTTTCTCCAAGAAGCCCTGCTTCTCTCAGAGGGGAATGTATGCCAAACCCATCCTCAGGGCACAAGGATGATGTGGAGAAGATCTTAGGGGTCCGTGCTGTTTCTTTGATTCACCCTGACAACGGGCGTCCATTCACCTATTCTGTGACATCTGCACCTCCTTCCTCCAACACCATCTCAGGGACACACAGGACCATAGACAAGATCATGCCTTTATTTTATCCCCCATAGCTCACATGGTCCCACAGTACCAATATTATATGTACGTGTGTGTATCAACACCAACACATATGTACCAACATTGGTATTACCACCCTGCTGCTCTAAGTACTAAGAAAAGTTAAATCTTTTTTTTTGCCATGTGTGTTTCCTGTTTCATCCTTGTTTCGGATGGGGCACTGGGTCTCATGTCAGTTCACAGAGCCATTATGCATAATATCTTCTCCCTTGCAGCCTCATTTAATTTTCTGCAGGTAGCTCCATGAATGCCAGTTACCAGCCTTCAGTTAAAATCTCTGTGGTCAATTTTGTTTAAAGCTCATTTTCTAATTACCTTCCTCAGGACGGGCTCATGAGAACAATAGCTCTGATATCTTGAATGTTGATAACACTTCATGTTTTTATTCTTTTATGCTTTGAAAGTCCAGTTTTGCTGGATAAAAAAAAAACACTTGCTTCATGTTTTCCCCCTGAAACACATTAAACATAATATTCTACTTCTTTCTGGCATAAAGATTTTCTGTGTAAAATGTGTAATAGAATTTTTATTTCTCTTATTATCTTACTGTTTTACCTGGCTGCCTAAAAGATGACTTCTTTTCTTTTTTTTTGTAAAAGTTTATTAATTTATAAGCCTCTGTCTTTGTAGTAGTTGTTCTGGTCTCTATTCTCAGGTATGTTGTATGCTTTCAATACAGCAGTGGTTTTAAACATATCTTTTTAAATAAGGAAGGTTATCTTGAAACACAGTTTTTAGTATTATTTTATTTCCTTCTTTGATTTCTTCTTCAGGACTCAGAATCATACATAAGGTTGTCTTTGCCAGTCTTCAGAATTCCTGTTTTTTTTTCTTGAATACCTTTTCTTTTCTTCACTGTATTAAGAAGCCTTTCCTTTCTATTTTCCATTTTTCTTAAGGTATTATCTCATTCTATTCATGTTTCTTCTGCCTGAGTTTTCATTTCTGAAATGTCTTTTAAATTTCTGATTTTCCCCTCAGCGCTGTTGTTCAGTTCTGAAATTTTTTAAATTATGATTTTTGCTTTTCTTTCATATCTGATATCATCCTTGAACCTCATTTTGAAGTAGTATATAACAATGGTTTCAATATGTTATTTGAGCCTGAGTCTCCAGCATACTTTTATTGTCCACATAGGTATTATTCTATGCTTTATCAATATTTTTATAATAGCTTTTAGTGGTAATTTGATATGTCTCATTTAAAAACTTTCAATTTTTAACTGTGGTTAAAAACACGAAACATAAAATTCAGCATCCTAACCATTTTTAAAGAGTGCGTTCCCACTGTTGTGCAACCGTCTCTAAAACTTCTTCAGTTTGTAAAAGCGAAGCTCTCTGCTCATCTCGCTCCCCGTCCTCCCTCTCCTCCTGCAGCCTCGGACACCCTCCCTTCCACTCTCTGCCTCTAAATTTGAGGGCTCTAGGGATAATAAGCAGAGACGTCACTTTGCCGACAAAGGTCCATCTAGTCAAAGCTATGGTTTTTCCAGTAGTCATGAATGGATGTGAGAGTTGCACCATAAAGAAAGCTGAGCGCTGAAAAATCGATGCTTTTGAACTGTGGTGTTGGAGAAGACTCTTGCGAGTCCCTGGGACTGCAAGGAGATCCAACCAGTCCACCCTAAAGGAGATGAGTCCTGAATATTCATTGGAAGGACTGATGCTGAAGCTGAAGCTGAAGCTCCAATACTTTGGCCACCTGATGCAAAGAACTGACTCACTGGAAAAGACCCTGAGGCTGGGAAAGATTGAAGGCAGGAGGAGAAGGGGACGACAGAGGATGAGATGGTTGGATGGCATCACTGACTCAGTGGACATGAGTTTGAGCAAGCTCCGGGAGTTGGTGATGGACGGGGAATCCTGGTGTGCTGCAGTCCATGGGGTCACAAAGAGTGGGACATGACGGGGTGACTGAACTGAACTGAGGGATCTGTGTATGTGGCATCGCACAGCATCTGTCTTCTTCTACGTCTGGTTTTTAAGGTCCTCAAGTTTCATCCGTGGTGTGGCCTGTGTCAGAATTTCCTTCCTGCTTAAGACTAAATAATATTCCTTTGAGTGGATGGACTACATTTTGTTTATCTGTTCATCTTTTCATGGACAGATGTGTCTCACTTCTATGAGGAATTAGTTTTTATTTAAAAATTAAAAAAAAATTGGCCATGCTATGAGACATTTAGGATCTTAATTCCCCAACCAGGAATTGAACCTGTGTCCCCTGCATTGGCAGCATGGAGTCTTAGCCCCTGGACCTTCTGAGAAGTCCTGGGAAGTCAGTTTTTCTGAGTCCTTTGAAGGAGGCATGGCTCAGGCCAGCTCTCTGACCTCCCAGAACTCCGTCATGGGTTGATTTCTTGTGGTGTTGGGTGCATGGGGGTTGCTTTCTGGATCTTCCCCGCACCTCTCCTGCCCTGGTCTTCTTGGGTGCCCCCTGATCTTTCCCAGCACTCCCGCCTCAGAGACCAGCCGCCCTGGTTCCAGAGTCTGCTGCCTGGCTGGTGCACATTGAGGGCAGACTTGCCGGCTGTGTGCGGTCTCCGGCTCTCAGGGACATCACAGGTCCCCTGGTTTCCATCTCCTCTCCTGTGGGTGCTGGTGCCCTGCAGGTCTCGTGGCTGTTGGTGGCTTGGCTTCACCCACCTGCGCTTCAGAGTCCTGGGGGGTCCTCACTCTGCCGCCAGGGTTTTTTGTCTTTGTCATCTAGTTGATGTGACTGCTTTTGTGTAAAGATCTGAAGACATTAAAACATTATGCTGCCACTGCCTCTCTCCTTCCAAAATCCTATGGTAGATTTCCTTCTATTCACAGGAAGGTCAACCATACTTGTGCATAATATATTAATCTTATAAAAATTCTGGTTTGGCGTGTGTGTTATTTGGCTAAAGGAGCTGTAACGAAGTGGTGCAAACTGGGAGGTTTAAAGGAATAGGAATTTGTAACCTCAGCTCTGGGGGCTGGGGGCTGAGGTGAAGGCAATGCCTGCTCCCTCCGCAGACTCTGAGCAGGAAGGTGCCCACGGAGCCCGCTGGGAGCAGCCTCCTGAGTCCAGACTCGCTCCTGCCCCATCTTTGCTTCTCCCGTGAGGCCTCCCTTTGGCCAAACCCAGTGAGAACCCAGAGTGCACAGGAGCCCGGTGATGGGGTCCATGTGGGGGGCGGGAGCTCCCAGGGCCCAGAACTCGGTGGGGAAGGATGGAGGGCAGATGAAAGATGGGGATGAGGAAATGTATTAATATAATGTATCACATTAATTTCTCTAAGAATGCTTATGAAAGGGATTTGATTAAAGTTATGGACCCTATCCCTGAAAAATGCATGTGTGTGTATATTATGTAAAAACATCCTGTGCTTGTCCATCTAACAACATAAAAATTCATCTGAAAATCTATGGGAATAAATACAAAAGAGGAAGAATGGCTAATAAAGAAAACATGAAAACCAATGAGTTTTGTAAATGCCAAAGCATTAGAAACAGAAGGTGTAATGAATAAAGTAGCTTCATAATAGTGGCCCAACGTAAATTCCTGGGAAGCAAATTTAAGCAATATGCAATCCCATTCAAAGGAATCTATAAAATTTTACTGAAAAATATAAAGTAAGATAAATGAAAGGAAGGATTATTAACCCAATATTATAAGATGCCATTTCTCTCCTAATTACCCTAAAAAATGTGCAATCCCAGTCACATTTCAGATGAGTCTAAATGTTAGCAGGATGAATGAGTGATTTTCACACCACTGAGGGGAACTTGCTCTGGTAGATGTGAAAATATTTTCGAGAGTCAAAATCAGAACGGATTGTGCCTGAGGTCAGATAGAGGGTGAGAATTCAGGGAGCCGGGACAGAAAGCTCAGAGCATTCCAGGCGAGAGTGTCGGAGTGTTGTGGGGCACTCACATGTGGTGTAGAAAGACCGGGCTTTGCTGTCAATTATAACGGGCCAGCTGATTAACTTGGATGGGAAAAAGGTGAATTCAATCCTTAGCTCAACCTGCAAAACAAAGGAAGTACTGCATTGACTAAATATTTAAAGAGAAAAAATACAAATGCATCAAATTACAAAAAATAAAAGCAGGTGATTCTCCCTCCCGTAGTCCTAGGCACCAGGCAGGCCTAGCCCGGGCGCTGAGGAGGCCAGCGCCTGGTGGCTGAGGTTGCAGCCCCTTCTGTGCCTCCTGGTGGCTGGTCTGGGAGGGACTCACATCTCTGTGCTCCAGTTTCTGCATCTCTGAAATGGGTGCCCACCTTGTGAGGTTATTGCAACAATGAAGTGAAATGATGTGGAGCTTGCTAAGGATGGAGCATTCTGGACGTGTTTGCTACATCTTGTTTACCTAACAATTAAAGACGGCGCAGACAACGCCTTGGAGAACAAATGTCAGAACATTTGCCGTTGCGAGGTGGGCACTGCCTCTGCCAGTGCATTTGAAGCTTTAACTACGCAATCTTTACTTGGAGGCGGTCCCTTCATGCCCCTGGGTGTGCGTGCAGGCGACCAGAAATGGTTCTCAGCATGCAGGGTGGCGGGGACGCTGCTGTCCACCAGGGCTGGCACCCTGCCGCAGACGATGCTGCTCCTGGGGGGAGCTGCCACTCTCTGGGGCTTGGGGGTTGCTTCCAGCCAGGAGGACGTGTCCTCTTGGGCTGCTGGCCAAGAAGTGGGCAGGGCCACCCCACTCTCGACCTCCTTGTCTGAAGTCCAGAGCAGGCGTTCTGGAAGAGGACGCCAAGGGCCTCGGCTGAGTCCGAGGAGGGATGCAGCTTGGGACCCCAGGTCACCATGGAGGGCGGCGCGGCACTGAGCCGTCATAGTCCCGTTCCTAGCACTCCAGCATCCGGACGCTCTGAGAGCCCCTCCGCAGGGCGTCCCCACCGAAGTGACGGGGGAACAGGACAGTCCTAGCCTGAAGACTGGGGTCCCTGTGGTCCAGGGCCAGCCCTGGTAGGAAGAAGTCCCTCCTGGTGTGTTAGTAAATGCAGGTTTTTTGATGTAAGAGCCTGAGTATGAACCACACATAAATAAGCAGATGATTAATCTTTCCATTGCACGCATGCATGCTCAGTTGCTCAGTCGTGTCTGACTCTTTGCAAACCCAGGGACTGTAGCCCCCCAGGCTCCTCTGTCCACAGGACTCTCCAGGCAGGAACACTGGGGTGGGCTGCCATGCCCTCCTCCAGGGGGTCTTCGCAATGCAGGGATCGAACTCACCTTTCCGCACGGCAGGCAGAGTCTTTCCTGTTGAGCCTCCAGGGAAGCCCAACCTTCCTGTTAGAGACACGCAAATGTGAAGAACCTAACTCAGAAGAAAACATAATTTCAGAGAACTGGGAAGAGAAAAAGGAGGTTGTGAAAACAAGGCAACACGTTTAACCACCCAAAAACACAGTCACAGAACTAAAACATGCTAGGAATCAAACAGAAAAGACGGGACCGAAAAAAGTGAACGAATGCGCATAGTACAGCAAATGCAAGTGAAAAAGAAAGCAGTAATTAAGAAAATTAGAGAAGATGGTTTTTATGGAAGGTTACACAAAGGAAATTTTATATGCCAAGTGACCCCAATGACCGGGGACTTTGGAGAGCCCAGAAAATGGAGTGGGGCATGTAGTCAAAGTTATCACCCAAGCGGATTTCCTCCAAATGCAGAAAGTGGAACGTGGGGACTGGAAGAAGTTCCCACAAAAAGCCTCAGGGGTGACTCCTTTCATGGATCACCTGGGCGGCCGAGCCTCGGGGATAGCAGCAGCGGAGCTGAGCCGGGGTCACCCCAGGCGGTCAGGTCTCGGGCTGTTTCCCTATTGATGTGCTTTCTGGTTTTCCTTTGACTACAGAGTTGAATTCCTCATGCAATGAGACGTGGTTAAAATAAGTAAATACAGGGTGTGAGGAGGGTGGGAGTATGTAGGGGGGACTGCTAAGCTGTCAGCTGTGAGATGAGATCCTGACGGCCGGCTTCTCTCTGTAGAAAACTGTTTTGAGGGCTGTGTCCATGGCTGTCAGCGCCCCACTGGCCGCTTTGGGATTTGTGAGCCTTGCGTCTGGTCTAGTTCCCTGAACCCTGAGAATATGCCTGCCACCTGGACTTGTTGACCTCTGCGTTCCTGCCTCTGGAGGCCCAGGCCTGTGGGGGACAGCCCCCTGGGAGAGGAGCCCTGGGGCTGCGTTCCCTGGGGGTTAGCCCCGTTACCCAATGGCATCGCTAAATGTGCACAGTTGGTTCCAAGAAAGGATGCGTTTTTGGATATAGAAACAAGATTCCTTTCATTATTCAGAAACTTGGTTTTGCACCACCTGGACTTCTCCGAAAACTTTTAATGAATAATTCATCCTTGAACACAAAGTTTTGGAACTTCCCTGACAACATATAACGTGTCCCTTTTTTATTATTTCTTGGGGATGATCCAGTGTCATTGAATTTTACTGTCCCGAGGGAGTGTTTTCGGAGACCTGCCTGGAAATCACATCTCGAGTGAAGTTTTAATATAAACTGCAAAGACGACAAGTGACTTTATTATATTAAGAGATCGTTTATTCTATACATTCTCAGAGTAAAGTTATCTGCAGTCTCAGTTTTATAACCATCTGCAATTTAAATGAGTGTCTTTATTGAATCATCACATATTATGCTATGCACCTCACTGCTATTTAGAATAAGACAATGCTTTTTTTTTTTTAATGAAGTCTCCTCACCCCCACCCCAGATTCCAGAGTAAAGAAGTCTGCATAATTTCCATGTATATGGTAACATTTTCTTACTTCAAAATGCAAAACAAGTCTGTTATTAAAACAGCAAACACCAGCTGAAGGATTGCATGGTTTCACAACCTAATTATAAGCACTCAGTGATCTCTGAAGGCACAGCACAGCAAAGAAGTGTGCTGCTTTGGCAGAGGAATGGTGTTTTTGGAGTGAAATTCCTTGTGCTAGGAAAGTAATTAAGGCAAGGCATTCAACCCAACCTGTCCTGCTGAAGTCGACTGAGGCAGCGCTTGCAGCAGACTGGAGAGCTTCCACACTGTGGAGGGGGGAGGATCTGAAAAGCAGCACGTGACCCCCAGCTCGCACCTGTGCCCCCGCCTTCTACGGATCACAGAACACACAGTGTCCGCCAAAGCCACTCCATAACTGTGATGGGTCGGGACAAGTGCCAGGACCCCCGCGATCTCATCTGAGCGCAGACATGGGCTCCCCGTCCACACTCAGTGACCGGCTCCTGGGGCCTGGCTGATGAGCGTGGTGGTGGCTGCTTTCCCAAGATGCCCAGTCGTGGACTCTCTCCCACTTCCTGGCAGAGTCCCGTCCCGAGCAAACTCCTGCTCTCCTGGACTCCCGACAGGGGCCCTTAACGCCGGTCAAAGCCCATTAGAGGTTCTTTCTGGCATCCTCTCACTGACACACCCCTTGTGCACCCTTGGTGTGTGTTGTCCTTTGCTGAGAAGAGCAATAAACCCACGTGTTCAGCCACAGGGGTGTTCCTGGAGGTCTTTGGCTGGACGGCGTTGGCAGACGCAAGGAAAGCATCTTCAATGAGATAACTTGGGGTTCATCAGCCAGGATCCTGCAGACTCACCTTGTTTTCTCTCATCGGTAAGACTGGCTTCCACTGTCTTGTTCACCTGGGCTTCCCAGGTGGCGCTGGTGAAGGATCCTCCTGCCAATGCCGGAGACACGAGACTCGGATTTGATCCCTAGATCAAGAAGATCCTCTGGAAGAGGAAATGGCAACCCCCTCCAGTATTCTCGCCTGGAGAATCCCAAGGACAGAGGAATCTGGTGGGCTACAGTCCCTGGGGTATCAGAGTCAGACACGACTGAAGTTACTGAGCACACACACCTTTTATTCGTAAGGACTTCCTAGGGTCTCTGCCTGCCCCGCCCCGGTGGCCTCATCCTGGTCTAACCACCGCCTGGCCCTCTCTCGCCTGGATCCTTCGCTCAGCATCGGTAGGAAGGTGAGCCTCTTCCCAGCTGGCTGAGCCCTCCGATTCCATTGGGGCCAGCACGGCTCTGCAGGCCCACGTGGACCATGCCGGACCCCTCCCTGTGGCCCTCAGGGGCTACTGGGTCCTGGTTGACCTCTTGGGACTCAGGTGCACGGACCTCCCCTCCGTGCCTCGGGGGAGCTGCGCCCTACCTGACCCAGGGCTGTGCCCTCTGCCCCGCGCCTAGAGGGACTGACTCCGGCATCTCTGCACGGGTACCCATCCCACCGCTCCCTACATGTGACGATGTCGGGGTTTTACCGGCTGAACTGATTGCTTCCTTGTCCATCGTCTCCTTCCCCAAAACAGAAATTCTCTGCGGTGAGGGTCTGCTCTGTTATGGTCCCTGTGGCACCCAGTGCCCAGGGCAGGAGCTGACGCCTTGTCTGTGCTGCTGAAGAATATTTCCCATGAGGAATCATTAACAACCCTCCCTTGCTGCTCCCGCGCCTGAGAAACCCCGAGCCACCTCTCCATTCCTCCTGGACCTGTTACGTCTGTCTCCTCATTGGCCATGTTTCCCACCGGCCCCGTCTTTACAGGGTCTCGGAGGGGCTGGAGGGACTCGGGGACCTAGGGGGCTGCCCGCTGCTTCAGGCAAACCCAGCCCCGTAACTGGGGCTGGAGGCCTTGGGGAGTACGCAGACCTGCCCCGGCCCTCACACACTGTCTCCCCAGGGCGGCCGTGCGTTTGCACTAGTGGCAGCAAAGGGGACCAAGGGACGGGCTGCTTGGCCTCACGCTCCCCAACAGCAGAAGGAGCAAGCTGGGGAGCGTGGCTCCCGGGGGAGCAGCCGCACAAGAAAACCAGCCTGGGCGAGTTGACTGCGGCCCGGGGTGTCCTCTCCAGTGGCGCAGTGCCCGGGGCGGACCTGTGCCCCTCCTGCTGGACACTGGCCTCCGTGGGTTCCTTGCCCATCGCCACGCCTCTGGGCCCCCTGTGCGCTCGGACAGCGCTTTCCCGTGGGCCCCGTGCTCTCCGACCCAGTCACGCCTGCACCTCTTCCCGTCTCCCCTTCCAGAATGGGCTCCTCTCAGAGCGGGGGCCCTGCCTCCTCCGTCGTGGGCCCCCACCCTTCAGGCTGAGTGTCCTGCCGTTTCTCCACGTGGGAATCAGGAAATGTGAGAGCCCTTCCTATCTTGAAGCTGGTAGTTTGGGGACATGGCAGCCTGCCCTCGTCCGGCCCAGGATAAGTTTCCTGATGAGATGAAGCGAGTACGGCTGCTCCCCTGTGAAGACGCCTGAGTTCCTGAAGGGCTGCAGTCGCTGGTGGTAACGACAGTCCCATGTGCAGAAAGTCCACGTGCAGGGAGTGTGTTGGGCTCTCAGTCACATCCACGTCTTTGCGGCTCCATGAAGTGCAGCCCAGCGGGCTCCTCTATCCATGGCATTCTCCAGTTCAGAACACAGGAGTGGGCTGCCATTCCCTTCTCCAAAGGATCTTCCTGACCCAGGGGTCGAGCCCAGGCCTCCCACGTTGCAGGCAGATTCCTTACCATCTGAGCCTCCGGGGACGCCTGGTCTGCAGTGCATGCTGTTTTTGTAACCGGCATTCTCATTGAAGAGTCTATGTGGACAGCTCTTCCTGTCAGCAGACACTGGTGCAGGGGCCATGGCCTTCCAGAAGAGCAGGTTTTCCTGAGCATTGTCCCGAATGAGGGGCCTAGACCACTGCGGGCCCTCCTAGTAAGTGTCAGGAGCAGACTCCGAGGAACACGCTCCTTCGGGGTTGGGGGTGGTCTGAGTGCTGCGGGCTGTCTGCTGCAGCCACCGCTTCCGATGGCTGCTCTCTGCAGTCTCTGAAATCCGACCAAGACTCTGTGGTTGGAAGTTCAGGCTGAGCGTTTTGCAATCACTAAACATGTGTAATGAAGTCCAGGCACCTACGTCTTTGCAGACTTCTCCGGTCATTTCCTTTGTCTAAATGACAAGAGGTGAAATTTCTGGGTATGCTCTTTAATGCGTTTTGTTAACATTTTGCTAAATTATCCCCTGGAAAGGAGGTACAATTTTATGCTTTTGCAGGCAGTGCTGAGTTGACAGCAATTTCTCGGGCTCAGTTCATCACTTAGAATCACATTTGCAGACCTGTGTTTCCACAGGTGTCCAGGCTCTAACCAGGCATCCCCTGAGACCCACAGGTTAGATGCCATCGTGACTCCAGTGTCTGCAGAAGCTTCCCATCCTTCTCAGCCCACGTGGAGGTCTGGAGTTCTCAGCGTGAACTGCACAGACCACCTGCCTGGGGGCCGGTGGGGAGCTGCTGAGAACGCGGCTCTCTGGAGGGGGACCCGGGAGTCTGCCCTCCACAAGCTCAGCCCAAAGCCCGAGGGCACAGCCGCCTGGTCCTCTTCCGAGCTCACCTCAGGAAATGCGTTTAGCGCACCTGATGGATCCCCCAGCGTCCACCCCCACACAACAGGTCACTGTCACAATGAAGAGGCATCACTCATCTCAAAGGCCGACTCCACGGCCTCAGACGTTGGGATGGAGCAGGAGACGCGCATTTTAACATGGTTTTGCTGCAGGGTTTCTCCGCGCCGTGAGTTACGGAGGGCTGGGCTGCCTCAAGGCCGCTCCCACACCCCACCTGGAGGGGAGCTGGTGGCGGCTTCTCTGCCCCCAGCTCTTCCTCCAACCTCCCCCACAGCCTGGGGCAAAGCGGATGGAGCCTCTGTCCTGCTGTTACAGTGTGGGAAGGGGAGGGAGGGGTGGGCTGAGAGCAGCACAGAAGCATGTGCATTACCGTGTGTTAGACAGACAGCCAGAGGGAGTTTGCGTGTGACTCGGCGCTCAAGCCCAGTCCCCTGTGACCACCTGGGGGGCAGCAGGGTCGGGGTGGGAGGGACGGAGGGGGCATGTGTGTATCTATGGCTGATTCCTACGATGTGTGGCAGAAGCTGACGCAATAGTGTAATTATTCTCCAATTGAAAACAAATTAAAAAAATATAGTTAACATAAAAAAGTCAGTGTCACAGAGTTAGTCATTACTGGGATCGATCTTGACTTGACACTATCTATGAAAGTTCAGCATGCTCTACTTTAAGGCTCAAAATAGCAACTTATGGCCAACAGTGAAGAGTAACTTGTCTGTGAGGATGTTATATAGTTATTTTTAAGAACTTTCTATGGCTTTACAGTGGTCTCTCTTTCTTGAATTTAAGGGCCCTAACTTTATCTTGCATGGACTGTAGCCCATCAGGCTCTGACGTTTTCATGGGATTCTCCAGGCAAGAATACTGGAGTGGGTAACCATTCCCTCCTCCAGGGGATCTTCCTGACCCAGGGATTGAACCCTGGTCTCCGGCATTGCAGGCAGATTCTTTACCATCTGAGCCAGCAGGGGAGCCTGATTTTATCCTAAAGAAGCATTTTCTCTAGATGCCGGTTTCCTGGGCCACAGAGCAGGGGCAGGTGTAGGAAACGCCCTGGACCGGAAGGGAGACCGCTGACTGTTCCCGAACCGCTGGCCGGTTGTGTGATCTTGCCTCCATTCCTCACTGCTCTCTGTTATAACCTCCTCAGCTGTAAAACAGGGCTGTTAACCATCACTCTTCTGAGGCCTTTCACTGCTTTGAAGATGCTCTTGGTCTTTGGAAATGAAAGACGCAAGCTCACACATTTTTCTCTAGTCCTGCTGGTGGAGGGGCGCCGGGGCACCAGCCCAAACCCATCCCTGGGCCTGGCGAGTCGCGTGTGCTCAGCGGGGGGACCAGAGCTAACCATACTGTGTTGGATTCTGGAAATTCGCTAGGAGAGGAGATTTCTGGTGCCCACATTAAAAAAAAAATGACTGTGGTCATCTTTTCACTCTGCATCTGTAGATCAAATCATCATGCCCACAATTTTATTAATAAATTTGTATTAATACAGTTTTATTAATAAAAATAAAAAAATGAAAACAGAGGCCCCAGGAAGGTGGGTTCCTTTCCTGAGAGAGAGAAACCTGCTCTGCTCCAGCGTAGATCTCCTGGCTTCCGGACGTCATGCGGTACCAGTTACTCATTTATTGTCCAAATAACTGAAGCAAAGAACTTGTCATTGTTTCTCTCTTGGAAAAGCTGCATCTGGTGCAGAAATGGCTTGTGGGTTTTTTGTGGCTGACTGTGCGTCTTTGGTTGAACGCTCCACTCGGGCAGGCTGAGCCCGCCGCCTCCACACTGAGGAAGCCTCGTCCCGTCGCCTCGGGCAGCGATGATGGCTGCGTGTCCCTGCCTTTGCGTCCCGCCTCAGTACCTGCAGCCCCGGCCCCTCAGGGCCCAGGCCCACCCGGACCCCCTCCCGCTGCACGGGTGCAGCCGTGCTCGGGCGTCTTCCCACGAGCCCCGCTGCAGCTCACCTCTGCAGCTCACCTCTGCTCCGTCTCCAGCACGTGTGACCGCGGGCCTTCGTCGGGTAAACGTCAGCACATGTGGCAGGCCCTCTTCTGTTCAGCACAAGCTCGGGATCGTAGAGACGACGCATTTCAGGATTTCCTTTGGAAAACATTCAGGGTGCTTCCTTCAGCGTGTGATTTACCCTCCAGGAGTGAGCCTCCTGTCCTCTAGAGGCCGGAAAGCCTATTCCACACGTGACCAGAGGCTCTGCCCATCAGACCAACCACTCACTTCTTGGGGGCAAGTCTGAAGAGCCAGGCCCTTAAGAGCTGGCTCCATGGCCACAGGCTGGCCCTCAGGCACAGTTATGGACCTGGCCCTTCACCTAGCCATCAGCGTTGGGGGCCAGGGTGGCCGCAGTGGGATTCCTGCTGGTACCCTGCCCCACGGCTTCTCCTGGACACACGACTCCCAGATCTGTGGCTTCCAAGCTTGTGGTCACACTTCTGGAGACATTGTGGGCTAAGGAGTCCTCTGCAGTAGAACCCACCGGAGCGGACTCTGATGTCCACGTGTAGGAACCCCGACCCATTCCTGCATGGATTGCGGCTTCCAGCTCCTTCTCACCACACACAGGATTCCGGCATCTCAGCTTCATTCAGCAGCAGCTCTCAGTGAGTCCTGGTGGCAGTCAACAATTGGGAAATCAACTAATCCATTCCCAGGTAATCAAGTGAGCTCCAGAATCCAGAATCTCTACGTTCTCCATTTGCATAATTAACCTTTATTTAAATGTATGTCCTCTTCTCCTAGGTCCAGCGTCTTCAAATAGATACCCTTACACAGTCTTCAAGCTTTCTTTCTGTTACCAGCGATGACCTTGAATTTCTTTTAGAGGGCACGTCTTCTCTGGGGTTGGATGCTGTAATTAGCTTCCTGAGTCATAAAGAGAGTCTGCTTCTAACCATAGATCTAAAGAAAACGGTGTGGGGGTGTAGAGACAAGGCCAGAGCAACGGCATCTTTGTCAGCACAACACTCTGGTGAAGCCTGGCCGTGTTCCGAGGTGGCAGCAGCCCCAGCGGTGGCAGGAAGCATTGCTACTTCTGCCGGTGAGGCTCAGGAGGTTGGTGGTTTGGGAGGAGCCCTGGATTCATTAAAGTCCTCCCAAACACCCTTGTCCCAATTTTTAGGCCCACCCCACCTTCCGCAGAGACTCGCAGAGGCACGTGTGTAACAGACTTCTTACGCTGTGATTCAGCAACCCGAAGAATCAGACTCTGCATCGAATTATCCAGCTACAGGAGATAAGGGATTCACGGAAGGCACTCACAGAATCGTCTCATCCCTTGATCACATCTTATGCTGAGAGGTTTTAGCTTTGAACTTGCTTTATTTTTAGGTTCCTCGTCATGATTAGAAGCCACCCGCCTGACTGACAGGTTTAAATTCCTCATGCCCATCCTAACGACTTAGAAATGCAGCATCTTGCTGTGCCCAAGCCTTGGCTTCCAGAGGCACGTCATCCTCGGGCTGGGTGATTGTGAAGTAGCTGCTCCATCGCTGTGTGCTGGGGGCTGCCCGCACCCCAGGCTCAGGGTTCAGCCACCTGGTCACGAAGGCCCGGATTTGCTACCTGCAGACCTCCGGTAACAGGGTTCTTAGCTGCAGAGAGAACACGCTCAGGTTTATTCTGGCCTAGAGGGGTGATGGTGTCCTGGTTGTTCAGAGAGTACCATTTACTCACAGAATTTATAGGAGGGTCAGAGGACCAGAGGATGAGATGGTTGGATGGATCACTGACTCGATGGACATGAGTTTGAGTAAACTCCGGGAGGTGGCGATGGACAGGGAGGCCTGGCGTGCTGCAGTCCATGGGGTCCCAAAGAGTCGGACACGACTGAGCAACTGAACTGAACAGTGGGCCAGGCAGGAATGGCTCACAGGGAGGCAAAGGGGGCCAAGAGAGACGCCTGACTGCCAGGGCACGAGTCCAGCAGAGACCCCAGTGCCTCCCACCCATCATGCCTCAGACCAAGGACCAGAGCCCCTCCCTGTTTGTCCTCAGAGAGCGAAAGCCCCCAGACGATGTGACTCTGGCTCCCTGCTCACGGCCACCGCTGCACCGTGATGTTTTGCTGGGCTGCCCCCAGGGGTCTGCAATCCCTGACTTGGCTCGGGGGGCACACAGTATTCTGTTTCCACCCTCCCCCAGGCCCGGGCTCCAGGAGAGGTGGGGGCATGGCTGAGCAAGTCTTCCATGCTGGGAACCACATTTTCCAGCCACCGAAGTCGCCCTTTTCCTTCTGTGAAAACACAGCTGTGCCCCTAATTCTGTTTTGCCTCATTCGTTGTCCTAACCTAAGGCCTCCAGACGCCCCAGGAGCCGACCCACTTTTCATCAACTTAAAGGATTTTCAAAAATCTTCGAATTTCTGATCTATTACAATTAGAACAATAACAGTTTTTTTTTCAACAGCTTTTAACAGTTGACACGCTTGGGATAATAATTTTTGCAAGAATTGCATAAGGTTTTTTTTTCTTTTCAGTTAGCGAGGTTATGAAGCAGAGTTTGGTGGTGGGTGTACTGCTCCTGGGTGGGGGGGGGCGATGGCACGGCCACCATCTCCTTGATGCTGGAGGGAGGACTAGGTTAAATAGAGAGGGTTGGGGGTGCCAGGTCCCGACAAGGGGCAAATGGGCCACTTTCAGATGAGAGGCGGGCAGTGGGGTGAGTGAGTGGAGGCAGGCAGTTTCACTAGTGGGAGAACGCATTCACGATCCAAGGCTGGGAGAGGTGGGGTGCATCCGCAGGGGAAATGTCCGGGGTCGTGGGATTTGGGGAAGATGAGCTCTGCTTTACACACCCGTGGAATCTGAGTTTCCTGGGAACATCCAGGGGAAGATTTCTGAAGAGAATGGGACGTCTGAGCTGGAATTCATGAGTGAGTGAGCTCTGAGCTGGCCCCTGCCGATCTGTGTTGTTACATATATTTAGGGTAATTGGGGCTCTTGGTGAATTCTGTTTCCTTTGATTTTCTTCTCCACAGAAAAGAAAAGGCTTTCTGCTGAGGACTTGTCAGACTCTCCGTTATGATTGACATTGGTATTTTTTTCAAGTATTGAATTTTATGGGAACTGTCAGCTTTTGACTCAAAAAGAGACTTTTTATGCTTTGTGGCACGTTCCATGTCATTTCCGCAGGATCCAGGGCCACGTTTATTGCGGGCTTATTAGTTCCAAGCCCATAACTCACTGTTTGCATTTCGAATGTGATGTCCGCAAGTTTCAAGTTTCCTACTTTGATTCCCCGTTGGGAATTCCTTGCAGGACAGATGCTGACACCCGAACCACTGGGAAGCAGCTCTCCTTGCGAGGCTGCAGCGTGCGCTAAGAAGGGTGGCGCGGATGGGGGTAAGGCAGCAAGGTCTCGCCCGTGCAGCTGGCCTCCGGTGAGCGCTGGGGCTTGTGGGGGGCCCGCATTACGGGGGACAGAGGCCCGGCCGCGTGCTGTGCGCCCTGCCGGCCTGTGTCTGTCTGTCTGCCTCTCTCTCATCCTCTGTGATCACAGGTGTGCAGGGAAGATGAGGCCATTCGTCGGGACGTGACAGCGAGTGCCCTGCTCCACGCCTGGGACTCAGGTCCTGGTCTTGGGCGCTGCCCGGGCAGAATCCACTCTCGTTTCCTGGAACCGCCTGGAAAGTCATGTGCACTCACCAACTGATGCAGCTGGGTGGAAGGACTGACAAGTTGGCTGTCTCTCAGGAAAGGGTAGCGAGGTGAGGCTACCCTTTCTGCCCTGTTGCACGTGTACGCAGGATGGCAGAGAGATGCAGCCTTCCACTGGAACCTCCAAGGCACCTGTGCACTCTGGGACTCTGTCTTCTCCGCTCTCCCAGCTCACCAAGCTTCCCACTACTGGGCTTTTTAAGCAGCTTACCATGAAGGGGCTGGTCGGCGGAAGCTGAGTGGCAGCAGGACCACCGCCTTTGTCCACAGCGATTTGCAGAGCAGACATTTCCAGAGTCAGCACATGGAGGCCTTTTGATGAAATTGCTCCTTTTCTCCTCCTCCCATACTCCAAAAGCCTCACATTTGCAACATTCTTTGGCCTTCAGCATTACTCCGTGGACTCCCTTCAACAGTTCTGAGTTCCTCTCTGCTTGTTATAGAAAATGACATGATACTTTTTTTTTTTAAGCAGTGAAACTTCTGAAATCATTTATGAACTGTTTTTAAAAGCATACAGCTTGGGAGCCAAGTGGTGCTTCACAGTGTTCTAGAACTAGGTTTTTCTATGTCCCATGGCCCCACTGGCCACCTTAACTGACACATTCTTCTCCACATCAAGGCAAGATTCAAGAATTGTTAATGCTAAAAGATGCTGAATGGTTTTGCCATCTGCGTTTGCTTTATCTTCTTTCTTCTGTATACAAAGCGTAAGAGACATTCCTGCAAGTGAAGTCATCTGATTCAGGATGACCCATCACTGACCTCTGTGTTTCTGTGATAATTACTCCAGCTACACAAATGGAAATGTTTAGTCTGCATTTGTCTCAGACAGTAGCGGGTGGCAGGGTCCACCTCAGGACACCTTGGTTTTTCGGAATCAGTGCCCCATACTGCCGATCCTTAATTTTGTTCTTTGTTCTTAGATTAATGTATTCTGCCTTGAAACAGATCTTGTTTACTCAACTGTCGCCTTTTGAGACTTACAGGGCTTCCCTGGTTGCTCAGACTATAAAAAATCTGCCTGCGATACAGGAGACCTGGCTTTGATCCTTGGGCCTGGGAGATCACCTGGAGAAGGGAATGGCTACCCACTCCAGTATTCTTCCCTGGAGAATTCCATGGACAGAGGAGCTTGGTGGGTTACAGCCCATGGGGTCACAAAGAGTTGGACATGACTGAGCAGCTAACACTCTGATACTTAAAGATTCCTTAAAGACGATTCCTTAAAGATTGTGGCTGCATATGAGGTGGCCCCTTCCTCACCCAGTTGAGGGTTTTGCTTTAAATATGCATTTACATGGAATGTTGCTTTAGGGGTAAGTAGGTAAAATTGCAAATTGCAGAGAGCAGGCGTGTTTCACCATCTTAATTGCTGGGAAAAAGTAGCATTCATAACTTCTGTTCGTTTAGCTTAAGAGAGCCCTTCGTGTCTCCTCCTAGGTACCTGTTTCGTCATGTATTGTGGGTTTCTACGTCTTTGCAAACTTTACTCCTTTGATTTCGTTAGCTGACAGTTGGGCTATGCGTCATCTTCAAACTATGTAGAGGATGCGTGAAAGTTTAACAATTAATCAGTGAAGCCTTGCTTCTAAGGGGGTCAGTTAAGTTGTTTATGGTTTCTCAAGATCTCCATCCTCCAGGAAAATAAAACCCATGGTCCTTCCCAGGAGCAATGCTTGACTTGGATTCAACAGAGGAGAGCGTGTCCTTAGACAAGTCTGAATGAGCCAGAAGATTCTAGTTCCAGACGCCAGGTACACCTTTACACCTTCGCTGAATGAATGAATGAATATATTTGTTGGCATTTTCTTTCTTATTATGACCATGACTTGGCGTTTTTAGCACAAGCACTTTGCCCAAACATCAGTTAATTTTCCGTGGTGACCCTGGAGCCTTCAGCGACGTGGGGCAGTTTTGTGCAATTCCCATTTCTCAGAAGAGGAAGCTGTTACCGGTTTCAACTTTTCACTCTCGCAGAACGCTCCTGCGTGCCCAGGGACGCCCCGTCCCGTGTGGCTTCCAGGCGGAGCCGAGTCCTTCCAGCTTTCCTCTCTGGAGCAGCGCTCTTGTCTGCTGCAGTCCTGGGGGTGGAGAGAGACCCTCCCTCCCATGCGGCGTCAGCTCCTCCTCCCTCAGGCTTGAGACAGCGACGGCGGCCCAGCCGCGCCCGGTTAGGACGTCTGAGCAGGCTCCCTGTCGGCACAGTCGGGACTTCCCCAAGCGCTGCCACCTCGGGAGCCCCGGATCCTTGGGGGGCGGGATGACCCCGCGCTAGACCTTTAGGGCCGCTCTGTGGGCAGCCTGGGCTGCGGGCTCTTGTCTACGTGGATGGATGATAAAGCGTGTCTGCAGGGGTCCTCCCAGAGTGAGGAGCCGTCCTGACCCTGTAGAGACCCCCGAAGAGGACGAGGTGAAGCCTCATCCGACGCTCTTATGGGTGGGCTTGGAGGAGGCTGTGGTGTGGACGCGGTGGGACCCCTGGACCCCGGCTTTATGAGTCAGGGAGGCTATGTGGTGTCACTGCAGGCAGACGTCACCCACACACACGGAACAACCCTCCCCGTCCCCAAAACAGAGCGTGCACTGCGTGTGCAGCCTGGGTCCTGCTTGTTTGTTTGGTTTTCCTCTTAGCAGTGAGGACTGCTTTTTTAAAATTATTAACTGAAAGCCTTGATGAAGTTTTCTGATGCTAGTTAGGAGTTGGCGGCAGATGGCTCTGCTGTGGTTTTGAGCTCCTGGAGTCTCGTGATTCCTGTCCCCTTTGCTCAGGGATCCAAACGAAATAAAGCGACATAAACATCATACACTAGATCAGCGCTGTAAATAATTGCAAACCTAGCAAAATTTTGGGTGCAACATCACACTATTTCTTCTATATTAGTGTTTCCTACTATAAACTTTCATAGTCTGAGTAGTTTGGTCTTATTCATTTAAAGCTATTTTTAATTACAAAGGAGATCCATGTTTAATGTTGAAAATTTATAAAATGCAAAGAGAGTAAGGAATCCCCCCACTATAATCACTGCTAATATCTGGTTTATATCCTTGTAAACATTATGAAAAGGAGGAAAAAATACATTGCACTGTATAGCTTTAAACAGTCTTCTTAGTATATCTGAGTGTTTTTCTCACATTGATTAATATGTACTCATGTTTTAATGGTTAACAGTTGACTCACAGAACAAAATACATTGAATAAATCATCCATATTTGACATTTTGAAACTTTAATTTTTTATGCAATTAAAAACAGCATACTTATATAAATATATTTGTATCTAGTTTACTATTTACTACCACTGCTAAATGCAGAAGGAAACGGCAGGCCACTCCAGTACTCTTGCCTGGAGAATCCCATGGACAGAGGAGACTGGTGGGCTATACCGTCCATGGGGTTGCAACGAGTCAGACATGACTAACACACACACACCGTTGCTAATGCATTTTTGTTGTCTGTTTGCACACAGGAACACTATAATTTCACTGGTTTCAGCGCATCTTATGGGACTTGCAGGAGGCAGGCGGGAGCAGGCCCTCCTTGACTAAGCATGTGCCCAGCTCCATCTTCCTGCCACACTCCTCCTTCAGTGTTTTCTGCCCTGCTGCGCTGCTCTCAACAATCCGATTTCAGGCAAAAATAATCCAGTTTTAGGTGTTTGGTGTAAGAAACATGTTTACAAGCATTTTTTCCCCTTTATTTTAAATAGGAGACATTTCTTGTGTCAGATAAGTGCTGGGTAAAATAAAGAAATAACTACGAACCACGATCCTGGGATGGGGGCGGGTAGCGGTGGGGCAGTTGTATGTAGGGAGGCTTTACTGGTCAGCAGGGGCAGGCAGAAAATGGGGCTGTGGGGCTCCTCGTTCAAGGATCCGAACGAAATAAGCCGTGTGAACGTCAGACACTAGACCGTCGCTGTAAACCACTGGAAAGGAGAGTGGAGAAGAGCAGGTGGGCGTGAGCTGGGCGAGGGGTGCGTTGAGGGGAGGCGGGCTGGCTAGAAGGCTGGAAGGGGAGTGCTCCGTAACGCTGGCGCCCGGCCTCCGCTGAGCAGCCCCCGCCCCCGGCCCGGTTGCAGGACCCGTCCTGGCTGCGTTGCCTGTGTCCCTGTCTGACCTCGCAGCGGCCCCTCAGAGCAGTAGCGGCCTGTTTACCTCCTCCAGGTGACGAAGCCGAGGTGCAGGAGCGTGGCGGGGGCAGTGAGCGGGCAGCGCCCCGGCCGCAGGCTCGTCTTCTAAGTGCCTGGCCCGCCGGACTCCTGCCGTCCCCTCTGCAGGCGCCCCGGGCGTCCCTGCCGCCTCCCACTTCCCGTGACCTCGGGTCCTGAGCCTGCCGCCGTCCCGCCTGGACTCTGCACTCATGGGGGCCAGAGGCTCCGCCCCCGAGGCAGTCTGGACCCCTTCCCTGGGCGAGCCGTCTACCCCGATCCCACCCGTTATTCTTTCTGTAACACTTACTGGGCCCGTCTGTGCCGGGGTCTTTACAGTTCAGTGGCTCAGTCGTGCCTGACTCTTTGTGACCCCACGGACCGCAGCACGCCAGGCCTCCCTGTCCATCACCAGCTCCCTCCCGGAGCTTGCTCAGACTCATGACCATTGAGTCGGTGATGCCATCCAGCCACGCCATGCTCTGTCATCCCCTTCTCCTCCCACCTTCAGTCTTTCCCAGGGGTGTTTACAGTCTTGCAAAACCAGCTGCCAGGGTGGCCTGGGCAGCCCTGGGCAGATTTGCATCTGCAGGAGAGCAGGGCGTGAAGGGCACCGGGGACTGTCAGTGAACCAAAGAGCCCTGACCCCGGACTTGGGGTATCCATGTGGCCGCCTGGTTTCCCGGCGTTTCCTAGCAACCCTGTGGCAGCCTGGGCGTGACATCAGCTCCCTGGAGGAGGTGTGAGAGAACGGGCTGACTCCGAGAGGCCGTGGGATGAGGCGCAGGCACGTCACTGGTGACGGTAAGACCAGGCCCCAGTGTGGACAGCCTACTGACCCCAGGCACCTCCAGGCCCCTGGCTCCGGACCAGGCAGGGAAATGGGGTCCCTGAGCCCCCTCCGCCCTCACTGCCCACCTGTGGCCGCACTGCCCTGCAGGAGTCCCTGCTGGGTGAACCCAGGACGCCGTAGCCGAGCCTCCCCAGGAAAACGATGCTGGTTCTGAAGGTAAGACCCGAAGGGCTGCCTGCCTGCCCGGGTGAGACCATGTACAGGAGCAGGTCCTCCAAGGCCCTGAGCAAACCAGCTGGGAAGCCAGGGGTTAATGTGAGTGATGCCCCTGGCATCACGTTTAGAAAGGAAAGCCAGGTCCGACAGAATTTAACTAACTTCCTCACCGTGGATGAACATATTACTTTGCGTGTGTACACCCAACCAGTATCCTCCCCTATGTAAATATTCATTCTATTAGATTATTTAAGACACAACAGTATTTGTCATTAGCTTCTCCATGAATCATCTGAATAATGGTTTGTGGTTACGGAACTAAATTTCCACCTTGAAGTGTGTTGTGATATATTTTTGCAATAAAAATATCAAGTTCATTTAAACAATTACTTTTTAAAACACTGTCTCTCTCCTGGTGGGTTTTCATTGATCGGATTATGAAAGGCGATCGCTGTCCTGGTGGTCTCAATAAATTCCCCGTGTGGGACACAGTGGTCAGGGCGTCGACTCGCTGGCAGCCTCGACCCGGAGCTCAGGGCGGGGGGACTCCAGCCCGCCACGCGCGAGGCTGTGGAGGGCAGTGGCAGGCGGGGAACGACGAAGGCTGTACTTGAGACACTGAATTCATTCATGTCATTCTCCAAGACAACTCCTCGGAGTGTTTCTGAACTGTCGTGATAACACGAAAGTGCCGTCTTTTCCTGGGAATCTGGTTCTGACGGGCTGCCTTTCCTTCCTCGTTAGGTGTGGCTGGATCAGGCCTGAGGAGGTGGCCCTTTCATCACTGTGGGGTGGATGTGAGGCAGGGCTAGTCTTTTCCCCCCGGGTCTCAGCCGTGGGCCCCCCTGCGATGCTGGGAACTCCGTCTCTGGTCCTTGTGGTGGTACTTGTAGGACGTGGCCCGGAAGACGCCCTCAGCCCGGGTCCCCTTGGATGCCCTGGTGGGCGCCTTGCCCTCGGTGGCTCCCAGGTGGGGGGGCACACAGCAGCGCCAGCACCTGACCTCAGGCTGGGAGGGGGCTGGCGGGGCTGTGATGTCGGGCGGGGGCGGGGGCCTCACCCGAGTGCGGAGGAGGAGGGACCCTGGTGCAGCCCAGGCTGCGTACGCGCTCTGCCCCTGCAGACAGGCCAGGGGCGGCGGACGGGCCCCTGCAGCTGACGTGACCAAGGAACGCAAGCTGAGGCTTAACATACCCGAGCTGGATTCTCACGGATCTGGAGGCCCAGGGACTGGAGTCGAGGCCGCTCATCCACAGGACCCAGGGAGCCATGCTCCCCGCAATGAAGGAGGAGGAGGCTCCGAGGGACGAGGTCGTGGTGGCCTGGGAGGACACCGCCTGGCGGGCACAGCTGGGTCAGGCCGCAGAGGTGCAAGGGGGGGCCTTTCGGCCATCTCACAAGGCTGGGGCTGGGATGCTGTGCTGGGTCATAGGCCCGGCCCAGAGGCGAGGGGAGGGGCTGCTCCATGGGGAGGAAGTGGGGAGCAGGAGCCGGATGCTCCCGGATGGGCCGGAGGGGAGCCTGAGGGATGCAGGACACCCAGGAGTGGTCACGGGGGAGCAGCAGGACCCCACCCGTGGGCCCGGAGGGTGATGAGTGCAGAGGAAACAGAAGGCTCACTTGGGCGTTTAGAGTTGGAGATGCAAGTGGATCCAACATGAGAGACCTCACAGGCCGGATGCCCTGTTGAGACAGAGTCCAGGCCCAGGGCGTGGAGTGGGGGTGTCAAGTGCAGATGGCCAGGGTGGTCCAGTTTGCCGTCCACTGGGGGTTTGGGGTGGGAGGAGGGGAGGTCCCGGTTAGAGGGGTCAGCGAGGCCTGCAGGCTCTAGGAGAGGGGTCCCCCGTAGGCATTTGAGAGCCCTGCACTGGCAGGATGGGCCTGGACGGCAGCTCGAGGGCAGTGGGGAGGACCAGGACGCACTCAGAGCTGTTCCTGCGGACGCAGGGCGTGGACGGCAGCGTCCCACAGGCTGCCCCCTGGGGGCAGAGGGCTGGGAATAGCCCCACCCGCCCAGGACCCTGGGGTCTGGGCCAGGAGAGGGCCGGGGCCTGGGGGCCACTTCTGAGTCATGCGACCCCAGGGGCGTCTGGGGCGACGCCCCTGCTCTGGCCCAGCACGCTTCTCCTAATGGGGTCTCGTGGGAGGACGTCTTCAAGGCTCCCAGCTTGAAGGTTTATACCGGGCTGGCTTGCTTGCTGGAATCAGATGTTTTTCTTAAAGAAAGTTTATACTTGGACAATTTACAGTAAACGACCCTGCAATTTTTCTCCTTGAAGCCCATCCACTCACCGCGCAGTGTGGAGAAGAACAAGATTGGGTTCCGGGTGACGGATGCCCGTTTGCCCAGCTGCTGTGAAACTGTCGCCGTGGCTCCGATAACTGGCGGAACGGCTGGGTCAAGTGGAAAGCGGGGGCGGTGGACCATTTTCTCTGCACTTGCAGCCTCTGCCCCTGGCTGAGTCTCGGTGATAATGGAGCGTTTCCCTGGTTGAGAAAGGCCGTCAGTGCACCTGCTGTCTTTAAATGACTCCCCGGCTTCAATGATCAAGACAAAACCGCCAACAGGGGCCGCGCGGGGCCACGGGGAGCCAGCGGGTGGCGGGCCTCCGCGGCAGCCACGTCGTCTCAGGGTTTGGCGGCCCTCGAGCGGCAGGGCGGGCCCCGGCCCGTGGCTCGCGCTGGCTCTGGGGGACCCCTGTGGCCAGCAGGAGGGGCGCTGTCCACCCCCCCGCTCTCAGCACACAGTGGCCCCTGACCCCAGCTCTCAGCTGGGATTCCCCAAGCCCTCGGTCTGGCTCAGGCCTGGGATACCGGCCCTGGGGAAGCCTCCGGCTGCAGGCTCCTGGGCCAGAAGGAGGGGCCCCCTGGGGAGATGAGGGTGGCTGGGGCGGCTCTGGGGGTACGGCATCCCAGGGAAACGGCTGCTTAGAGGCGCTGGCGAGGTGGCGCCTTTCTGTTCAACAGAAGCACCCCAGTTGAGACCCTGTTGCCATCTGTTTTGGTTGGGGGCTCCTGCGGGAGGGGGCTGCGGGGCCGGGCAGGGCCAGCCTGGCACTCACTCTCCCTTCATTTAGGAAGTGCCCTGGGCGCCCAGGAGCGCTGCCTGGAGGCCAGCCTCGCTCTTGCTCTGACGCCGTGATGGGCTCTGTGCTTAGCCCGCCACCTTTCTCTCCCTCACAGTCTGTCCAGGTTTGTAGGATTTGGCTGGATTCTGTGGTTTTGGGGAGAAATGCGTTCTGGTTCAGTCTTTCACTTGGAGTTCGTAAGCATCCGCGCCTCCCATGGCTTCTGACACGGTCGGCTTTCAGGTTTGCGCCTCTTTAGCTTCTCTCGTAGAGCCCATCTGGTCTTGTTCCTTCCTCTGCCTTCCTTTGGATTAGTCAATAACTGTCATACTATTCTGTTTTGTGCATTCTGATTCTACACCAGTCTTTTGAAATCCGCGCTGTTGCTCTAAGGATTTAACATGGAGCCAGAACTAGTGATCAGTGGTGAGTGGATGTTACGACACGGCACAAGGAAGGAATCTAAGAATCCCACAACAGGAGACCTTCCGTATGTCTCTTCCCACGCTCCCTGGTGACTTGCTGTTCTCGTGCATTCTGCTTCAATCAGTTATAAACCTGAGAGTCACCGTTAGTAATTTCCAAACTGTTGCTTATCTTCAAAGTAATTAGGAAAAGCGAAAATATTTTCGCCACATATTTATATTTCGATGCTCTTCCTTCCTGCCTGCGGACCCAGGGCTCCATCTGCTGCTCTCTCCGTTAAGGCTCAGAGCTTCCTTCGGAATCTCGTCCTTATGTTGCTAGTCTGTTGGCTACAGAATCGCTGGTTTCATTTGCTGGAAACGCCTTTGTCCCTCTTCCTCCTCTCTCTGCTCCTTCTTCTTTTTTTCTGACATAGAACTCTAAGTTGGCAGGATTTATTTTCAGCTCTGTATTTTCAGTACAGCTTTGCTGTCCTCCTGGTGTTGTCTTAGGAGAAGTCACCATCCTTCCCTTTGTTCCCCTGAAATAACGTGCATTTTTCACGGACTTTTTAGATTTTTTTCTTTATCTACTCTTCCATCACTTTGGCCAGGATGTGCCTAGCTGTGGTTTTCTTTGAGTTTATCATTTGTTGTTGTTCAGTCACTAAGTTATGTCTGACTCTTTGAGACCCATGGACTGCAGCACGTCAGGCTTCCCTGTCCTCCACTGTCTCCAGAGTTTGCATATTTGGCATTTATTTTGCTCCTTGAATTTGTGGGTCCCTTTTTATTTTCATCAAAGTTGGACAACTTCCAGCCAGAACTTTTCAGATCTTTCTCTCTGCCCCATGCTCCATCTTTTCTTCTTCCGGGAATTTAATTACGCATAACGTGGACCTCTCAATGTTCCTCACACGCTGTTGATTCTATGTGCACTTTTTCCAGCAATGCTTTGGTTTTTTAAAATAATGAACGCTCACTTTTGGAAGGTTTTAGGTCTGCAGAGTGACCGCAGAAGTGGGACAGGCCGTCCCCCGTCACGTCAGGCGCTACTTCTCCGTTACTGACTTCTTGCTGTGGTTTGAGAGGCTAGACAATGTCAGTAAGCAAGTGTCGGTATGTTAACTAAATCCAGGCTTTAGCCATACTTCTGATGTCCTTTTTCTGTCCCGGGTTCTCACCCAGGATCCCAAGCAGGACATCACATTACATTTAGTCTCATGTCTCCTTAGGCTCCTCTTGGCTGCAACAGTTTCTCAGACTTTCTTTGTTCCTGATGACCTTGACTCTGAGCGGAGTGCTGGCCAGGCATTCTGCAGAGGTCCCTCAACTGAGACCTGCTTGTCTGACAACTGGACTGGGTAGTGTCTTTGGAAAGAGGACGGCAGGGGTAAAGTGCCCTTCTCATCGCAGCATACCAGGGGTCTGTGTCTCAACAGAACTTCTCACAGCTCATCTTAACCTTGACCACCTGGCTTGAGGCTGTATTGTCACAATTATACTAGTTGCTTTAGAGACTTGGTCTGCTGGTTCTAACAGTAGGATGAACCAAGAACCTTCTTCTGTTCACCGTGTCTCACTTTTTCATGAGTAATATCTTTTGCTTCCTTGCGTATCTTGTGATTTTTCCTTTGATTCTGGACACTTTTATGAAAGAAGAGTGGAGACTTGAATATAACTTGATTTTGTTTCATTCCTTTCCCAGATGGGGCTAGGCTGATTTTTTCAGATTTCCCAGAGTCTAGCTGAGCTGGTTCAGAGTCATTGCTTTAATCAGATCAGGTTGGGCTGTGATCACCCAGGTGCCATCCACTTTCTGGATCTTGTCAGTACGCGACCTAGCGGGGAGACAGATATTTTTGAGGTTCCGCTTTGGTTTCAGCTCCGGGAGAGCCATGGCCTCCAGACACTTCAACAACCAAAAAACTCTGAAATGTCCTGACCAGCATCTCCTCCACTGCTGTTTTTGGCAAAACTTGGGGAGAAGTGACTGAGGGGCTCCTTGAACAGGATGCTGGCCCTTGCCTTGGAGTTCCTTCTTGCAGACTGCAGTCCGTCGCTGTTCCCACATGATCCTTCAGGGTCCACTGGTGTCCCCTCGCCTCTGCAAAGTTTCTCCACTGGACACCTCCTCCAGGTTTGGAAGCCGCCACAGTTCCATCACTTCCTAACGAGAGCTCCAAAATCTCAGAAATTCAGGTCAGAAGTTTCCTGTTTCTGCTCCTCTTTGCTAGCTCTGTAGAAAAACCTGATTTTTATTTTGTCTCATTTATTAGTGAAAGCCTGAGGTTATGTGTCTGCCTCTGACTTTAACACTACTTTACCCTGAAAGGACACATATTTTGATGTCTTAGTGTCACTTTCTTTTTAATTAATGGGTGTCAAGAGAAAATATTTGAGAATGAAGTAATCCAAAGATTTTGTCAGCTAAACAAAGTTTACTTCAAAGATTACCTATGTCAATCAACATGCCCCAGGTTGCAATAAATGAATAACTGAACAAATTCTTTCTAACAGATTGATTGTAACTGTACACTTAAAATGTACAATTTAACTCAGATATAGTATATGACTGTATCATGAGTGTTGTTTCCAAATCTTCCAAACACTATTTTTAAAAACATTTTAACTAACTGATTTATTTCTTCTGGCTCTTCTGGGTCTCAGTAGCCACATGAGCGCTCTCTGAGTTGTAGCACGTGGAATCTGTAGCTGTGGCATGTGGGCGATAGTTCTCTGACCAGGGATTGAACTCAGCCCCCCTGCACTGGGAGTGAGGAGTCTTAGCCACTGGACCACCAGGGCAGTCCCTCTAAATGCCATTTTTGCAAGATAGATTTTAATGGAATGCTGAAAATAATTTGTCAACGTCTTACAAATGTTTTCTCTTAAAAAGGTGTTTTTTTCTAAAATACAGCAGCCTCACAGATGAGCTAACAGCACAGTGGTGGCAGCCTGTGGGAGTCTGGTGTCTTATTGTGAAGGTGAGCAACGTTTTAGTAAGGTTGCCTAAGCAACATAAATTGAGGTAGTTTGGCATTTTCAGAGGAAGGAAGAGATGGGAAATATTTTTTCTGTATTTCAAGAATTTGCAATGTACAGCTAAGAAAGTTTTGCACAGAATTAAATTTGTTTTCTTAACAACCACACAGGTTTAGGTGTTAGATGTGCCACGCGGAGCACATTACTCAGGTCCTAGTGGCTGAGTAGCTGAAGGGCTGGGGCTGCCTTGATAAGTATACTTTCCATCACGTGTGTTAGTTGCTTGTGTTTGAGATGTTTGTATACTTTATTGCTACACACTTGAGGAATCATATGCCCCGGTCCCAGGAATGGATCGAAGGTCACAAGTGTTGCTCGACGGGGACACTGGTAATGTGCAGGACACAGGCAAATCCTCTTCTCTCTGACCTGCCCGCAGCAGCGGACTCTCCTGACTGGTGCTGGGGTGCGTGGTGTGACCTGGGGCACCCTGGGCTGCACCCAGAACCTGGCATCTCCCGAGGCCTTCAGTGCTGGCCAGGGCTTTGTGGGCTGTAAAGTGGAGGATCAGATACCCTGAAGTTGTCTGAAGAACCAGCTGGGAAAACGCTGCATCACCAATACTCTTTCTGGGCACGTGAGGATTTTACTCACCCATTCGACAGACATCGTGACGTATCTTGAGGCTGATTAAGTTTGTGTGTGCCCAGTCACTTCAGTCGTGTCCGACTCTGTGACTCCGTGGGCCACAGTCCTCCAGGCGCCTCTGTCCATGGCATTCTCCTGGCAGGAATGCTGGAGTGGGCTGCCGTGCTTTCCTCCAGGGGATCTTCCTGACCCAGAGAGGAAATCGGGTCTCTCAGATTGGCAGGCGGATTCTCTATCATCTGAGCCACCAGGGAAACCCCTAAAAATTATGTGTAGGAGTTGCCATAGATCATAAAGAAAAGAATGGTATCTAATGTAGACGGGAGTGGGCTTGCAGGAATCCATCCATCACTGTCTCCTAAATTGAACTGTTTCACCTTCCGGCAATAACCCACTGAGAAATCTCTCCATAGTTTTCATATTGTTTCCACCCAAACACCCAGAATTACTGACAGATGTGCCCAGCACTCACTGCCATGTAAGTCTGTCGGTAAATGTGATGAGATTTTTCTTTTGCTTATTTTAAAGCTATATGCTCATTTTAATATTTTTAATAATTGTAACAGATTTTTAAAAAGTTACCTGGAATCGATGAGTGGAGCCTAGTGTGTGGTTTCTCAAGGTTAAACCGAGAAACACTGGTCCGAGAGGTGCAGCAAGGTGGTTCTATTTCACAGCGGTCCTTGGGGTGACAGAAGCCGATAGCCATCTGGTTTATGATATCTGGGCTCAGATCGCAGTCGCAGGATTTAACCTTTTTAATCCACATCAGATCTTCATTCATGGTCCTCTCTGTGAATACTGGACAGTGTTAATGTAGCAGGTACTTCTTAGAAATTTTAGGTTGGCCACCCTCAGGGCTTACTGTTACATCATCCAGGAATGGTAGGTAAGATGACATAAAACTATTTCGTACTGAAATACAATCTTGTGATTAATAAACCAATGTTTTTACAACAAACACAAAATTTCCATCCAGGCTAATTAGCCCTTTTCAAAATGACATAAGCAACAGTATAAACAACTGATAAAACAATTTAATTTACTATAACTGGGTTTTAAAAATCTCTAGTAGTTTCTCTTATTCTAAAAAAAAAAAAAACAGACAATTTATAGACTTTGGACAAAATAGACTATTCCTCCATTTCCCCGACTGTGTTGGGCGCCTTCCCACACACCTGCTGGCCATCGGTGTTTCTTTGGACAGAAGTCTGTGGGTCCATCTGGGGTTATTTGTGTTTTCTCAGTTGAGTTGCGTGAGCTCTTTGTATAATTTGGATGTGAACCCCTTACCACACACATTGCCTGCAGCTGTTCCCCTCTTCCTGTAGTTTGTCCTTTCGTTTTGGAGGTTCTTTCCTTTGCTGGGTGGAAGCGTCTTCGTTTGGCGGATTCACGCTTGTCTGTTTTTGCTTTTGTCACCTGTGCTTTTGGTGTCACATGTGTGATATCATTGCCAAGATGAATGTAAAGAAGCTTTTCTCCTAAGAGTCTCACAGTTTCAGGCCTTATGTTCAAGTCTTCTGTCCATTTGAGTTGATTTTTGTGTGTGACACAATGTAAGCCTCCAATTACATTCTTCGGTATGTGGCACTCCGGTTTTCAGCACCATTTGTTGGAGAGGTCAAAGAGTCACATGAATACAGGCGTACAAACCAGCAGAACAGAATAGAGAGCTCAGAAATAAACCCAGGCATATAGTTAACTGCCTTTTCATACTGTTTGGAATTGCTTCCTAGCAAATAGGTGGGGAAACCATGGAAATAGTGGCTGACTTTGTTTTTTGGAGCTCCAAAATCACTGCAGATGGTGATTGCAGCCATGAAATTAAAAGATGCTTGCTCCTTGGAAGAAAAGCTGTGACCAATCTAAACAGCATATTAAAAAGCAGAGACATTGTTTTGCCAACAAACGTCTGTCTAGCCAAAGCTATGGTTTTTATAGTAGTCATGTATGGGTGTGAGAGTTGGACCGTAAAAGAAAGCTGAATATTGAAGAATTGATGCTTTTGAGCTATGGTGTTGGAGAAGACTCTTGAAAGTGCCTTGAACTTCAAGGAGATCCAATTAGTCCATCCTAAAGGAAATCAGTCCTGAATACTCATTGGAAGGACTGATGCTGAAGCTCCAATACTTTGACTGCCTGATGCCAAGAACTGACCCATTGGAAAAGACCGTGATGCTGGGAAAGATTGAAGGCGGGAGGAGAAGGGGGTGACAGAGGATGGGATGGTTGGATTTCATCACTGACTCGATGGATATGGGTTTGAGTAAACTCCTGGAGCTGGTGATGGACAGGGAGGCCTGGTGTGGTGTGATTCATGGGGTCACAGAGAGTCAGACACGACTGAGCGACGGAACTGAACTGAACTGATAATGAACTGATTTTGATAAGTCACTCAAGAATATGCAATGGGGAACTTATCACCTTTAATTTTTAAGAAGTAAATCTTTGTGCTCATTATAGATGCTGCTTAAAATTCAGGTTTTTACTGGAATATTTAGAGACAGTTTCATGGTAGCACTTTGTGAGGTCCATCTTTCATCTGTAAATGTATTATACACAGAGCCAGAGATTTCACTAGGCATTTATTACACCCATAAACTTTTAGAACAAACAGGCAAGTGGAAGTAGGAGGAAAATATAACTTATTTTCTGGGACACACATTGATCACTAGCCTTTTACTGCCACGAGGAACTTGCTGGATGTCGTTTGTCATCGTTAAAGGTGCTTGAGACATATTCCAAGACTCCATAACCTGTCAACAAGCTCCATGACCCTCAGCCAGTCATTCAAGGCCTATTACAGCATGCCCCTGATGCCAGCATTTACCTGGTAGGTTAGTGTCGAGATGAAGCCAGATCATCCCCAGGGAGGCTTGATCCCAGAGCCCAGTACATAGAATGGGCTCCCTGAAAGTGACCTTTACAGGCATTGCTGTCTTTCTTTCTTTTATGTTTTATGTTTATTTATTTATGTGGCATCTTTTTTTTTGTTTGTTTTCCTTTGGTGGTGGCATGTGGGATCTAGTTCCCTGCCAAGGGTTGAATCCGGGCCCCCTGCGTTGGGAGCGTGGAGGCTTGGCCGCCGGACCACGGGGAGGTCCCAGGGATGGCTTTCAGCGTGTGTTTGCTCTCTGGACTTGAATGGGCAGCAGAGCTGTGTAAGGACAGTGTGTGAGTGGAACGGTCCTCACCGAGGGGCTGGGCCGACCAAATGCATTTGACTGGAGTCAGTAAGGAATTTGAATAAACCTGGGATTCACAGACAGGACGGATCTAATCACTTACATCTGCATAAACAGCTGGCTGCTAGGGTCGCTCAGCCAGCATCCTTTTCTTCCAGGTCCCATCTGGAGAAAAAGCCTGCTGGTCGGCTGTAATCAAAGCTTGGGGAATATTTGAATGCAGTTCAGTGCGACGCCATGGATTACAGCTGCTTCCCCGGGGGAAAAGAGCCCAGTAAGTTGTCAGATTCCGGGAGGAAGAAGCTCTGTCCCCCGAGGAGGCACATGGCAGGGCCAGGCCTGTTTTCTGGCTGCAGGGCAGATCCCGGGTGACGTTCCACCTGCGTTACTCTATGTGACCATCCCTGTGACCCCATGATGAAACTTCTGCGATTGTTCCTCTTTACAGGGAAAGAGACTGACTGACATTATAAGATTTGCCATTTGACAGTCAGCACTGTCATGCCTTAGATGCCAAGATGCCCAAGTTGCTAAGTGCTGAACCCACCTAGAACAGGCGGGCTGTCAGAACCAGGCCTCCATCTCCCCACTGTCTCCAGCCCCGTCCCTCTGGGTGGGTCATGAGATAATGACCCGTAAACATTTCCACAGGCAGCCGCTGTCACAAAGGGTGGCCCAGGGACTCTGCTGCACTGGGCGCTGGGCTGTCAGCCTGGCAAGGGGAGGGCAGAGTGAAGCCTCCTGGCATCCCTAGAGAGACGAGCGGCAGAGGACTACGCAAACCTGGTGCCCGGATCTACAGAGACCTTGAAGCTCAGCCCTCCCCAGTCGGAGAAAACGCGAAAATGCATTCTGTAAGCGCTCAGTCTTGGGATTCACTAGTGTTGTGGCCGACCCAGATTGGTTGCATGTGGCGAGTGTGACGGTGTGAGCTCTCTCCAGACAGCTCACATCAGCCCTGCCTTCAAGTCTCCAGCTCCAGGGCGCGGCTGCCTGCAGACTCCCTGGGCTTTGCCCCCAGACGCTCTGTTCCCGAGGCCCCGAGCCTCCTGTTGGCTCCGGGTCTGTCTGGGTCCTGCGTGTCCTCTCACCACCCCCTTCTCTCCCACTGGCTGTTTCTGCTGGAATTGTTTTTTTTTTCCCTGCAACAGAAAGCTCTGGTCATAAAAAGAAAACGGGCTGAGGGATTAGATGAAAATAAACCTCGGCTCCATCACGGCACACGGGCCAGGCCTGCCCTGGGGGCTGAGTTTGCAGGTCCTGCCCGATCGTGTTCCTGGGAGGGGTCAGTGCAACTGGCCAGGATGAGCTGTGTCCCCAGGCCCCCACGGCCCGGGCACCGCTCAGGGTGCGGCCACCAAGGACCCTGGCAGGACGACCTTCCCTGCCCGGAGCCTCGACTTTGGAAGGAGGTGAAGGGCTTCCAGGCCATCAAGCCCTAAAAAGCCCTTGGAGCCGAGAGCCGAGTCACGGACCAGCTCAGCTCAGCCAGCAACAGGGAGTTGGCTCCCCGGAGCCGGGTCTGTTCTGCGTGGAGCAGGTGGCCTGGCACCGGGCTTTCTGCCGCCTGGGCCTGGCCTGTCCGCTGGGGACTCCGCCCTCCTCCCCAGCCTGGTGCTCTGTGGAGCGTAGGTCCTGGCAGCCGCCTGCCCTTCCTCCAGTAATGAAAGATTTCCCTTTGGCCTCATAGAATTAATGCCAGAAACATTCCAGCTAATTCCCCCTAGAACTTTAAAGACTGCAGAGCTCGTAACCTCAAAACTAAGTGGTGCTGAGAGACGTTTGGGGGAGACTGTTCTCATTTGCATTTTGCCCGCTTACGTGTTTGTATCCGGATGAGTCTGGGAAGGTCTGAAAAGAACTTTAATGGCCTTGAACGACTTGTGACTCAGGGAGGCTTCACGGGGCGCTGTGTGTTCTGCCGGCCGGCTGGGCGGTGACGAGTGAAGGGTGCGTGGCAGGGCCCGGGCTCCGGCAGAGGGACAGTGTGGTGACAGTCTCCTCACAGAAGTCGCCTCTGCTGTCTGCACGCGATTCTTGCAGCAGGGCGTCCGGGGTGGGCAGGCCCGGCCCGCGCCGACCGTGGGCTCCCTCAGCGAGGGCCCTGGGCCCCGAGGCTCTGTTCCTGCCACACCTCCTGTCTCCAGGGGCTGCTGACCGGAGGCGCTTCTTGAAGAGCAAGCCGTTCATTTAAAGGTGGGCTGCCCTCCTTTTCTGTCGCCTCTGAAGACGGTCCTGCCTGGTTCTCAGAGTCTCTCTTCCCTAATGAACCACCTACTCTACCAGGGCCGAGTGCAGCGGCACTCTGAGATTGCAGCGTCTGGATTCCGGCTGCAGTCCAGTGTTAGCAGGCTTTACGGCACAGACGGCAGGACGTGGCGCCGGACCCTTGGCTGGCTCACCGTTTGTTCATTGAGCAAGAAGCCACCGGCACCTCAGGAGATGAGATCCCAGGCCTGAGAGGTAACCATCAACACTGAAGTTCTCCTCGTCTCCGGGGAAGGCCTCCTCCGCTCTGGACTGAACCTCCAGGACCAATGGGAAGGTGACCAGATGACCTCCCCGGGCACCCTCAGCTCAGACGGTCTCTGAGTTTCTGACGTAAATGGTAGTTTGATGCCAGGTCCCAGCCAAGCTCCGTCACTTGCCCAGCCCTTGGGGGTGGTCCTAGGGAGCCCTCTGAGCAGCATTTTCCTGGGTCATCCAGGTTCAAATCTATCTTAGACCAGAAATAACAGAAATGTTTACCTGGAAGCGTTATGTGCTTATCAGTTAACTTTAGAAACGTTTTGACATAGTAGGCTGGCTTCTGTGAAAAGGGGCAAAAAAGAAAAACCAAGAATTGTATATTATTTGCTCTCAATTAAAACTATGATGTAAGAAACTTCTTTGCTGAACTGGATAATAGTTTTGGATACTGGAAGAATATTTTTTCCATTATTGTCCTGTTTAAAATGTAACAGCTACAGATAAAAAATCTTTTTGCTTAATCTGTATTATTAACATTTTTATCCCTCACTCTCTTGTCACAGAAATCAGCAAAGCGATAACTAAAGCCCTGACTTTTAGTGCTTGCCAATTTCTGTGGTGTAAGCGCTCCCACCGTGACTGACTCCTGTTCTGAAGCTACCGACTTGCCAGACTGAACAGACTTGGGGGAGAGTCCCAGAAGCTCTGGCTTATAGGGCGCTCCCACGTCCGGGGTGCCTTAGTGCACAGAACCCAGAGCAGAGAGAGCGGTAAGAGACGGAAAAGTTATTGGAAACGGTTAAGTTTTGAGTGCTTGTTATCTTTGTTTTTAATACGGTTTAACAGCAAGTTATATACTTTATTTTCTTCATAATAGTTATATTTGCCAAGTGGATTTCAAAATTCCAACAAATATGACAGTCTTGCAAGCTAGTCCAAGCTGGCTCGTTCCAGGGCACGGTTTCCTCACTTCTACTGTGGACTGAAGGCAGAGTGGTCTCACGCTTTTCTCATGGGTGCAGATGATTAAGAAAGTCGCACCATGTCTCTTGCAGGTTTTGCTCAGAACTGTGGGATCCCACTTCCTCCCAGTTTCCACGGACCAAAAGAAATGGTCTGTCCAGGCCTGACGTCAGTGGATGGGGAGGTATGGTTTACCCAGAGTAGAGTCCTGGTGAGAAGTGGAGGGAAGGAAGAATTTAAACAAACAGGCTCACACTTTGAATGGCCTTTAGCTGAGTACAAAATCTGAGGTTGACATTAGTTTTATCACCACAGCATTTTGAAATTATCACCCATCATCTTCTAACATCTCCTCTTGATGATGAGCATTTCATTCTCAATCTAATGATGTTTCACGTAATTTTTCTTTCTTCTACTGGTTTTAAAGGTATCTTCTTTATTCCTGATCTGCATTTCCACTATGCGTAGTTTAAATATGGGGCTTTTCCCCCTGGTCAGTGTATAAAATACTAATAACTGTTATACTTATTAATAACTAATAACTTTTAAAATACTATAACTGTTATTAGTTTTTTATACACTGTTGCCACATCATTCCTTCTGGAATTCCTTTTAAGAGTTGAACCTTAATTATATATCTTTCTTGAATTTCATTGGAATTTCAAAGTTCTGTCTTGTATTTCTTAACTGCATCTAATATAGGATTGATCGATCTATTAAAATTTCAGTTTAATTGATTATATTATTCATTTCTAAGATTAGTTATTGGTTCATTTTTATACCTATTTATTACTGTTTTCTTTCTTTTTATATTCTAAAAATCAATTTTGTTTAATTTTTAATGAAAATTATATATCTTCATTTATTTTTTTTTTGATAAATGAGCTTATTTGGTGGCTCAACAGTAAAGAACCCACCTGCCAATCCAGGATACATGGGTTCAATCCCTGGGTCAGGAACATCCCTTGGAGAAGAAAACAGAAACCCACTCCAGTGTTCGTGCCTAGGAAACCCCCGTGGACGGAGGAGCCTGGTGGGCTACAATCCATGTAGTCACAGAGATTCAGACACGACTCAGCAACTAAGCAGCAACGCCTCTTTGAGCGCCCTAAATACAATTATTTTAAAGTACATTTAGTCTTTTTTATAGGAGAATTTTTCATCTAGAGTAAATCATTATGGCAAATATTGATTTTGGTGGCGGGGGAGCCTACATTTCTAAGCCTTAATATATTTAACGTTGTCTGGGTTTTGGTTTCGGAGAGAATCATTTTGTTTGACAGTTGTTATGTTTGTACCATTACTATTTCTCTCTCCTAGCTGTGTTGTGGGTGCCTCTGGGTCCTCAGTTAAGAGCTAAATCTTTCAGAAGTAGTTCAGAGTCTCAGTCGTGGGAAGATATGGAGACCGCAACAGCTCCAGCCCTTGTGCTGGGGAGCAGTTCTGCTTAGGTCCTGCCGAGAGGGATGCTCCATGTCTGCATGTTTGCTGGCCCTTCACTGTGGCCTCGGGCAGCATTTGGCAGTGTTATCACACTTGCCCAGGTGGGAAGATCCTGCTCCATGCCCAGCTTCACCCTTTAGCCTGACTCTGGCTTCCCTGGCAGCTCAGACGGTAAAGAAACTCCCTGAAATGCAGGAGATCTGGGTTCTATTCCCGGGTGGGGATGATCCCCTGGAGACGGGAATGGCTACCCACTCCATGTTTCTTGTCTGGAGAATTCCACGAAAAGAGAAGCCTGGTGGGCTGTGGTCCAGAGGGTCACAAAGAGTTGGACAAGACTGAGCGACTGAGCAGGCAGGTTCTACACAAGCCAAAGTTCTGGCAGCTGCCTTCCTGCAAGCCAGCCGCCCGCAGACCAAGGGTTTCAGCCTTGCTCACTGCACCACATTTCTGCTGTTTCTGGTTCACAAAGCAAGATTTATCTCACTTCTGAGCACTGAACTGTCTATTTTCTTCTTTTTATGTTTCAGCTATTATTGCTCTGTTTTTGGACCAAAAGGGATGCATCAGAGCATGGAGTTATGATGCCAGCTTGACAAAAATTAAGGTCATTTGATCTTAAATACTAACTGGACTGGATGGTTCCTGTGTCTGGAGATTAATCTTTGTAGAGATGTGAAAACAAAGCTAAACCACATGAAACCAACTTGTATGTATTTAACTCAAAGCTGAATATCTCACAATACATTAGGGAAGCTGGTGCCAAGTTATGCTTTGAAGAGATGGGACACAGTTGCTATTTGTTTAGCCACAAAGAACTTCAGGACACAACATTAAGCTCCACGTCTATAGTCATTTGAAGACAGAATGGATAAAAGTTGCAAAGTTTAGACATAATTACAGGCACAGACACCCAGTTATAAACTAAATAAGCCATGGGATGTATTGTATAGCATGGTGGCTACAGTTCATAACGCTGAGTTGCGTGCTTCAAAGTTGCTAAAAGAGTACGACTTAAAAGTGCTCCTCACAAGGAAAACACATTTGTAAGTATGTGTGGTGATGAATGTTAAGTGTTTTTGTTGTGATGGTCATTTTGCAACATATACAAATGTCTAATCATTACATTGTGCACCTAAAACTAATATTCATGCTACATGTCAATTAAAATTAATCCCGAGATTGCTTACATTATATTAATACAGGTAAGGAAATAATACTTGGCCCACAGAAACACAGAATCTTCCATTTTGCAAGAGCTTACAATGAGGCTTTTTACTAGATTCCTGAATTGTCCTATCCAATCACGGTCTCAAATTTCCCTTCTCATAATTTCATCTCCCAAGGAACAGAAGATATGAAAAGAATACTTCACAGGGCAAGAGGGAATTTATAGTAGAAATAGATATGACCTAACAATTTGGAGGAGCTGTCTTCTCAGTGTGAACTTGTTATAGCTGGTGGGGGAACTGGAGACATCAGCTAGGGCACTAATGAAGGAGATTTCAAACACATTCAGAGGGAAGATAGGAGGCCTGATTCCATTGCCTGAAACTGGGGGGTGGGGGAGGATGCCCAGGGAGACTGGAGAGCCATGATAAAATGCAACTTGATTGGGTCATCACGAATTAATCTAATGAGAAAAAAAATGCAACTAAAAAGTCAGACTCTCTTCACTGAGGTCAGCTTTGAAGAGGACCTAGAATCTGGAGAGATGGTTCTGATCCTTAGAGAAGAAGGCTCTGAGCAGGTGTTAAGAGGCTTTGGGATTCTGTGAATACGCCAGGAGATGAGCAACTTGATGAGCTGGGGGTTGATAGAGTGCTCAGGAAGAGCACCTCAGTCATGATCTTCCAGCCTGGAGGATGTCTCAGGGATGCTCGGGGCTCCTGCTTGGGCCACTGATGAGATATCATCGTACAAAGAGGCCCAGTTCCTATCTTCACTCAAAGGAGCGGTCTTTAGACAAAAGGGCACCTTGTCCTCGGTGAACACGGAGTAGACTGCTCATAAAATGAGAGGCGGTTGTCTGGGGCCCAGATGGCCACTCAGGAGAACTGGCCAATGAGCTCCCTGAATCAGGGTTGGTGATACAGGAGGCTGACGAGGGGTCGAGCCCAGCACCAGGCTGCCGGTAAAATAGCCAGTCGCTCCAGCTCCGTAGAAGAGGCAGGAGAGAGAGACGGCCTGTGCACGTCTGTGAGCCTGATGCTAGCTGTGGACGAGGTTTCAGGACTGTTACTGAAGAGCAGCTTGTGCACCGGTGGGACGGGCAGTCACTGTGGACACATCTGTGAGCACAGAGGCTGCGCTTTGCCAGCGAAGGTCTTTCCTGGCTCCGGCAGGCTTGCCAGCTGGACGGGCAGAGAGAGCCTGGCCTCGACCTCAGAGGGAGGTCAGAGCTGACACAGGCACGCACCTGCTGTTCATGTTTCTGGCTTGGGCACCAGGCAGGGTCACTGTCCGACATGATAGCTGGAGAAGCTGATGCTGCCGACGCAGAGGTTTTTCCTTGCCCACCCAAACCTCTTTTTAAAAACCATTTGTTTATTTTGGCCTTGCTGGGTCTTGGCTGCAGCACATGGGGGTCTTCCGTCTTTGTTTTGGCCTGTGGAATCTTTAGTTGCAGCATCTGAACTGTTAGTTGTGGGCACATGGAATCTGGTTCCCTGACTAGGGACCAAATCTGGGCCTCCTGCGTCGGGAGCTCAGAGTCTTGGACTCTGGACCACCCAGGAAGTCCCCCAAACCTCTTTCATTCTTCCAGATGCTTCTGCACCTGGAGTATTCAGTCCTGAGCTTCACAAATTAGGAGGCCACGCTCCTCTCCAGGCACAGCTCTTGGACCGAGTGCTGAGAAAGAGCACGTTTATTTAGGAAACCCCGCTTCTCACACTGTGTTTCTGCAGACGATGCCTAGAACTTGAGGAGCAGGCACACACGTCACATGGATTCATATGGCACTTTCTGTCAACTGGAGTTCCAACTGTTTGCTAAGATACTGTATCTTAGCCTGCAAATACTGGTAGAAACACTACTTGACTAGTTCTCTGAGGTCTGCACCGCTGACATGGGAGCAGCCGGTTTAAGAAAAGACTGAGGTCTCTGCAGGGGTACCCCAGACACACATCTGGACAGCATGGACACTTTTCACTGGAAGTCGCCATGGAGCCAGGCTTCCTTAGCAACGTGCGGGATGCGAGGACTGCTCTCTGAGATGGGCCTTCAGTTCAGTTCCGTTGCTCAGTCGTGTCCGACTCTGCGACCCCATGAACCACAGCATGCCAGGCCTCCCTGTCCATCACCAATTCCCGGATTCCACCCAAACCCATGTCCATTGAGCCGGTGATGCCATCCAGCCATCTCATCCTCTGTCATCACCTTCTCCTGCCCTCAATCCCTCCCAGCATCAGGGTCTTTTCCAATGAGTCAACTCTTCTCATGAGGTGGCCAAAGTATTAGAGTTTCAGCTTCAGCATCAGTCCTTCCAATGAACACCCAGGACTGATCTCCTTTAGGATGGACTGGTTGGATCTCCTTGCAGCCCAAGGGACTCTCAAGAGTCTTCTCCAACACCACAGCTCAAAAGCATCAATTGTTCGGTGCTCAGCTTTCTTCACAGTCCAACTCTCACATCCATACATCACCACTGGAAAAACCATAGCCTTGATTAGATGGACATTTGTTGGCAAAGTAATGTCTCTGCTTTCTAGTATGCTATCTAGGTTGGTCATAACTTTCCTTCCAAGAAGTAAGCATCTTTTAATTTCATGGCTGCAGTCACCATCTGCAGTAATTTTAGAGCCCAGAAAAATAAAGTCTGACACTGTTTCCACTGTTTCCCCATCTATTTACCATAAAGTGATGGGACTGGATGCCATGGTCTTAGTTTTCTGAATGTTGAGCTTTAAGCCAACTTTTTCACTCTCCTCTTTCACTTTCATCAAGAGGCTCTTTAGTTCCTCTTCACTTTCTGCCATAAGGGTGGTGTCATCTGCATATCTGAGGTTATTGATATTTCTCCTGGCAATCTTGATTCCAGCTTGTGCTTCCTCCAGCCCAGCATATCTCATGATGTACTCTGCATATAAGTTAAATAAGCAGGGTGACAATATACAGCCTTGACGTACTCCTTTTCCTATTTGGAACCAGTCTGTTGTTCCACGTCCAGTTCAAACTGTTGCTTCCTGACCTGCATACAGGTGTTTCAAGAGGCAGGTCAGGTGGTCTGGTATTCCCATCTTAGTTATTAAACAAAAAAATAGTACACAGTGTTCAGAAGAGCAAGATCTGCTTTGGACTCTGAGAAGGACTTCGACACCCAGACAACTGAAGAAAGTGTTACCTGACAAATTTGTTCAAATTCACCCTGGTCTTCTCCTCTCTATTTATGAATCTGCAGACATCTTCCTCTGCTCTGCCAAGACCACAGGCTCATTTTCTGAATTTTGTGTGTGTGTGGCTGACTTAGAGGATGCTGAGACCCAAGGGGAAGAATTTCAGGAGCAATCCCTCACCCGCTCCCTTGCCTGATAGACAGCTCCCCAGATTCACTGCCGGGAGCTGCCTTGTACAGAAAAGGTGGGGGATTCGGGGCTGGGCCCGCAGACCCCTCCTCACACCCTCCTGTGGGACAGGGCCAGAGGAAAGCCATCTCCAGGAAGTCTGGTGCAGTGAGAAGGAACTCAGCAGCCTCCTGGGCCAGGGGGCGCCGGGCGCGGGGGTGCGGGGGCGCGGCTGAGTGGCCGGCCACGCGGAGAGTCTGGGCTGCGCTCGTGGCAAAGTGCGCGGCTGGCAGAATGACCGCATGTGAATGCTAGGCTGGCATCTGCATGGAAGGCGGCTGGATGCCCTTGTCTGGAGAATCGCAGCCTGACCCTGTCTTTGTACCTCCTGGCATCTGAGACGGTGTCTTGACTGGGAATCTCCCAGGAGCAGCCTCTGAGACCGAGATCCCAGGCAAGGCGGTGAGGGGGTGAGACAGATGAGGAAGGGCTCTGATGATGTGTGCATCCTAAGTCATGTCTTCAGTCGTGTCTGACTCTGTGTGACCCCGTGGACCGTAGCCCGCCAGGCTCCTCTGTCTGTGGGATTCTCCAGGCAGGAACCCTGGAGGGGGTTGCCATGCCTTCCTCCAGGGGATCTTCCCAACTCAGGGAGAGAACCTGATGAGGTGATGATCAGATCAACCCGATGATGTGGTATCAGGCCACCTGTCACTGTGGGTAAAGGAGATTAATCCTGTAGGAAACTTCCGGAAGACCATGTAAAATGCTTGCCCCAGAGCCAGGTCCAAGGAGCTGGGTATCTGCAGCCTCATTGCCGTGAATCCTGGGTTGGAGGCAGCTCCCAGTGAGGAGTGACACCCAGCACTTTGGTCCTGCCCCAGGGCCGAGTTTGGTCCAGCGTGTGTGGGTTACGAACAGCGTCCTGTCTGCTACAGGTGGGCTGGTGACCCCAGCTTGGTCCTGGGTCTCCTCAGCCTCCGAGCATCGTGCGGTGCAGGGACTGGTTAGGTCTCTCTTCACCTGTGTCCTGGGACGGTCCTCTTTGGGCCTGGGCCTTCTCTGCAGATGGGACTTTTAGGTAACCAGGCCTAGTTCGTCAGCAGAAAAAGAGTACTCTTCAATCAGCACACGGGCGTATTCACCGATACCCCACCCGGGGGGACTCACTCACCCACGTCCCCTGGGACCTGCCTTGGGTGCCGGCTGGACCCGCTGGGGTGACAGTCAAGGCTCTGCCATCCCAGGCTCACAACCCACAGGATGCGACGTCTCAAACCACCGTGTTCCACGCGGACTGTAGTCCTTGCTCCCAGCGATGCTGAGGCTGACCTGAGTCTTGTGGAAAGCAGTGAGCTTCAGTCATCTTCATCCTTGCCTTCACTGGGCCTCTGTCGTGTGCCACGCCCCGAGGATGCAGATATGGGAAACAGATGCAGGCCCGAAAGCACAGAGAAGGAAAACTCCCAGGGCAGAGGGCTGCGCTGGAAGATCACTGACTGCAGGACAGGAAGGACATTTGGGAGGCAGGGGCGGTGGATGGAGGGCAGGGGAGGCTTCCCAGAGGAGCTGGTCCTGGAGCAGCTCTGAGAAGACTTAACTCCGGCATACTTCACACGAGACAACGGCACATCCTCTTACGCCAGAGTTGCTAATAAAAAGTGTATTAATTATCCTGTAAAATTGATGGCAAGGGAAGCACATGGCATATATAACAGCTTTCTCGCCAACATTTCTGGAAACATCACCGCTAAGTCATCCCAGCACCTAAACTGAAACTGCAGGAGCTGTTTTTCATTCATCCCACCCTCCTGACCCCCACTGCTCCCGATCCATTTCACAGTCCTGAGCATTCTGCTCCTCGACGCCTGTGAGCTCCATCCACGCTCTCAGCCCTTCCTGCCGCTGCCCTGGTCCAGACAACCCCTCTCTCTCAGCGGGATCATCCCAGGCCTCCCGGCTGTCTCCTCATCTGGCTCTTACCTGCTTCTGACCTTCCTCTTCTTCCTGAATGTTCCAACAGTTATGCCTTCCTGGGACACAGGCTTTCAGGGCCAAAGCAGTAAGGAACCACTGATACTCAGACACGCAAGTTCCCTCTGCCCGGCTTAAATAAGAGCTGCCTTCAAGCACCTGGGTCCCTCTGGGATACAGGGATTACACAGACACACAGACACACTAAAGTAAACACACGCAGGCTCATGAAACTTGTGGAAATTCTAAGAATCACACTCATCTTGTCAGACTTTGTCAAACTGCACCTCCTTCCTTAAGGCCGATGCATAAAGGCTTACAGGAATAGACTTTTATGTAAGAGTTGGTTCCTACTTCTAGCAGAATTATGAGGCCATTAAATTGGCTTATAGGGTATTATTGCTGTATTTCCAAGCTTGACAAGGACTGATGGGTGGATATGTGCCTTAAATGAAAGATAATTAAAGAGATAATTGAACTGTTTTAAAATCTTACCCTGAATTTGAACTCAATCGCTTTTTTGGTTCACAATGCAGGCAGACTCAACAGGGGGTGAGAAATTCCTTGCCTTCCTCTCTGAACTTCTGTTTCAGGCAATTACCTGAGTTCGCGTTGGTGATCTATTTCCTTTTAGCAACAGATTAGTAATCAAAAGTTGAGGGCTTTCAATTTGCAGATGCTTTGAAAGTCTGGGAACACAGAGTCTGTGAGATGCAGTCCCTCTGGGGCAGCATCATGGTAGCACTGGTGCCAGAAGAGCTGAAAGTGGGTGTAGGGTGTAAGAGGGGAAAGAAGGGGAAGAGAAGACATCAGGAAAAGGAGAGAGGGACAAAGGAGGTCCAGCCAGCACCCTGGGTTCTCCTGCATTTTTCGCTTTTATTCTAAGGGGACTGAGACAGCACTGAGAACACTGTATTTTGAAGGGAGGGTGTTGTGTGCGCCTGTGTACATATGACCACATGTGTGCCTGTAGGAACGCCCACACCTCCGCACAGTGATGTGTGCGTGGAAACCGGGGGAGAGGGATGCAGCTGGCAGAGGGGGCACAGAGGACCTGGAAAGAGACCATGCCCTAACCCAGCAGGTGCCGCCCAGCCGCCCAGGAAACCCCACCCACCACGTGAGCCCTGACCCAGCAGGTGTGGGAAGGCTACTCAGGGACCCCACAGAGCCCCCAGGCCTCACGCGTGCCTGAATTAGACACGCTCCTCTCCACCAGGGAGGAGACGGCAAAGCAGAGCCAAGGGCCCTTTTGGGCTTCCCTTGTGGCTCAGCTGGTGAAGAACCCGCCTGCAAGGTGGGAGACCTGGGTTTGATCCCTGGGTTGGGAAGATCCCCTGGGGAAGGGGAAGGCGATCACACTCCAGTGTTCTGGCCTGGAGAATTCTGTGGGGTCGCAAAGACTGAGTGACTTTCACTTCCAAGGACACTTTGGAAGCAGCTCCTGCCTTGGTCTTGGCTCCCCTGGAAACCAGCTTTCTGTGAAAGGATCCAAGCCCTGCCTTGGGGGAAATAGGAGCATTCAGTGCTCTGTGCCTTTACAGAGAAATTCAGACAACGCAGCACTTACATGGTCATGGCTTCTTCCAGCCACCAGCTTTAGAGTTGAGAGTTTCCATAATGTTTACGGGCCTTTGGTTTTGCTGAAATCCTAGGAGAAAGGTTAGCTCTGTTCTAGAATCAGATTTAAGACTTGGTTCACGAAAACAAATGACAGCCCTCAGATACTGTATGAAACTCTCCAAAAATGAGCCAAGGCTGATGTAACTACTCTCATTTCTGGAGGATGCTATGCTCAGACCCGGAACAGGGCCATGGGGAGACTTAGAATGGGACCGTGCTGATCACTGGTCCACACCCTTCCTCTGATCACCTGGGATTGCTGGCTGCCCACCTGCACGCTCTGTGAGGGAGAGACGTCAGCAGAGCCCCACCCGTCACAGACCTCAGAGATGCCAGCTGGAGAGACAGACCTCGGACGTGTGCACACACACCTCAGTGCTTAACTGCGAATCGTGGTCTGTGCTAAGAAGGCAAGAATGGTAAAAGCGAAAATGGGGAAGGGGTCATTTAACTCAACTTGAAGGGTTAGGGAAAACGTCCCTGGAGAGGTTCCAGTGCAGTTGAAATGAGCAGTTTCCCTGTGGGATGCGAGCAGGGAAACGGCGCAAGACAGCAAGAAATATGTGGAAGCATTGAAACCGGGAGGAGCTGGGTGGCCGGGCAGGCAGAGAGGGACTGCGGAGGGGCTGGTCTTTGCTGCCATCACTCATCCTCAGGCCAAGCTCGTAGCCCCGCCAGACAGACCCCCGGCTTCTTCCTCTCTCCCCAGAAGTCAGAGCCACTGTCCCTTTGCTGGGTGTGCAGTTGTGTGGGGAGGGGCGAGGGTGAGGGGCTGAGGCAGAGGTGGAGGGAGCCCCTGAGCGGGCGCTGAGATGACGCCGGCCGAGGGGGACTGACCCTCCGTCTCCAGCCCATCATGCACGATGCCCTGGGAGCTGTGTTTGGACTCATCTCTCGGGCAGCGAGGAGGCAGCACAGGGAGGTGCCCCGGCCGTGTGTGTGACCCCTTATCACGTGTGTGACCCCTGGCCGTGTGTGTGACCCCTGGCCGTGTGTGTGACCCCTGGTGTGTGAGTGACCCCTTATCACGTGTGTGACCCCTGGCCGTGTGTGTGCCCCCT
>CM035275.1:90500470-90512622 GCA_020226075.1 Hydropotes inermis | reverse complement strand
TGACCCCTTATCATGTGTGTGACCCCTGGCCGGGTGTGTGACCCCTGCCCGGGTGTGTGACCCCTGGCCGGGTGTGCGCCCCCAGTTATGTGTGTGACCCCTTATCACGTGTGTGACCCCTGGCCGGGTGTGTGACCCCTGGCCGGGTGTGCGCCCCCAGTTATGTGTGTGACCCCTGGCCGTGTGTGTGACCCCTGGCCGGGTGTGTGACCCCTGGCCGGGTGTGTGACCCCTGGCCGTGTGTGTGACCCCTGGCCGGGTGTGTGACCCCTGGCCGGGTGTGCGCCCCCAGTTATGTGTGTGACCTCTGGTCACACATGAGTCCCACTGTTTGTGCATGTGCCCCACGGTGTGTTAACTGCCGACACTTCGGGTCCTGAGTGGCCGGGCGCCGGGGGTCTGTGACCTTCGCATCCGAGCTGGCAGAGCTGGGAAGAGCAGCGTGAGCCGCGGGCGGGCTGCTCCCCGGTGAGCGTGGAGCTCCGAAAGCTGCTGCTCAGTGAGGGATGGAGCAGACGGCAGATGAACCCGGGGCTTTTAAGAGGAGCGCAGGCGGTCTGATGCCCCCAGCGATGCAGGCTCCACAAGCAGGAGAGTTCAGCCATGTAAGGCATTCTGCACCCTGCTGGCCTCGCCTTGACTCCGGCCGCTGGCGTGGCCGGGACGCCCCCCGGGCCCCCGCCTTGTCCGCGGTGCTCGGGCCCGCCGCGCCCTTTCCACGTGTGGAGCTCGCAGAGCTCTTCCTGCTCTGGCCTCGGCACGTGCGTTTCTCCTGCTCTCCTCCTCAGAGGGTCTCAGGCGGACCCTCTCATCCAGCAGGTTGAGGCACAAGCATCCCCTCCTCAGAGGGCCTCCCTGACGACCCTCTTGGGCCACCTTGCTCCCCTCTCATCTGACTTCAGGTCCACCCAAGTTTCCAGTGCCAGGCAGGGCTGGCCTGACCTTCTGCCCTGGGACCCACTGCCCAGGTAGGGCGGATGCAGGCCCCGAGCCTGGTTAGTGCGTACTTTCAGTTAGAGAGAGGGTATTTTAAGAATCTCTTTGTTTGTTCTAACACAAGAATGCTTTAATGACTCCTGGTGAAGTCTGTAAATCATCTTGATGACCAGACATCTCAGTCTGTAAAATCGGATATCTCATAAATTCATAAGAAGTCAGGACAAGTGGAACGCAGAAGAATCGGCAGATCCAGAGACCATGACAGACACACCTCCAATTCCTCACGATCCCTGGGCTATGATTCTGTCAGAAAAATCCAAAGGAATCACCACCTTGTCCCTCATCATATCACTTGGCAGAAGAAATGATTTTCTGTAAATGGAGATTTCTGGTTCCCATAAACAGGCTTCAATTCATACGGAAGTGGGAGAAACATTTCTCTGAACTTGTCGGTCTGAAAACCCAAGGTGTGGCAACATCCCCCCCAAAAACCTCTATCACATTACACTGTCTTTTGGGGCCACAGGAATATTCTGAAGAGATGTCAAAGTGTGGTCCTCAAGAAAGAGGCCCCGATGGCTCATGTCAGCTGGACACGGAGCGTCTGAAGCGCAGAAGCAGAGGTCCAGCTGGGTCTGAGCCTGTGTCTAAGCACAGGCAGTCCCTTCTGAAAGCCCTGTTCTTAGCGAGGGCAGTGACGTCACCCAGATGGGGCTCCAGAGATCAGAGCATCTTCAGAGGGGGAGCTGAGGGTGTGGTCCTGCCCCCTGGTCCCCAGGCGACTGCAGGGCTGCAGCAAACACCGCTTCGGGTGATGCCAGCTCTCCTCCCGGGCCACGAGAGCTGTCCATGGTTCTGCTTCCCCACCGCACCTGCCTCTGCCCCAGCACAGCGCATCGCCAGCCTTCCAGAGCCTCTGTCATGATTCTGCAGCCTCAATTACTTTCCCCCAGGTGAAACCCTGCTCTGGGCCCAGGCCTGAGGCTGGTGTAAGCCCGGAGCAGGTACACCTGCTGAGAGTCTGAGCTCCTCTCTGCCTGGTTGGTGCCAGGGCTGGGTCCCTCCTTCTTCTCCGACCCCCCCATCTGCTCCTCCACGCGGTGAGTGTGTGAATGCACAGGCGGCGCAGGGTCTTTGGGGGGCGGCGTGAGATAATGGGCACACGGCACACAGCTCAGCAGTGGGACGTGAGCCCCGCACGTCTGTGATGAAAGCTGTGGTTGTTTCGGACAAAGTGCCAACTCCGAAGGAATCCACTGTTGGCTCTGCATGGCCTCCCTCATTTCTGTGGGGATTTGGGGATGTGCTGAGAATTAGGGAAGGAGAGAGTGCTGTGTGGGGGACGGCTCCATTTCACCGCCTCTCGGTACTCATCTCTTTGATGACACCCTCCCCCGACAAGCTCCTGTTTCAAAACCTATTGCCAAGGGAACCAGCCGAACCTGTTAAAACACCTATTTAGATCACCAATAGAATCTTGAGTATTATTCAAACTAATAATGGTCTGGACGGGAGAACATGTCCTGTTATTATTAATTTAGGAGACCACAGCCTCCTTAGCGATGAGCTTGATAACAACTGAAAAAAAAAAAAAGTAGGAAACATTCCTGCAGAGGTGTTCTATACCAAGCTGTCCTTTGGGTGCAAATAATGAATTTCTTTGGAGAAAATGAGGCTCTTTTCTCCACATTGCTGTTAGCCAGACACCCTCTTTTTCTCAGCTGATACCATCCCAGAAACTACCAGCGCCTTGGAGGAAATGCAACTAAGATCTATTTACACAAGCTCTGTCTTCCAGAATTTCCTTTGAGTCCAGTTTTACACTCAGATTGTGTCTAGGACTATCAAATTCTTTATGAAGGATAGAAATGAGGAACCGTCTTGGTTAATGGCTCAGAAATTTCAAATATCTTAATTTTGAATTAATGCTAGAGTAAACACCCAATTACTCTCCTCAGACATATTTATTAAATAAATCCCCATGAGTCCAGCTTGGATCAGATGATAGTCCCAATACTTGGGCTTTCCCTCATAATTAATCAATACATATCCTCATTCTAAGTGGCAAATAGATAAACAAATACAGGTTTAAGCATCACAAAGCCTGAGGGTATTTGCTATTTTTCTCAGTAACCATGTTTTATTTTTTTTCCCCTGCTGCACACAGTTTCTATTTTCTAAATCAGTAAAAACTTATTGAATATGACTTGGGGGTTTGCAAAAACCTAATTGAAATAATGCTTTATGGAATGACAACATTTTTACAAAGTCAGTAATGATAAAAAAAGGTCACAGACAAACGACCATGTCTCACACCATCTCTGTGTATCTATTGTCTATTTTTAAATTGTTAATCAAAGCCAACCGGCGTACTGCCTATGGGGAGATAGGAAAACATCTTTAAACCCCCAAAGCTTCTAAAATTATTCACTGTGCTTACTACTTTGCTTCTGAAGGGAGATTATCCCCTCTAATTGGAAATGTTCTATTATTTGTGTCTGAAATCTTGGAAAGGACAAGTTGGGGCTGAACCACTATTAATAGCCCACTGCCGGGGCCATAATGAAAGACCATGCTACATGAAGGTTATTCATCGCTGGGCTTATTAAGCCTGTCATTTTCATTAATCATGACCCCAACCTGCAGCACAAATGGTCTGGATCCCATTTGTATTTCATCAAGTGCCTCATGATTTCAGCCTCTCTCTTACTTAAGGCAACATCATTATTCCTTCAGAGATATTGCCCAGAACATTGGGTTATGATGTTTCCACAGCACCCAGAGCCCAGCCACCTCGACAGGGTGTGTTTTGATGCTGGAAGTCAATCCTGGCTGGCTTCAGCAAACACAATAACAGGAGTGTGGTGTCCTTCCAGGAGTGGAGACAAAGAAGTGACCAGGCTTCCAAGTGACCGCTTCTAGAGATGAATTTGCTCTGGCCTCATAGTTATACCTAGCATCACACCAGCCCCCAAGAAGGCTTTTGTCTCCAGGAACTTAAGCATAACTTTGGATCTCAGTGATAACTTATTGTCAGCATGACCACATCACGTGGCACCCAGAATATGGAAGCAACAGACGAGATTCAGAGAGAACGTCAGGACTTGTAGGAACTGGAGACAGGCTGCTAAGAAACACAGAAAAGCCTGGAGCACCAGGCCAGCTCTGAGGAGCAGGGGATCCACGTGCCCTGGAGGCTGAGACCCAGGTGCCCAGTCTTCTTCCAGCCTCAGTCTCCTGGTCTATAAACTGGACGATACAAGTCAGCTCCCATGGGGTGGTTGAGACAAATGCAGGACGCTGGCTGTGGAGGCTCAGTGTAGCCCCAGCAGGTGCTGAGCTCATCTTGGCTGCTGTTATTGTGTAATTTTCAAATGGGATCAAAAGAACCATTGTTCTTTTTCTTCTTCTTTAAAGTCAGACAAAATCTGTGTAGCAGCAACATTGTGTGCAAGGCAGATCTCAGAAGGTCTGCCTTCCCTCCCCTCTCTTCTCCTGGAAATCGGTGAGCAATTTCCACCCTGGGTTTGGAAAGGGAAGGAAATTTGCCCAAGATTTCTAGGTGAAATCTCCCGGGCTGCGTGGGACCTGAGTCCTTACCCGAGGCCCAGCTGCGGGCCCCATGGGCGCTCTCATGGGCCCAGGTCTGTCTTTGAAGGTACAGGATTCCTGCCTCCCCTGGAGTCCTGAGCCCCAGACCCCCATGGGTGCGTCAGCTGAGGGTCAGCCCCACACTGAGGGCTTCTCACCTGCAGGCACCAGCTGGGCTGTGCGGACCAGCATGGGAAGTCCCCGCCCTTGGGTGGGCGGTCCAGCCTCCACCCATACCCAGAAATGAAGTCAGGGCTGGCTTCCTGCCACGGTCCTTGCCCAGCAAGCAGAGGTGACTGCATGAGATGCTCAGCTGTCTCTTCCGTGAAGCCGCCCTTGCCGACTGCACCTGGTACGCAAATCACGCTGCAGCTTAGTATTGAGCACAAGGAAAAATGATCCTTCCCTGGTGACATGGCATTTTCCCTTGAATCAGACAGGAAGAATGACTCCCCTTTGAGTCGTCAAGGCCAACAAACACAGCTCTAAATTTAATATTCAAATTTAGCAACTGTGGAGATGTATTTTGATATAATTATCCTATTCTTTCCCCACACTGCAATTGCCTTATTTTAAAGAATTACACACACACACACACACACACACATTTTTCTTTTGTAAAAGCTTTATTTACATAATTTTCATGCTATACAATGAATTTAAATTTACAGTCATAGATATGTGCAAACATGGCCATAGTTAATTTTAGATCATTTTCTTTACTCCAAAAAGAAAGCCACATGTCTTGGTCATTGCCCCCTCCTCCACTCCTCCACCAGCCTAGGTAACTGCTAGTCTTTCTGTGTCTGTGACATTTCCCTCTTCTGAACATTTCGTGTCAATGGGCGCCTACAGCACATGGTCTTTTGTGATGGGTTTGTTTCACTTAGCGTCACGTCTACAAGGTTCGCCCACACTGTATCAGTGCTCCCTCCCTTCTTTGGCTGAACACTATCCCGCTGTTTGGAGAGACCACGTTTGGTCTGTTTATTTGTAGTCGATGAGCACGGGGCTGTTTCTGCCTTTGGGCTGCTACAGACCACGCTGCTGTGGACGCCCTACTGATCAGATGTCCTGCTGTGTCTCTGCTGCTCTGATGCTCCCCTTGCCTTCTGGCCCCCTGGTCCGGGAGGCCGGTCTGAATGGACCGAATCAGCGGCTTCTTGTTGGTGTCAGCCAAAGGGAAGCCCGGGGGAAGCAGAAGCCGTGGGGGTATCTACTTCTCCGGTCCTCTCCCCAGCGCTCCTGTCTGCTGGCCTCTCTCTCCAACACCCTCCTTGTCTCTCCCGCACTCTGGCCAGGTTAACTCAGACCAAAATGCACTGTACTATCTTGCTGCTTTCTTATTTCACCTCTTCTTTTTTTTTTTTAATGTAAACTTTGTGTTTTGTATTGGGGTATAGCCGATTAACAATGTGGGGATAGATTCAGGAGAACAGCGAAGGGACTCAGCCGTACATATACACGGATCCATTCTCCCCCAAGCCCCCCATCCAGGCTGCCACGTAACATTGCACAGAATTCCCTGCGCTGCCTGGTGGGTCCTTGCTGGATACGCGTTTTAAACACGGCCGTGGGCACATGTCCGTCCCCACCCCCAGCCCGTCCTCCGGCTCTCTAACTCTGGGAGGTTCTTTCTGTTTGAAGTTCATTTGTGTTGTTTCCTTTTAGATTTCACACAGGGGAGGTCATGCTCCGTTCTCCTTCTGTGCCTGGCTTACTTCGCTCGGCAGGACACTCTGGGTCCATCAGTGTTGCTGTATTGCCGCCTCTTCTTGACCCACCAGGGCAGGAGACTGCTGTTTCCTCTCTGCTGCAGTGGGTGCCAGGGAGCACAGGCTGTGCATACCCTGATGTCTCCTGGGCATTGCCCACGCATCTCTCTCTTATGGATGCGTCTGGAGAACTGGAATCGTCAAGATTAAACATTTCCTTCATTTAGTCATCATCGTCCCTAAACTTTACTTGGCATATTTGCCCCTGGATTAGATTCCCGTTTAATCATACACCCTCCTTTTATTCGGAGAAGTACATTTTTAATTGGTTGCCTGTACCTTAACAAAATATCCTGACCTTAGAGAAAGCATAAAGATTCCAGTTCCTCTGTGACTGAACCTCAGTCACTACCCCTCAGGTTCTGAAACTGTTAGTCATTTTAAACCCTTTTCACCTATTTCTGTTGTTTAGTTGCTCAGTCATGTCCAACTCTTTTGCCACCCCATGGCCTGTAGCCCGTCAGGCTCCTCTGTCCGTGAGATTCTCCAGGCAGGAACCCTGGAGTAGATTCCCATTTCCATCTCCAGGGCATCTTCTGGACCTAGGGATCAAACCCACGTCTCCTGCGTCACCGGTGGGCTCTTTACCACTGAGTCACCAGGGGAGATCTTTTACCTACATACTTATCTCCAAAATGGGCCTTCAAAAAGTGCCAGGCTTCACAGCAGTTAAATGGTAGGTTTTCTCCATGTGGCCATGGACACCATGAAAATCAGATATTATATACTAAGGATTTCTTGCTCGTGAACAAACAGATCCAGGTTTAATCCCATTTTAATGGACATTTCTTCATAATACTGGTAACAGGGGTCAGGACACAGGTATCCAAAGTCTCCATTCAAGGGAAGTCAGTCCCTAACAAAGGAAGTCCCGCCCGGAGGGCTCATGTGATGCCCAGGAAACCTCAGGCATGCTCCGTACGTACCACGTGGTCCAGACTTGGCCTCAGAGTCACATCCTGGCTTTAAAATGCAGACTGAGGAGCAAGAAGAAACTTCAAAGTAACAAGAGATTTTCTTGTTCTGAGCTGCTGCGGGCGACCCCTTTCCACCTCGTGCACTCCTATGTGAGCCATGCTAGCTTTCCCCTGCTTACATCACGTTTAGCTTTTTAGGTAAAGTCGGTGATGTGTGTGTTCTTTCTCTCCCTCTGCCTTTCCGAGCTTTCTGCTCGACCAGTTTCCGCATCTGAGGTAGTGTCTTCCTCTTAGACGGTCCTACAGCAACAGTAAAGACCCCCCCGCCAATGCCGGGGTGAAGCCGAGGGCCCCTCCCCGCCGGCCCCGGCGCTCAGCCCCTAAGGAGGGCGGCGGCCCCTCTCCCGGGGGTCAGGGGGCTGCAGGGTCCAGCTCTCACTTGTCTCCGGTGTTCCCTCCTGAGAGGCCGGGGCCTGAAACGACCGCTGGCTCAGGGTTCCTGCAGCTGCCCCGCGTTCACTGTGGAGCGAGCCCGCCTCTCTCCCCCAGACCCCACTTACCTGCACCCGCTCCCCCTGCACCCCACTTACCTGCACCCGCTCCCCGCCTGGACAGCGCTCCATCCAGCAGCGCCCAGACCACGTCCGCTGAGCCCTCAGCTTCACGGGGTGGCTCGTGGCCTCCAGGCCGGGGAGCGCATTGATCACTGAGCACCTGGCCCTGGGCCGCTTTACTGCTCTGCTCCCTGTAAGTGACGGAGTCAAACATGAAACTCGGCTCATTATTAGGTGGAATTTTAGAAATACGCCAATGAGCCCTCCCTAAACAAGAAAATGACAGTGCCTCGCTCATCAGCCTGATTTAAGGGAAAGAACACCCTCCCTGGAGCGCTGACATTTCTACAGAGGCATTTCATTCGGGCGGCAGGCCGAGGGCTGGGAGAGCAGACATGGTGCGCAGCCTGGGAAGAGGGAGGAAAGGCAGAGTGTCCTCTGGAGCTCAGGGGCTGGGGGCGACTGGAGGCGCCTGGAGGCGCTTTGACGACATTAAACTTTGATTAAGGATCAGTTCCATTCAGTCAGATCAGTTGCTCAGTTGTGTCCGACTCCTTGTGACCCCATGAACAGCAGCACACCAGGCCTCTCTGTCCATCACCAACTCCTGGAGTTTACTCAAACTCACGCCCATCAGTACGGTGATGCCATCCAACCATCTCATCCTCTTTCATCCCCTTCTCCTCCTGCCCCCCAATCCCTCCCAGCATCAGGGTCTTTTCCAATGAAACAACACTTCACATGAGGTGGTGAGAGTACTGGAGTTTCAGCTTCAGCATCAGTCCTTCCAATGAACACCCAGGACTGATCTCCTTTAGGATTGACTGGTTGGATCTCCTTGCAGTCCAAGGGACTCTCAAGAGTCTTCTCCAACACCACAGTTCAAAAGCATCAATTCTTCGGTGCTCAGCTTTCTTTATAGTCATTAGGACTATTAAGGATCAAGACTCCAAAATACCAACACATCTCCCGCCGCTTCACTGGTCCTCCCCACCCTCTCTTCACACACATCACAGAGACAAACTCATTTATAGATTGGACCACACACATTTCTGTCCAAGTGTGAATAAGCTTCCTTGTTTCAGACCTGGGATTGGGGGTCACAGTTCATCTAAAAGGGATCTGAGCAGCTCAGTTTTCCAACAACGTCACTACTGACCGCTGTGCACTTAGCATGATGGACGCAGACCTGCAGAGGGCCCCGCAGAAGCATCACCCCACTTCACCACGGTGGACTCCCTCCACTCACCAGCTGGCAGAGCCCCCGTCGCAGGGTGGCTGGCCAGGGAAGGGCCAGTTTGCTGAGCCTGGGAGCCCACGTTCCCTCATTGGGCTCACTTTGCGGGAGGCCACGTGGCCACTGCAAGCTGCTCACAGCAGAGGTGGCGGAAGGCGGGAAGGGAAACAGTCAGGAAGTTCTCCAGGAGGAAGGGTGCGGGGTGCGGGCCTCATTCCCGGCCTTCTGTGACCATTCTCTGCTAGGTGGCAGAGAGCAAGTTAGAAATGCAAACATTTACAGTCTGATTGATTGTATCGATTCCCTATTTACCAGGTTCCAAACCCATCCACTAGCTCCAGGACCGCTGGGATGCATGAAAGAGCGAGGTGGGAGCTCATGGAGTAGACACAGGCTCCCGGCTAGAGAGGGCTTTCAAGCTTGTCAGCAAGGACAGCCTTTACCCTATCAAGAGTGTGATTTATTGTAATTGCTGTCACTTAACTGTCATTTAACCACTGACAAAACAAATCTCTTTGCTAAAGGTTCAACAGTAATCTCCTGACAGACTTTCAGCAGTCACAGATGGACACTGAATAATAAGAAATCATGTTGATTAAGTGGGGTCGCTCTTAATCACCTTGTTAAACACGGGTCCCTCCCTCCCTCCCTGCTGGTCACCGTGGTGTTTGTGGTTACCGGGGGAGCAGGGCCATTCCGCTGATCGAGGGTGGGCTGTGTTAATTTGGTGTAGCTACCAGGTTATAATTACTCTCAAAAGACACCCTCTTTTTCCCTTGGTGCTGAAGCCATTTATCCGACGGGAGGAGCAGGGTGTGTGACAAGCAGCGTTTAGATGAAGTCTGATCCCGTGATTTATTTAGGTCACAGTGCAGTTAATAATGAATGAGGCCGGCTCTGCTGCTCCGGGAGCGGCTCTGAGGACTCCCTGTCTTTGCTGCAGACTCTCGCTATTCCGGGCAGTCTGCGACTCAGCCTCTCAGATCGGCTCCGTTGCTGTGTGAGAGTCGTGTTGAAAGGCTCAGCAGGTGAGAAGAACGGTGTCAACATCAAAAGGCCCCCAGCCCCCCACTCACACACAGTAAGGACCACACCGCCGTCATCCTGGGCGTCAGACGGGGCACTAAAGAGAAGCAGACACGCCCTTCCCCGGGCGGCGCCTCGTCCCCCAACAAGCTCCCACAGACAGGAAGGCAAGTGGACCTAGGAATGGCCACTCGTTAAAAGGAGGTCTTGTCATCCAGGCAGAAAGCCTAGACCCTGGGTCCAGACAGAACCCCATTCCAGCCCCGGCCCAGCCTGTCAGCAGTTACCTGAGTCTGGACCCTTATCTGTAACAGCGGGCGACACGCAGATCCCACCGCCTCCCAGCCGCTGGGCCTGCGGGGCTCGGGCCCGGCTCTTCAGCCTCTTGGCTTGCTCCACGTGCCGTGCAGACTCACTGATGTTCATGTTGAGCGCGCGGCAGGCGGCGGGGGGCGGATGCACCGAGGACCATCCCCAGTGAGGACACGGCCGTCAGATCCACATCAGTTATTCATCCAAGCGCCGTGAGGGCGGCAGGAATGGCCGGGGCTCTGAGTGGACGTTTGGGAAGCTCCTTGGGGGCGGGGAGCGTGGGGCTGGTCCAGGTCGCCGAGTGAACACCATGCCCCCCGCTTACGTCCTGCCTGAGGTCACGGAGCTTCTTTTATCTCATTGTTCAGACAGTGCGTTGTGAGCTTTCTATTAGTGATGAAAACTTTCAGGAGTTGTGCTGGGTACTGAGTGGCTACGCTCCCAGTGGCTCTCTGGAGAAGGCCAGGCCTGCAGAGGAGACGGCGGGGTCCTGAACTGGCCCGGGGGCCCCGGGATGTGAATCTCGGTGAGATGGGTGCTTCTCTACAGCCCCTCGTTCCTGGGGACCCAGGGATCATCCTCTCTGGAAGGAGCTGGTGCCTGTGGCTGCAGGTGTGAGGTGACCTTCACCCAGCCCCACGTGGATGAAGGAAGCTGGCTTGGAATCAGGGAGGGTGGCTGGAGGCCCCGTGATGCCCAGCTGGTGCCCAGTGGGCCTGGCGTGAGAGGGGCGATTAAATGCTGAAAGGAGGTTCCCGTGTCACCTCTGTGTTCCCTGTGGTCCTGGCGCGGCTGGTGATGAAGGGAGGAGGGGGTAGCAGCCGCGCCCTCCCTGCCCCCAGCCGAGGGGTGGCAGCAGCTGGTGTCCAGGCATCTCCCCCTTCCCTCTGCACGGAGCCTGAGAGAAGCGTTACCAGTGAGGCATTGGGGGCCAGAGAGCTTGAGCATTACGGCCAGAGTCACACAGCCCCTCCCCTCTGTGGGGGCCACACACACCCTTACTTGAGGGCTATTGCCAGTTGTTCAGTGCCTCATTGGAGAAAAGCATGATGTTGGGAGGCTGTGAGTTCACCAGCGTGAGACGTGTTCGTGTGAAAGCACGTGTTTCCAGAGGACGTGGAGTCCTGGGGCCACAAGCAGGACAAGAGCAGCTGGCTCGCCATGTGTGGGGCCAGCTCCCACCCTGCCCAGGGCCGCCAGCACCTCCCACTCAGCCTGAGCCGTCCCCACCCGAGGGCTGGTCCCGACGCTGCCAGGACGGGGTGGGGACGTCCAGGACTCCAGGAGAAGGGCTGCGTCAGAGGGCGAGCGCCGTGAGGATGGTTCCTGCTCCGGATTCCTGGCCAGCCCGATCGGGCATGGTTTCAGAGTCGCTTGATGCATCCTCCAAGGCAGTTAATCAGGGCCTTAATAACTGGCTCCCCGAGATGCATGCTGGGCGATTATCTGCTTAACGTCTCCAGCTGGCCGGTGCAGATGCTGCGGTGGGTCTGGGTGGAGCGGCATCTGCAGGGGGTACAGTGATGAAGCAGGAACCACACCTTCACAATGCTGCCCTCTGCAGCCCAGGGGCCAAGCAGGACCTGCCACTTGAGTATGCAGACAGCACCTGGGGCTTCACACCCGAGGACAGCCCCGCACGTGAGCATCCAGACACCACCCGGAGCTTCACACTCAAGGACAGGCCTGCATGTGAGTGTCCAGACACACCCGGAGCTTCACACTCAAGGACAGCCTTCATCACGTGAGCATCCAGACACACCCGGAGCTTCACACCCGAGGACAGCCTTCATCACGTGAG
>CM035275.1:90484711-90500460 GCA_020226075.1 Hydropotes inermis | reverse complement strand
CAGAGACACAGGACTGGGGCCTCACACCCCGAGGTCACCACGTGAGCATCCTGACACCGCCCCGCGGCCTTATACCTGAGGATAGCCCTGCCATGCGATCCTACAGACACCACCTGGGGCTTCACACCCGAGGACAGCCCTGCACGTGAGCACAGAGACACAGGACTGGGGCCTCACACCCCGAGGTCACCACGTGAGCATCCTGACACTGCCCCGCGGCCTTATACCTGAGGATAGCCCTGCCATGCGATCCTACAGACACCACCTGGGGCTTCACACCCAAGGACAGCCTCTACATGTGAGCATCCATAGCCCACCCTGGGGCTTCACACCTGAGTACAGTCCCCGCCACATGAATATTCAGACACCACCCTGGGGCTTCTCACCCGAGGACAGCTCTACATGTGAGCATCCAGACACCACCGGGAGCTTCCCATCCTGAGGACAGCCCTGGCAGGTACGGAAGGGCAGAGAGAATTTCAGTGCTTAGTTTTAACACTCATGGAGATGGAGTGCCTCTCACGGGTACAGGCAGACTCCATTCTTCATCTTTCCTGAAGCCGACAGGACTCTCTAGGAGGCCCCTGTGTCTCCCCTCGCCTCTGACACTGGGGAGGGCCTCTGAGAAGTCTGCCATGGAGGCTGAAGCCCTCCAGGACTGGCCTTCACCCTGCCGTGGCCTCTTGAGCACGAGCCCCCTCTGTGACCATGTTGGGGTGTATGTGTCGTTTCAGAATTTCCCAGATGTTCCCCTTTATTTCCTGTGGAGAACGTTCAGTGCATCGGATCCAGCCCTCCACTCTCAGAGTGCCTTTGAAACAGAAGTGCTGACAGGGTGTTGGTGGGGGGTGCATGTGTGCGGTTGCCCAGGGGGATCTGAGGGGCCCTTGGGGACAGCTGAGGACTCTGCACAGCCCACCCGGCCAGTGGACGCCCTCTACCCGAGCGTCGGGTGCAGCCCTGCTGACCGGCTCCTTGAACCCAGAGGACCATCCACATGCTTGTGGCTCTTCATGTCCTTTTGTCAGAGATGTGGAGAATGCCGGACTGTCGGGGCACACTCAAGACCCCGGACAGTGATGCTCTCACGGCCCCCAGCCTGCCCCGCCCTGCAGTCCAGGTCAGTGATGGCGACATGGAGGCCTGTGGTCGCCAGGGAGCCTCCGAATGTCAGGCTCACCGGGGAGTGAGGGCAGCCCTGCAGTGGCCAGCTGAACTGCACAGCCCAGCCTCCTCCACGCCGAAGCCCTGGGCTTGGGGCTCAGAGTGGATGGTCCTTCTACACTCTGGACCAGCCTGGCAAGGTTGCCGGGACAGACACCAGGGCACCCCTCTGCTGACGCGCAGTGGGGCAGAAGGCTCCCTGTGCTGGTGCCCCATCCAGAGACAATCCCGCTTCCCTGGGCTTCAGGCACGGCCTCCCTGCTTGTCTCAGCCTCCTCTCTAAGCTGTGCCCTCCGTCTGGCCCCCTACACTAGATCTCTGTCTACAAGAGGCAGATGCATGGAGCTCACCCCTCACAGGGCCGCAGGGGACAGATAACGGCCCCCACGCACGGGAAGCGCCCAGCATCTGGCTATCTCTGCACCATGCCGTGGCCAGCACTGGAGGTTCTCACGTCTTCCATCTGCCAGCTCTAGGCTGTTCCTCCTTCATGTCAGCCAGCCCTGCCTGTGTCCTAGGACAATGTTGTCACCTGTGGAAAACATTATTTTGATGTTTACTGTGTATCACTCAAGAAGAGAGTCTTCAGAGGACGCGTGTGAGCCTGAACTGCTGATGCAAAGGTAACTCCGCCCTCCCTGTTAAATTCCTCTGACCCTCCGGGTGACTGGGTGGGGAGATGGGACCACCTCTGCCCCAAGCGGTGAGAGCTGGAGGTGAGGGAGAGCTTGTATCTCATCTGCAGCTCATCATGCTCTGAGCATCAAAAGTTTGAAAACCTAAGCATTTGCTGGCTGCAGGTTTCCCGTCTTAAACATGTTTTTTCATTAAACTTTTCAGTATCCGATAACTGTAGGTATATCAATATACCAGTTGTGAGAAATACTATGGAAAGAATCCATGTCTGTTAACCGGTTTCTCTAAACGGCAACAACCTGCAAACCTAGTGCCTTATGACCAGGGCGACGACATTCACTGCTCTTCAGTAAAAAAAAAAAAAGTCTTAGAATCCTTTAAGAGAATTAGTGAGTGCATGCTTAGGCACCTCAGTCGTGTCCAACTCTTTGTGATCCTATGGACTGTAGCCCGCCAGGCTCCTCTGTCCATGGCATTCTCCAGGCTCGAGAATATTGAAGTGAGTTTCTATACCCCCCTCCAGGGGATCTTCCTGACCCAGGGATCGAACCCATGTCTCTTATGTCTCCTGCATGGGCAGGCAGGTTCTTTACCACTAGTGCCACCTGGGAAGCCCCTAAAGAAGAAGCAGAGGTGTACACAATTAAATGCTTAAAGGAATTTAAATTGCAGGACACCAAGAAATGAAAAGCAGAAAAAAAAGAAAAATTTTAGAGGAATAGTTATATTTCCATAGTGAGCTTTAAACTTCTTGTATTTACCATGATTAATCTAATTAATAATTTTTAGCAAATAATATCAGTTGATTTAACACAGTGCGTATACATTGCAGCAGATGAACCTGATGTGAAACACACAAGGTGTAAAACTTTAGTGAAACCAAGGATATAATGAGTAACAGGTTGAAGGATAGGTATGCAGAAATACAGACCATATGGAACACCAAGAGGCAGCTTTAAACACTCGCGATGGATCGTGCCCGTAATTAGGGAGCTTCACGGGACCAGTGTTGCCTAGTTATCCATGCAAGCAACTGTCAGTTTGCCTCATAACCTAGGAGAGCTGAGATGACTTCTCAGTGGGATGTATGAAAGTGCAGTCGGAGGTGACGTTAAGGATGCCGATGAGCTGAGGGTCTTCCTGTCAATCACAACCACGCCTCCTGACTTCAAAGTGAAGACAAAATCACGTCCTCTCCTTAGTGTTCATCTGCTGTGAGTGGGAGGGGTGGAGCAGGTGACAAATGGAAGAAATGGACCAAGACCAGGGCGAGAAGTGATGAGGGGAGTGGGGAGAGGGGGAGGAGGGCCGGAGGGCTGGTGAGGGAGAGAGATGCAACTGTCAAACCCCGGAAGAAGACTAAAGCTGGTGCTGCATTTGGAGCCAAACAGTAACAGCCCCTCGGGAACGTGTTGTCCTGGGTGTGGTGATACATCCACAGCAAACTTGGGCAGCTGCCGAGGAAAGGTAGGCACATCCAGGCAAGGCCCATCTGGGATCCTGGGAGTGTGAGGGGTGTCCTGGAAAGACGAGTTTTCCAATGGCCCTGGAGGGAAGTCGTGCTGCTCGGCGTCTGTTAAACTGCTCTCTAAACACAGCCGGGGCTGCAGCCAGCAGGGACTCGACACAGAGGAATGCGGGTCCAAACCTTCCCCCGGAAGAAAGGGTGCATGAGCGAGGACTGGGCGACTCCGCAGCATTCCTCAGGGTGGCCGGGTCCTGTGGGTTTTGGCCCCTGGAGGTAACAGCACCTCCTCGCTGGGTGTGGACGTGGACGCCGCATTTGTCGGGCCTCCTCCCTGGGCCAGCGGAAGCACGCTGCGGCGTGCCTGCAGCCACACAGCCGGTCCAGAGCAGGGTGGCGGGAGCCAGCGGGTGGGACGGAGGGCCTGCCGGGCCCGGCGGGGCCAGAAGTGAGGTGGACCGGGAGCCAGGGGCTTCTGGGGGGAGCGGCTGCCGCAGCCTCTCCCCAAAAGGATCTGTGACCAGACGCACGATCAGAGCAGCCGCTCCTCTGTCCTGGAAGCTGACCAAACTCTCCCAGTAAGCCGAGACGCTCAGTCCTGAGCCGCTGCTGGATCGGGGAGGAAACTGGCCTTCCCGGGGCCCGGCTCTCGCCCCGCCCGCTCGTGACCGTCTGTCTGGTGGTCCTGAGCAATCATGGCAGGCCCGGAATTACCAGCAGCTGCTGGTGGGGGTACTTGATTTGGGCCAGAGGGTGGTAAAGCCCTGCCAGGTAGCATTGTCTGAAATCAGTAAGTCTCCGTGCCGAATAAACGGGGATGCCCAGCTGTTCCCGCAGTCTGAGGTCGTCCGTTTGATTGTGCCCAGCCACAGACTAGCTAGAAATTAACCAGGGAGACACAGAAAAGATGCATTGAGACTTCTCCACCATCCCGTCTCCCTAGCACTCACGTCCAGAGAAGACCTATGAAAGCTCAAGGGGTCTCCAAGCGGGTATGGGCTTGAAACTACTTGGACTTTGAAAGCACTCTTGAACCCAGAGACAAATCCGTTGGCAGAGGCAGGACTCTTGAGCACAGATTCTGACTGGTCGTTAGTTGAGCATAAGCTCTGCAGATGCAGCGATGACCACTGGGAAGCTGGGCGGAGAAATAAACGGCGACCAGAAAACCTGAACAAGACAAACAAGATGCCAGCGGCTGCGGCTCCGGGGGAAACAGATGCCACCGTCATCCCGGAAAGACATAAACAAACAGGCAGCCAAACCAACAACCCTCCTGAGGCGGGATCGGAATCCAGACTCTCTACATTCTGTTGCCTCACAGATCCAGGACAGCTCTGCCTCCGAAGCCAGACAGACATCACAAACAACGGAAACTGCAGGCCAGCATCCCTCGTGAATATAGATGGAAAAACCCTTAGCAAAATTTTAGCAAGCCGAATCTAGCAACACAGATAACAGATCAATTGCCAAGTGGGATCTATTCCAGGAATAGAAAGCTGGTGAAACATCTAAAAATGATTTCATGAAGTCGATCATATTAATAGAGCAAGGGACAAAAGTCTACACGATCATCTCTAAGGATGCAAAAAAGCATTTGACAAATCCACCATCTACTTGGGGCAAAATACATTCAATTAAGCTAGGAATAGAAAGGGAACGTTCTCAGCTTGATAAAGGACATTTACTAAAATCTCTCAGCTCACATCCCACTCGGTGGTGAGAGATGTAATTCTCTCTAAGATAACAAACAGGGCAAACACATCAGACCTCAACACAGCTGTCCAACTCAGAACCGGAGGGTCCAGCCACACAACAGCAACGGGAAAATCAGAGCCACTGTGACTGAGAGAAAAGTAAAACTGTTTGTGAAGATAGTCTGATTCTGTATGAAGAAAACACTAAATGTTTCAGAGAAAAGTCTAGTAGACATGAAAAACAAGCTTAGTGATGCTGCATAGTATAAGATCAATGTAAGACACAAATTACCTTTTTACATATGGTGCTGTTCGGTTGCTAAGCTATGTCCTACTCTATGCAACGCCGTGGACTGCAGCATGCCAGGCTCCTTGTCCTTAGCTATCTCCCAGAGCTTGCTCAAACCCATGTCCATTGAGTCAGTGTTGCCATCCAACCATCTCATCCTCTGTCGCCTCCTTCTCCTCCTGCCTTTATCTTCCCAGCATCAGGGTCTTTTCCAATGAGTCAGTTCTTTGTATCAGGAGGCCAAAGTATTGGAGTTTCAGCTTCAGTATCAGTCCTTCCAATGAGTATTCAGGACTGATTTCCTTTGGGATTGCCTGGTTTGATCTTGCTGTTCAAGGGACTCTTAACAGTCTTCTCCAGCACCACAGTTCAAAAGCATCAATTCTTTAGCCTTATTTATGGTCCAACTCTCCCATCCATACATGGCTACTGGATAAACCATAGCTTTGACTATACAGACCTTTGTTGGCAAGGTGATATCTTTGCTTTTTAATACTCTGTCTAGGTTTCTTATAGTTTTTCTTCCAAGGAGCAAGCATCTTTTAATTTCATGGCTGTAGTCACTGTCTGCAGCGATTTTGGAGCAAGAGGAAATAAAATCTATCACTGTTTCCACTTTTTTCCATCTATTTGCCATTAAATGATGGCCATGATTTTGGATGCCATGATCTTCATGTTTTGAATGTTCTATATATATGAGCTGTGAATAATCTGAAAATGGGATTAGGAAACTAGTGCATTCACCATGGTATCAAAAGAATAAAATGCTTAGGAGTGATTTTACAGAAAAATTGCAAGACTTAGACACTGAAAACTGCAGCATGTCCCTGAGAAAAATTAAAGAAGAGCTAAAGAACCAAAGAAATTCCATGTTTATGGATCAGAAGACAATGCCATTAAGATGGTTTTTCCCTGGGAGGGGAGTTTGAGGGAGAATGGATGCATGTATGTGTATGGCTGAGTCCCTTCACTCTTCACCAGAAACTATCACAACATTGTTAATCAGCTATACTCTGATACAAAATGAAAAGATTTTAAAAAAGATTTTTTCTTCCTAAAGTAATGTATAGAGTCAACACAATCCCTATCAAGCTTTTAAAAATAGATACTGACAAACTGATCCTAAAAGGAACAAAGAAATGTAAAGGACATAAAATAATAAAAATAATTTTGAAAAAGAAGAACAAGTTGGAAGAGCTACTCTATCTTATATCAAAATTGTTACAAAGCTGTAGTCAATAGGACAGTGTGATTTTGCCATAGAGAGAGGCATCCAGATAAACTCAACACTACAGAGTCTAGAACTAAACCCTTGATTATGTGGCCAATAGATTTTCAACAAAGGCACAAAGGCAATTCAGAGCTGGAAACATGATCTTTTCAACAAACCTGTAACTCCATGCAAAAAAATTATATGTTTCTATCTTCAGTCAAACTCCCAAATTAACTTGAAATGGATCGTAAATTTAATGTAAGACATAAAACTGCAGAAATTACGGAATAAAACATAGGAAAAATTCTTCATGATCTTGAGTTAGGCAAAGAGTTCTTAGATACAAAAACAGAGGCATGATTCATAGAAGAAAGATAATTTTGATTATATTAAAATTAAAACCTTTGTGCTTTAAGAGATGCCATGAAGAAAATGCAAATACTTGACAGAGGCTTGGAGAAAATATTCGTAAGTTGTATTTTGGGAAAACAGGCCTGTAAAAAATTCTTACAGCTCCATGAGTTAAAAACTCAATTAAAGAAAATGATCAGGGCGCCCCTGGGGGCTCAGCGGTAAGGAGTCTAGCTGCCAGTGCAGGAGACATAGGTTCAGGCCCTGATCGGGGAAGTTTCCACGCGCTGGGGCAACTGAATCCATGCTCTGCGACTGCTGAGCCTCTGCTCTCGAGCCCAGGAGCCAGGACCGCTGTAGCCGGGCACCTGGAGCCTGCCCTCCGCAGCAAGAGAAGCCGTCACGGTGAGAAGCCAGAGCCCTGCAATGAGAGGGCAGCCCCGCTCTCCGCAGCGAGAGGAAGCCCGTGTAGCAACACAGACCCGGCACGGTCAGAAGTAAGGAAATAATGATTCAAAACGTGAGCAGAGCTTTGAATAGCCATTTCACTCAAGAAAATATGCAAATGTCTAAAAAGCACCTGAGAAGAAGTTTCACGTCATTTGTTGTCAGGAACATGCACTTTAAAATTACACTGAGACGGCGCTGTGGACCACTCAGGGCCGTGGTGAAGACCACAGACAGGACGGTGAGTGGGCAGAAGAGTGGATAATCAGTGACCCCAGGCACTGCTGGCCAGAAGGGAGGGCAGCGTGGTCACCTCGGAAGATTTCTTGGCTGTTTCTCTGAAAGCCCCACCTTACACTTGCTGTCTAACCCAGCAAAGCCTTGCCTAGGAGCCTCCCTGGAAATGAGAAGGTGTCCACACAGAAACAGGCATGTGTGGACTGCATCATTCGTGATTTCCCCAAACTGAAAACCACTTACAGTGGCATAGGTAGGTCAGAAAACTAAAAAGTGGTAATAATGGAATAAGCTGTAATAATGGAATGCTATTTGGCTGTAACAAGCAATCAGTTACTGCTGTAGGCTACACCTAAAAATCACTATGTACGTGAAAGAAGCCTGAAGAAGTGTCTACACATTGTAGGATCCCATCTCTAGGACTTTTCCTGAAAAGGTACGTCTCTAGAGATGGAGAGAAGACAAGCGGTTTCTGGGACTCGGCATGGGATCCCTGATCAACTGGAGATGGGAACGAGGGGACTTTTGGGGTGACGGAGTGTGGTGACAGACGCACAGACTACAACTCTGTAAAATCAGGGCACTGCACACGCTTGCTGGTGGGTGTCGCTCTGCCCAGTCCACGCAGCAGCAAAGCTGCGCTCGCTGCTTAGAAGGCGGGCACAGGGCCCCGAGGGGCTCTGGAGACTGGCTGGGGTGACCCCACGCCGGGGCGGCACTCTGCCACCTAAGGGGCTCATGCAGTCTCTGGGGGCCTCTGTCCTTCATCTGACGGCGTCCACCTCTCCTTTCCCCAGACACCAACCACACAGTCTCCTGGTCTGAGGATGCGGGTTCCTGCCCCCCAGGGGGCGGGGCCCAGACGCTGCCCGCCTGGTCTGCCGTCCACCCTCCCCTCTGCTCACGTCTCCTTTTCTGCATCCTCCACTCCCTTTCCTCTCGCATGGTCCCCCACGGAAGCCTTGGGATGCACATTTCTAGGGCACTGGGCGGATAAACAGAACCCTCTCAGCCAGAGGCACTGGTGCCCCACGTCCCTCCAGCCTGGCCTGTCCTTGGGAAGGAAATGTGCCCACAGCTGCCGTGTGAGGCCCAGAATCCCGCCCCACCCCGCCCCGAGGCCAGGTGACCTGGAACAAACGAGCGACTTTGAACGAAGTCGCCCAGTGAGCAGGACAGCATCACAGAAAGATGCAGCTGAGGTTCTACCTCAAACAGGAGCCTGGAGCAGGCCAGGGAGCCAGTGATTCCAAAAGAGGCTGACCTGTCAGCAAAGCCAGCCAAGAGCATCTCTGAGAAGCCCTCAGTATTTCAGAAGGGAAAGGGGTCCATTCGCCTGGTAGTTGATACCCACCCCCCAACAATGCCCCCCAGAACATACCTAGAAAGCAGTTCAGCTCAGTTCAGTTCAGTTGCTCAGTTGTATTTGACTCTGCGACCTGATGAACTGCAGCACGCCAGGCCTCCCTGTCCATCACCAACTCCCGGAGTTTACTCAGACTCATGTCCATTGAGTCGGTGATGCCATCCAACCGTCTCATCCTCTGTCATCCCCTTTTCCTCCTGCCCTCAATCTTTCCCAGCATCAGGGTCTTTCCAAATGAGTTAGTTCTTCACATCAGGTGGCCAAAGTATTGGAGTTTCAGCTTCAACATCAGTCCTTCCAATGAACACCCAGGACTGATCTCCTTTAGGATGGACTGGTTGGATCTCCTTGGAGTCCAAGGGACTCTGGACAGTCTTCTTCAACACCACAGTTCAAAAACATCAGTACACATATATTAATGCAGCACACTGGGGCTGGACATGGCTACACGTGGACATCACCAGATGGTCAACACTGAAATCAGATTGATTATATTCTTTGCAGCCAAAGATGGAGGAGATCTATACAGTGAGCAAAAACAAGACCAGGAGCTGACTGTGGCTCAGATCATGAACTACTTATTGCCAAATTCAGACTTAAAATGAAGAAAGTATGGAAAACCACTAGACCATTCAGGTATGACCTAAATCAAATCCCTTATGATTAAACAGTGGAAGTGAGAAATAGAGTCAAGGGATTAGATCTGATAGAGAGAATGCCTGATGAACTAAGGATGGAGGTTTGTGACATTGTACAGGAGGCAGTGATCAAGACCATCCCCAAGAAAAAGAAATGCAAAAAGGGCAAAATGTTTGTCTGAGAAGACTTTACAAATAGCTGAGAAAAGAAGAGAAGGAAAAGGAAAAGGAGAAAAGGAAAGATGTACTCCTCTGAATGCAGAGTTCCAAAGAACAGCAAGGAGAGCTAAGAAAGCCTTCCTCAATGATTAATGCAAAGAAATAGAGGAAAACACTGGAATGGGAAAGACTTGACATCTTCTCAAGAAAATTAGAGATCCCAAGGGAACATTTCATGCAAAGATGGGCTCAATAAAGGACAGAAATTATATGGACCTAAGAGAAGCAGAAGATATTAAGAAGAGGTGGCAAGAATACACACAAAATCTGTTCAAAAAAGATCTTCACGACCCAGATAACCATAATGGTGTGATCACTTACCTAGAGCCAGACATCCTGGAATGGAAAGTTAAGTGGGCCTTAGGGAATGGAAAGTTAAGTGGGCCTTAGGAAGCATCACTACAGACAAAGGTAGTGGAGGTGATGGAATTCCAGCTGAGCTATTTCAAATCCTAAAAGATGATGCTATGAAAGTGCTGCACTCAATATGCCCTCAAATTTGGAAAACTCAGCAGTGTCCAGAGGACTGGAAAAGGTCAGTTTTCATTCCAATCCCAAAGAAAGGCAATGCCAAAGAATGCTCAAACTACCACACAATTGTACTCATCTCACACGCTAGCAAAGTAATGCTCAAAATTCTCCAAGCAAAACTTCAATAGTATGTGAACCAAGAGCTTCCAGATATTTAAGCTGCATTTAGAAAAGGCAGAGGAACCATATCAAATTGCCAGCATCTGTTGGATCATAGAAAAAGCAAGAGAGTTCCAGAAAAACATCTACTTCTTCATTGACTACACTAAAGCCTTTGTGTGGATCACAACAAACTGGAAATTCTTAAAGAGATGGGAATACCGAATTGTTACCATCTTTCACCTTTCCTGCCTGCTGATAAATCTGTATGCAGGTCAAGAAGCAACAGTTGGAACCGGACATGGAACAACAGACTGGTTCCAAATTGGGTAAGGAGTATGTCAAGGCTGTGTATTGTCACCCTGCTTGATTAATTTCTATACAGATTACATGATGCTAAATGCTGGCTTGGATGAAGCACAAGCTGGAATCAAGATTGCCGGGAGAAATATAAAAAGCCTCAGATATGCAGATGACATCACCCTTATGGCAGAAAGTGAAGAGGAACTCTTGAAAGTGAAAAAGGAGAATGAAAAAACTGGCTTAAAACTCAAGGTTCAAAAAACAAAGATCATGGCATCCAGTCCCATCACTTCATGGCAAATAAATGGGGAAACAATGGAAACAGTGACAGGCTTTCTTTTCTTGGGCTCCAAAATCACTGCAGATGATGACTGCAGCCATGAAATTAAAAGATGCTTACTCCTTGGGAGAAAAGCTATGACCAACCTAGACAGCATATTAAAAAGCAGAGACATTACTTTGCTAACAAAAGTCTGTCTAGTCAAAGCTATTGTTTTTCCAATAGTCATGTATGGATGTGAGATTTGGACCATAAGGAAACCTGAGCACTGAAGAATTGATGCTTTTGAACTGTGGTGCTGGAGAAAACTCCTGTGAGTCCCTTGGACTGCAAGGAGATCCAACCAGTCCATCCTAAAGGAGATCAGTCCTGGGTGTTGATTGAAGGACTGATGCTGAAGCTGAAACTCCAATGCTTTGGCTGCCTGATGCCAAGAACTGACTCATTGGAAAAGACCCTGATTCTGGGAAAGATTTAAGGCAGGAGGAGAAAGGGATGTCAGAGGACCAGGTGGTTGGATGGCATCACCGATTCAATTGACATGAGTTTGAGCAAGCTTCAGGAGTTGGTGACGGACAGGGAAATGTGGTGTGCTACAGTCCATGGGGTCGCAAAGAGTTGGACATGACTGAGCAACTGAACTGAACTTGGGTTGCAAAGCATCAAACACAGCGGTCGTTTTCCAGGGCCAGAGTTAGGCTCATGAACACTCCTCTCCCAGAATCATCTCTGCAGGCTGTCCAAGCACATGGAAATCTGTAGAAGAGGAGAGGAGAAGGTGTGTTTCATTTTTAGAAACATGCTGAAGACTCAGACTCCACCAGAGCTCAAATTCCTCACCTGGATCCCCCAGGGATGCTCTTGACCACTTTTAGAATTTAAATTGAATCTTCAAACATTGTAATTATTGGCGTTCCCCTTCAAATTGAATGCATTTTGTAAAAGCTGCATTTGTGGAATACAGATTTGGAGGAGATGGATTTTTCAAAGCCCAGGATTCGGTTAAATCTAGAGAGTGATATTCTGACAGGGAAGCGTTCACATGCAGTTGTGTGTCTGAGTTGGCTCGTTATTCTTTCTTGAGCACATTATAGAGAAAGTCCTTTGACTGGCAGCTTGGAGACCCCGCAGCCCCACCAGATGCCATCCCTGCTCCGAGTCCTGGTGATTCACTGGCTAATTTGCTCCCCCAAAGGTCCTGCCCTGGGAGATTATTAACATCTCAGCACCTGAGGATACTGAGTTACACTTTTTCCTACCTCATTCTGAAAGACCACCATCAGTTAGAGAACACAGGTGCTGCTGCAAAATGGATCCAGTTGCCTGAAATGCTGGCTCCTTCTTCCAAGAAATCATATCTCACAAAAGGAACTGAACTGTGTTGTTCAGTTGCTAAGTCATGTCTGAATCATTGTAACCTCATGGACTGCAGCATGCCAGGCTTCCCTGTCCTTCATACCTCCCAGAGTTTGCTCAAATTTATATCCTTCGAGTTAGTGATGCCATCCAACCATCTCATCCTCTGTCACCCCCATCTCCTCTTGCCCTCAATCTTTCCCAGAATTAAGGTGTTTTCCAATGAGTCAACTCTTCACATCAGGTGGCCAAAGCACTGGAACTTCAGCATCAGTCCTTCCAATGGACTGCAGCCCAACAGGCTTTTCTGTCCATGGATTTCCCAGGCAAGGATAATGGAGTGGGTAGCCATTCCCTTCTCCAGGGGATCTTCCTGACCCAGGAATGGAAACCAGTTCTCCTGCATTGCAGGCAAATACTTTATTGTCTGAGCCACCAACTGAATCATTGGCACGACCTAATCGCTTATGTTAAAAACATGAGGCTTTAATGAGGTTAAGTTACTCCTGTTCATATCTAAGAAAAATGACCCAACTACCTTTTATCAGAATTTTTAAAATAAAAGTTTAAATATGTAAAAATACGTGCCCTGATTGAGTAAAGTTTAACATTGAGAGATGCAAACTCACAATTAGGAAGAGTTATGCTTTGCTTTATATAAAAACTCTGATTTCATTTGGATACCTCCCAATAGAAGTAACCCTCAAAAGACAATGCATCTGATTAAAAGAACTTTACCTTGTTGACAATATTGAGGGTGGAAATGACACCAGGAGGAGCCCTTGTTATGAGTTTTGAAAAGAGATGAAGAGGAAGCCACTGGGAAGTTGCAAATAACGCTCGGTAATGAGGGACCTTGTCAGGCTGAGTGTGCTGCTGAGACAGTTTCACGAGATGAATCAAGACAAAGATCTTCAGAGGCTGTGGTCAGCGTAGCAGCTTATTTCCTCTGCACGAAGAACATACTGGAGCTGAGGGTCAGGAGCTAGGAGCTGCAGTGGCTCCTTCCCTCCCTGGGCCCCCATCTGCACGCCAAGACCCTCCCCAATTTTTCTGACCTGCACAATCATCACCTGCTTCCTGGTGGGCAATTGACATGTGAAATTAAACTATTGGTTCTACAACATAATTTTCACAAGCCCTTCCCCCAGGCTCAGTAATCTGGCTACTCACAGGCATTTTATCACAAGGCAAGCGACCTTTACTGCCAAGAATTTATGTTACCTAAGTTAATTGAACCCAATTATGACCCAAAGTACAATGTTTAGCTACCTGCACATTTCGAAACAGGGACATTTACGGCTAGAGAGAATGGCCAACCACAGGCTCACTGACAGTTTGTTAGAGATTTTGGAATCAGTAACTTGCATATTGGCAAAAGCATGTTAAAAGCGAAACAGTTATGATGATGGGATGCATACTCATACTCCAGAATACCACACAGAAATGAACATAAAAGAAAGAAATCTTTCCTGCAGCAAGAACAAGTGTATGCATTTGAATCAAAGTAAGCAATACTCTGGGCACTATCTGGACCCTGGGAAAAGCAGTGGTGGGCATGGGGGAGCTTTGGGTGATCAGAGTCTTCAGCATACGGGGAAGACTGGTTACTGAAGCCTGTCCCTGCTAATGGCCGTCACCATGGCGACACAGATTTGTGATTTGGGAAGACGGTACAGAAAAACGGTAGGTGAGGAGGAGGGAGGAAGGAAGGGGGGGGAGGAAGAAAGGGTGGCTGTTGCTCGATGCTTTTAGGAAATCTGAAGAGAGACCTTTTTTTTTAATCCCAGATCCAAACACTGTAGATTTGAACATGATTTGTTTAGTCTAGGTTATTAATGCACAGTCTTCAGTTCAATTCAGTTCAGTCACTCAGCTGTATCCGACTCTGTGACCCCATAGACTGCAGTACACCAGGCCTCCCTGTTCATCATCAACTCCCAGAGTTTACTCAAACTCACGTCCATTGAGTCAGTGGTGCCATCCAACCATCTCATCCTCTGTTGTTCCCTTCTCCTCCTGCCTTCAATCTTTCCCAGCATCAGGGTCTTTTCAAATGAGACAGTTCTTCTCATCAGGTGGCCAAAGTTTTGAAGTTTCAACTTCAGCATTAGTCCTTCCAACGAACATTCAGGACTGATTTCCTTTAGGATAGACTGGTTGGATCTCCTTGCAGTCCAAGGGACTCTCAAGAGTCTTCTCCAACACCACAGCTCAAAAGCATCACTTTTTGAGTGCTCAGCTTTCCTTATGGTCCAACTCTCATATCCATACATGACCACTGGAAAAACCACAGCCTTGACTACATGGACCTTTGTTGACAAAGTATTGTCTCTGCTTTTTAATATGCTGTCTATGTTGATCATAGCTTTTCTTCCAGGGAATAAGCATCTTTTAATTTCACGGCTGCAGTTACCATCTGCAGTGATTTTGGAGCCCAGAAAAATAAAGTCTCTCACTGTTTCCATTGTTTCCCCATCTATTTGCTGTGAAGTGATGGGGCTGGATGCCATGATCTTAGTTTTCTGAATGTTGAATTTTAAGGCAACTTTCCCCCTCTCCTCTTTTACGTTCATCAAGAGGCTCTTTAGTTCTTCGCTTTCTGCCATAATACACAGTCTTTGTTTTCCCCAAAGTCCTAATTTGGATTAGAGAAGACAAGAGGAGTCCAGCCTCTCCTCCTCAGCAACTCTTATGAGTGAAGGTTGCTCTTTGCTGGGCAGGGGACTGTTCCCAGGTTAGGACCCAAGGATGCTGTGTCTCAGTAACTGAACAAGTGACATGATGGGAGAGGCGGGGTCATGGCATCCGGCTTGGTGATCACCTTCACACACGGGTATCTCTCCATCTTTGAACTCCAGAGCCAGGCGGGGGCATCTTTCCCCAGGTTTAGACCCCTGATAGGGAATCTGCCTTTTCTGAATACTTACTATAAGCCAGACACCCAAATTCATGCTTTAAATGTTTTAGTATCTCTAACAACCTCATGATGCTGGTCATCCAATCCACACCTATAGACTTGGGGCTGAGGAATGTGGTTACGTCTGCATGGATATTCTGTGATGGTCTGGGGCTCTGCTGTAACCCAAGTGGGAGTCACTTTGAGCTTGCTGACCACCAGGCTCAGTAAGTTTGCAGACACACACAGCCAAGCAGCTCAGGACAGGCCATCAGTAGCAATCACCCAGTGGGACTGAGTTCTCCCATCTTCGTCCCTTCTGATACAAAGCAAGTCTAGGGGGCTCGGGCATCAGATGCCCTGGGGCAGCCCCAGCTGCGGACGGGAAGGAGCTCTAGGCAGGAACTGAACATGGTGGGGGCGGGGGGCTAAGACCCCCAGGCAGACACGTTCAGCAGGACTGCGCCCGAGGGACTGAGGGGGACAGAGGGAGTGGGTGAGGCGCCAGGAGGCTGTGTCCCGGCAGGTGTAGAGCACGGCCTGGGGGAGACCTCCAGGA
>CM035275.1:90441816-90471922 GCA_020226075.1 Hydropotes inermis | reverse complement strand
AACACACCCCCCGCCCCGACATCCGGGCGGGCCCCCACCTTCCTGTGAAGCAAGACCCAAATGCATTCCTGGGGGTGAATTCAGAGGGCACCCTGCTCATTAGCAGGCGGGGAGGCTCTGCCCACAGGCTTCACTGGAGAGGAGGGGCTGCCTGGGGAGCAGAGGGACTCCAACCCACGTGGCTCTGAAGTCCCCCCAAGCCGGCACCCCTGAAGGACAAGGGGCCACGGAGGGCTGTGAGCAGAATCCGGACTGTTTGTCCTCCTGGGAAACAGGCTTGGGAGACACAGGGATGGTCCGCTCACAGACCCGAGACGGGAAACTCAGGTCTGAAAACGGGTTCTTCACCATGGAGCTCTCGACGCGCCCAGAGTCCACTGCAGGCTCATGGGCCCTGGAGGCTGTGGGTCTCAGGGAGTGACGGGCAGGCCGAGGGCGGCTGCAGCCAGCAGGGCGCAAGACCCGGGAGGCCTCCTGTGGGTGCCCAGCATGGGCAGGTCCAGGGAGAGGCTGGACTGCTCAGCTGGTGGTTCTGATCACTTTCTTCTTTCTGATTTTCCATTCGGGGAGGGCTGAGACGGCGCGAGAGCCAGGATGTGAGGGACTGGGGCAGAGGTGGGTGATGGGGCGCTCCGGGTTTTCTCTGTTTCCCTGAATCCACCAGTTCTCCCAATTCCCGGTCATTCTTCCTTTGAGAAGTTCCCAAATTTATATCACTTACAGTATAAGTGTTATAATACTTACAATGGTTTTTTGATGGAGATAGCTGTAATGCCACAACTTAAAAATGATGGCAATTTTAGTGTTCTGCGAAATTGCTCTTCACAATGGAAATAAATCAAGTAGTTAGAAGGGAGCCTCAGATGACAGGCATTCCCGGGGCCCCTGCGTGATGCGAGGGTGTCGTCTGATGGATCACGTCTGCGTCCCCTACCCCCCAGAGCTGTCTCCTCATCCTCATCATGTATTCAGAATTAGCATACTCAGCCAGATGTGCAGGTTAAAAATTGAAAGTTGGGTAGGCATTTCAGCCGAGTTCTTTTTTTACTGGGTCTGCCTCAAACATTAATCAGCCTTCCATTATAAATGGCTCAGATGTGGAGCAGAGCTGGATGGGTTTCAAAGGCGTCCCTCCCTAACAAGTATGCCCTGATAGCTCCTGAGGCTAAAAGGATGGTACATGGCAGAGGAGGAAAAAATCATTACAGTCATTAAGGACTGTGGCTTTGCTTAAAGGCTGCTGAGAACCTGGAGACCGTCGTCATTCCCCTCGCTCGCCTGGGAAGCGGCTCCTTCTTTTATTCATAAGCCCCTGTTCATCAGCCTCCTGCGATGGATCCGGGCAGGCAGGGGTGGGGTCTTTGCCTCCACAGGAGCTGCCTCTGAGCCCCCTGCTTTGATTTTTTATGTTTAGAAGCCAAGGTTTTAGCACTGTTCCCTCACTAGCAGACACCTTGCCTTCTCAAGAAAAGCAGTTTCTGGAAGAAACCCATGACTTCCATTTTTGTTATTGTTTATTAAGACACAGGTGCTTAGCAGCCCCCAAAGGTGCAGGGCTTGAGTTCAGAATCAGTGGCTCCTGGGCTCGAGCCCCAGGTCCAAGGCTGCTGGAACCTTCTGCTGGGCTAGTGTGAGGCTGTCTGTGGCCCCCGTGAGAAGGCTTCAGAAGAGCCCAGGGCCTTGAGGACCTTCACCTTCCGGGGGAGGGGGGAGCAGGCCCCGCCCTGTGGAGCCGCAGCCTCTTTCCTCCAGCCACGTGCCCTTTGCCAGGGCGAGGACCGTGAGGACAGGCGGGGGGTGGGAGCAGCCTGATGGGTGGGCACCTGGCATCAGGGCTTCTCAGTCTCTGCGGCCTCAAAGTTCATCTGAGCCTTTCTCCCTGCCGCGCTGCAGCCGGACACCAGGCAGATGTGTGCACAGAGGCAGCTCTGTGATGGAGAAACAAGCGCATCCTGTTGGGGCCTTCCCAGGACAGACGTCCCCCTGCCCTCGTCCTCTGCTTGCCTCTAGTTTAAGAGAAATTTCAGCCCCCAGGCCTTCCCTGAAACAGCAAGTTTAATCAGAGATGTGAGAAAATGTAGAAACAAAGGAAGTTTGTTTCTAAACAGTCCAGCAAGACAAAATAATGAGTTTAGCCGTTTAACAAGTCAAGGGCCTTTGCATCTCCTTCAAGGGCTGTAGTGTTATAGCACACTCTTATTGGGTGGTATTATAGATAATACTCTGAGCCGAGTCCCGTGAGCTGCTTTTCAGATACGGAAGCCCCCACCAGCTTGGAGAAGTTGACTTGCTGCCCACCAACAGTAGACCCCAGAACAGGTGGAACCAGAAAGTTGATGATGGCGACTCCCAATGACCTCACCACCAGCCAGCCAGTGGAGGGTCTACAGGGGACTGGCATGGGTGGGCGAGCAGACCCAACTCCAACTCAGCAACAGTGATAGTTCTCACACTGTCAGAACGTCTTCTCCTTTAAAACAAGGAAATAAAAAGGCAATAGCAACAGCAAAACCATCACAGCTAGCAATCTAACCCATCGCATTTAGTCCAGTTCCTAGGTGTAGGTGACATTACCTTGTGTAAGAGGTGGACTTAAAATATACACATTAACATATTAAAAGAGAAACCTTAGACCCGCAGAAGCAGACTCCCCGTCACCCTCTTTGCAGTTATGTTCTCGGGAGAGGGGCTGGTTGGCTGAGCCTCTTCTCATCTTGCTGACCGACGTGGAAACGTGATATTCTGCAGTTGCTGGGTCTACCCAGCCCCTCGCACACCAGCCCGGGTCCCAGTGATGCTGGAGCCTCAGAGGTTTCTCAGATCTGTGGTTCACTCCAGCCAAACTTTCCACCAATCCTGAAGCATTTAGTAACTAATCTTCAAGCAGTGTATAGTCAAGATCCTCTAATAAGTCCTGTCACTTTCTCTTTTCTTGCTAGAAAATCTGCTTTTACCAATCTTCTTGAAATCCCTTGTAATACACATGAAATTAAAAACAGAGGTCAGACAGTTCGGAACAAAACCCTGTGCAGTGGTGGAGATTCTTACTTGAAATTGGATTTCACAACACAGTTGACAAGATCACTGAATTAAGTGATTGTCAAAATATTTGCTGTTTGCTCAGCAGATGCAGGCCCTTTATTCCTTGGAATTTAAAATACAGTTTCCCCCCGCCCCCACTATGATCAAAACTGAAGAATTAAACAGTGATTTCATACTAAGTTTCCAAACTCCTATGATGATTTTTTGATCTAAATAGATTCATCAGGCTGAATCATCTGTACTCAGCTTCCCAGGTAGAGGAGACATTTCTTTCCATCATCATCACATTTCAGAGTCTTTACAAGTACCCCAGGACACAGGCCTGCTGTGTGGGCTTTGCCCCTCACAGGTAATGTTTTCTGTCTGCAGGTTGGTCAGCAAACCCTGGCCTGGGCGCCCTCCCTTGGAGATGGAGGTACAGAGAGGGGCCTGGGGATGCTCTGAACGTGTGCACACACGGAGCGTTCCTGGAAACACTTCCCCTCAAAGAACCATCAGCCCCCCTTCCACCTGTGGATCCTCAGCCCAGCAGTCATGGGGAGGCATGAACCAAGGCTGTGGGATCTGGGAGCAGTGAGCTTGGTCAGCCCCCGGCCCACTCAGAGCCACGGGTTCTCAGACCCCTGGGGATGCAGTAAAGTGAAGCAGTTATACATATGTATACATGTACATCTGCCTCTCCATATAGATAAACATTGATTGTTCTCAGTTAATGTCTCCATTTGATCGCTATCAGCTTCAGCTGGTCAACCTGACCATGGCACATCGTCCAGCAAGAAAGACGCCGCATGGAACTTCACAAACCACACGAAACACATGAACCGCTTCTGACACATTCAATCAATCACACCTTCTCCACACACTGCTTCTTTTGTGTGTTTCAGGTGTGTTTTAAGCTGCCTGAAAATAATAAATCATAGTACACTGAAAATGACCTTTTCCTTCCATTTTCAGTGTTGAAAGAGCTGCACAAAAATTCACAGATTTTGGTAACTTTCTCTTTTTTTAATGCGCACTGATATGACAGACGTCACAAGACAAATCTAACAAAACTGCTTTGAATGAAGTTGAAGACAACTAAGTGCTTCCAGATCCATCTTGTGGGATAAAAAAGAACAAACCTTTCAGCCAGCCCAGCGTGCCTCCATTCTTTTTCGGGTTTGCCCTAGTCTTTCTGCAGAAGGTCATGCCCTGCTCCAGGGCTCAGCCTTCTGCCCCTTGCCCAGTGAGCCCTCCCCTGTCCACGCTGGTTAAAGCAAGTCTGCCCACCTGGCCCAGGGGCCTGCCTCTGCTCAGCTCCTGGGAATTATTTGTTTGTCGCCATCCCTGGTCAGCAGTGAAATATCCAGTGCTGCCTGCACAGGGCTTAGGCACAGTCAATGCCCAGCGAGACCTGCGTGGGGAACCAAGAATCAGACTCTTTAGACCACAGAGATTTTAATTCTTACCAGAACTTCTCAAGCAACCAGGCTGGGTGTTCACCACAGAAAACTCTCCTTGAGCTGAAGTCATAGCCCACTGACTCTTTCCTTTGGATTATCTGAGTTCTGTATTTGGTTAAGGACATTTTAAAAATCAGACTTGATGACAGCAAGAGTTCTTCAATATACTTCATGCCACAGAGCTCCTAACTCTGTCTATTCAGTTCAGTTCAGTCGCTCAGTCGTGTCTGACTCTTTGCGACCTCATGGACTGTAACACGCCAGGCCTCCCTGTCCATCACCAAGTCCCAGAGCTTGCTCAGATTCATGTCCATCGAACCAGTGATGCCATCCAAGCACCTCATCCTCTGTCGTCCCCTTCTCCTCCTGCCTTTTTTAAAAAAATCACTCCTAGTTATTTAAAGGAAGGGCATTCACCTCTGTGCAGGGTAAATTCTTCTCTAGCGTCAAGATGTCCTGTGGCACAGGCGATGATCAGGCTACTATAGGCAGCAGACTGCATTTCCAGAACCTTCCTTCCTCATGGGCCTGGCTTCCCCTTGTGGTGGCTGTGGGCACGCAGCCAAGTCTCCAGTGGCATCTGAAGGTAGAGTTCTCTACACTTAGGGCTCGTTAGCAAGAAGCAGCTGTTGGTTGATCCAGGATCAGCGTCGCCCCTGGGGAGGGGTGAGCGGGTGCTGATGCCACTTTTCCCATCCGTGGTCAACATCTGTGGAGTGGCCACGGTGACCTTCCCTCCACGGGCTGGCCTTGGTGAATCGCCAGACGGACGGTTATGAAATTCTACAGAGTACTCTGAAGAATGATACTGTGAATGGCTGCAATACTGTGGAGACTAAGAGGGTCCTTTATAACGTGTGAATGGTGTAAATTAAGCACAGCCTGAAGGCTCCATTGTGTTCTGAGAAGCTGACCAGTAGGACACGCATGCTTGCATGTTAAATCATTTCAGTCATGTCCAACTTTTTGAGACTCTGTGTATGGACTGTGGCCCACCAGGCTCCTCTGTCCACGGGATTCTCCAGGCAAGAATACTGAAGTGGGTTGCCATGCCCTCCTCCAGGAGATCTTCATGACCCAGGGATCGAACCCATGTCTCCTGCATTGCAGGCAGAGTCTTTACCCCTGAGCTGCCCAGGAAGCCCGGCCGGCAGGCCTGGTCACTGAATGAGGTGCATTCCCGGCGAGGAGAAGGGTGGTGAGACCCTCAGGGCCTCGTGCGGCCGCGTCCTTGCAGCATACCCTCCTCTGTCCATCCCTCCACAGGCCCGGGGAGTCCAGTGGACATGTTAATAGCATTTCGTTCTCTATTCATGCTGCCCTCATATTCTATATGATTATTTTGACTATCCCATTTCAAATGACAATAATATTCCATTAGTTCCAGTCACTTGTCTGTTGTTTTCAAAATGTAAATTTGAACTAGGCTCACAGACATACCCACAGGCATGCTTTTCAGCACCAAGCTCTGTTCCTGCCCAGAGTAGACCTCCAATGACTCTCCCTTGAAGGAATTTATTATGTCACCTGATACTTTATTTCAGTTTAGCTTTGGTATTTTGTCTCCATGTTAATGGAGTGAACGCTTGCCTGTAAATGAAGAACTTGCCTTACCTTTTCTCAATCTTTAATTGCCAGCACAACATTTGAACAGTGTTTGGCTCATCGTAACCACTTAATAAGGACTTGATGAAATAAGGAATGCATGAAGTCATAACTGCACATCTACCTACATGGGTATGCATGTGTGTGTTTGGTACAATGACTTTATTACCAGTTGTCATCCAGCAGGATGTTGATAATCAGAAAAGCACCTGTGGAGTCTTATTTAGTAAGCTTCTGTATGAGCGTGTGCCTGCGTGCCAAGTCACTGCAGTCGTGTCCGGCTCTTTGAGACCTGGTGGACTGTAGCCTGCCAGGTTCCTCTGTCCATGGGCTTCTTGAGGCAGGAATGCTGGAGTGGGCTGCCATGCCCTCCTCTTCCTGACCCAGGGATGGAGTCTGCGTCTCTTCTGTCTCCTGTATTGGCAGGTGGGTTCTTTACCACTGGTATCACCTGGAAATCCTGTATTTATACACAGCATTTAATAAATAAAATTGTTTTTTTTTCACATGAGTAATATAGGCACTTTTCATTGGGATATGTTTAATCCTATCAATTTTTACATTATGATGTATATGTATTCTATCATAAAATCGAAAGACAGAAAACTTGACAAATACAAACATAAAAGCCTAAAGACCAAGGGCAGTTAAAAGCATTGACAAATATCCTGAGCCCAGTACTAGGAAACTCGGTAGATCCTATTATGAGTCATTGGAATGCACTGGAGAGAATTTTCAGTGAATACAAGGGCACTTTGATGTTAGGAGGGACTTCCCTTGTGGCTCAGCTGGTAAAGAATCCACCTGTGATGTGGAAGACCTGGGTTTGATCCCTGGGTTGGGAAGATCCCCCTGGAGAAGGGAAAGGCTACCCACTCCAGTATTCTGGCCTGGAGAAAAGAGTCAGATATGACTGAGCGACTTTCACTTTTACTTTGATGTTAGAAAGTATTTCGATGTGCTCTAGACCATCAGATGGTTTTGGAGTTAATGAAAAAGCACTGTCTGATGATGTCAACAGAAACTGAAGGGACATTTCATAAATTTGACATGTATGGCTCTTAACAAAGATTCATTCAGTTCCTAACCTAGGAAGAATTTTTTTAGCAAGAGAAAGAATTCTTATCAGTGCTTCCAGACAACATGAGCGGTCACAGTAATGATCGCAGGGTTTTGTGAAAATCTGAAACAGAAGAGCATGGTTCCTGCCACCACAATTTCTAGTATTCTTGCCTGGAAAATTCTATGGACAGAAGAGCCTGGTGAGCTATAGTCCCTGGGGTCGCAAAGAGTCAGACACAGCTGAGCGACTGAGAACAATAACACATGTTTAGGAATATATTTATCAAGAAATGTGGATGACTAACCAAAGAGGAACTACAGAAAAAGCCTGGGAGACTCGGACGCCTGCAGAGGGGCAGGCAGGCTGTCCTGGACACACGTGAGGATAGCAAGCAGGTAAGGGGACAGCTGGAACTCGGGGTGGGGGGGTTATTCCACACACACTTGGCTGTGCAGCAGGCAGGGAGTGGTCATACGGAATGGTGAGCAAATAAACAAATGTTCTCAGACTCTAAGTGTCATGTCACTTCCGCTTTGTTTACACGTGTGAGTGTGTGTTGGTGCACGTGTGTGTGTCGTGTGTGCTGTGATCTCACCAAACAAGCACTTTGTTCCCAGCTTGGTGGTTTGGTGTCCACCTGTGGTTTTATTTTAAATTTGAAAATATGATCATTTAATGATCTTCTTTTAGCAGCTTTCTGGACTCTTTATTTAGTTGATGCTTATTGAATGCATTTTGGGGAGGTGACCCCCACCCCCCCAGCAGGAGACAGTCTCCTGGGTGAGACCCACGTGAGAGGCTCGGAGGAAGAATTCCCACCGGGACCACAGCTGTGACAAAGGTGAGCTTCTGCAGCCTTTCCGAACGTTTGCCTGTCAAACGTCTCCCGGCTGTTTTAGTCCTTCCAACACTTTTCTTCTTCTGGAAAAGATCACATTCCTTACATTTAAATAAAGAAATAATTTCTTTATGTGAAGTCAGAGAAAAATAATAAGAAACATTCATAGAAATATGATAAATTGCAAAGGGGTCGATGTTTTCCTTAGATAAGCAAAAATTCTGGGACAAATAGACAATAATCTGTTTGGAAAAAAGTGGAAAGAATCGTGTAAAAATAACATATGGAAAAGAAACACTTGTAGTATCTTGACAATTTGGGTCTTTTTACTTGTTTTCTGTTTATCTTGTCTTGGTACCCACTTGGGAGGGAAATTGGGCAGTTCTTTATTACTCTTCACCCCCACTTCAGACTGTGGCCCCCAGGGGCTCCCCCCGTTCCTCCTACATCCACGCAGTCTGACCGTGGTCAAGAGTCTGGAGTGCCCTCTGGCTGGTGAAATCCTCACAACCCAATCTTGAAATCACAGACGCCCTCACCGTCCTACACAGACAAGTGATCATTAATTCCCAAAGTTAGGTTTCAGACTTACCACCACCCTGCTCAAACCAAATGTACTGCTCCTGCCACCCCAGGCTTGTCTGTGCAGCGGCTGATTCCACGGGTGCAGAGATCTCATGAGAAAGAGCAGACACGCCCGTTCTAGGGATGGGCGGCAGCCCTTGCACGTGAGCAGCCCCGCGCCCCGGCCGCCTCAGTGTGGGTGCCTGCCTCTGGGGGCCCGCACCCATCGCTTCACCACGGCCCCATCCTGCCGGACGGACCCTCTGTCTGGGGGAGGCGCGGATGCCCCCGAGGCAGCCTTAGAGGATGCAATGGAGCGCTCTCCAGGGTCCTGGAGGAGGGACCGGGGAAGGCATGGTCGGAAGGGAGACAGAGGAGGGGCCTGCCTTGCAGAGCCCAGCGTCAGGAGACAGGATTCCATCAGAAGTGAAAAGGAACCCGGGGAGGAAGTGCGACCCCTGAGGGAAGTGGCTGGAGCGGGAGAGGGGGTCAGGGGTCGAGTTCCACTGCAAGGGCTGTAGCTTCTCTGCTGCAGGTTGCGGGCCCCAGGGGGAAAGACCAGGTGAAACACAGCCAAGCCAAACCCTGCGGGTCAGGTCATTCCTGGGCAAACTCACCGAGTTCATAAACACTGAGAACCATTCACATGAAGAACCCTGAAGGCAAAAGAACTGAGTCTGTGGGGGGTACCCGCCTTCTGGTCTCGGGTCCGAGTCTCTGGATTAGGTAAGTTCTGCAGCTCAGCCTCTGAGACCCCTCATGGAAACCAAGGGCGGGGTCCAGAGGCGGGACGCCCTTCTCCCACCGTAACAGGATCCGTGCGGTCGGGGCGTTTCCCCTAACTGACCCCTTCCTGCATTTCCACGACAAAGTCCCAGACCTTCAATCTCTTGCACTTTCAGAACAATGGAGATGATACTTTTAAATGGAAAAGTGGGAATTGACATCTAAATAATTTGTGTTCCCACCTCCCCCCTTCCTTTATACAGAAGAAAATGCTGGTTGAGAGAAGCAGGGTCTTGAAGAAGAAGGTACTGCTCCAAACTGATGTGTGGTTTGACATGAGTTAGGGCCACCCCAGAGAGGGGGTGGGGGGCTCCAGGTGTCCCCAGAGGTGGACGGGTAATCAACAGAGAAGGAAGTCCAGCATCACCAGACCCAGCGCTTCTGAGGATGCTGGCCCTTTCACCTTCTGCCAAGCCCAGACTGAGCTTGGGGGCAAGCCTCTAGTACACGCTTTCCTTGCTATGGCTTCAAATAGCAATCAGTCACTATGTCCTCCACACCCGAGGGCTGGCTGGGGGTCACCCAGTTGAACCTCAAGTCAAAGATACAGGGCAGGTGAGCACCTGGAACCAGAGATGCAAGCCAGAGCCGATGGAAACCCTTTTTTGCCAGAGCCTTCCTGCACCATCCTTGCATTTAACCCTCTGCAGGCACTTGGTATAATCAAATTCTATAGAAAGAAAACAAACAGAAGAATAGCTAGTATGTAAAGGAGCATGAATGCATTCATTTGATAACAGCTATTATTATGCTCATGGGGAGCAAACTTATATATGCCCAAGTTAATGTATATCCATTTCAAGCAAATGTTAATTAAACAAACTACTGTCTAATTTGGGGGTTCTTAAATGGTTGTCTACCAAGCTGAGACAGACTTGAAGTCCAGAAATGACAGTTAGAACTTTGTATTATTTACCTTATGTATTCAGGGAAAACATCCCCCGTCTGAGTGTTTCATTGTTGATAGAAATATCTGTCTAGCTAACTCAATATTTTCTTACTAGTATTGAGCATTCATTGGTAATTCCAATAAAAGTCAGAAAATCTGACCACAATTTGAGGTGGATTTAATTACCCTACCTTTGAAAAAGGGTGTCTCCCCCCTTTTCGAGACGGAAGAATGGAAATGTCTCTTTGAATGTTTGCTCTGTACCAGTCAAAACCCCACAGACAGCACGCAGTAGAGCCAATATTTGAAGGTCAGACTATAGGTCTTAAAGATCTAGACTTTTCTCATAAGAAAAGGTTCTGTTTTCAGAAAAAGAAAACATAGGGTGTCATGTTGTAAGAAATGAAAATGCACCTTTTCATTCATGAAAATGCACTTCATCAGAAGTCTTTGGCACTTCTGATCTCTTTCTCACCAGAAGACAGAGTCGGACACAAGTTCCGCCTCCCTGTAGCCCAGGGGAGGTGGGGAGTCGCCAGGAGCCCTGGGCAGGCTCAGCTTTGCCAACCAGAGTGTCACAAAGAGGCAGAGGTGGGGCTGCATGCTGAGTCTGGGCTTTCTAATTTTGCAGTGAAGAGCACCAGGAGGAAAGGCCTCAGAACGGGGCTGGAGATGAGTCAGTGCCGGGGAGGGGCGGCTTCCTGCTCGGATTCATGCCCCCTGTGTTCGCATTCACGCTCTGCCATCCCGCTGGGCGTGGCCCGAAGCTCCCTTACCCTCTCTGAGACTCAGCTCCTTCATCTGTTCAGTGAGAAATGCACGCACCACGGTTAACACTCAGTAAGTGCTCATCCTTCTGGCGATCTCACTGGAGACCGAGCTCTGTAGATCCCCTTCAGCCGCGTCACAGAGGCCTGAAGTGTTTGCATCTCAGTCCGGCCACTCTGAAGGCCTAGGCTGTTTACTCAAGCTTCAGCGGGCCCACTGGGTTGCATGTGTGCATGAACCTAAGGCCGCTTAGTTACTGGGTGTGCAGCCAGCGGCAGCAGCGCAGCAGCTGAGCTGCCTTCCATGTCCCTGATTTTGTTCTTTTTCACAGTGTCTTGGCCCTCAAAGCCGCTGGTTCCAGCCGTAATCTGAGAAAACAAGGTCTCCTAAACTTGAATGATGGGCACATTAAATGGTAATGGCCGAGGGGTTTGGAAGCAGCTTTGACCCAATGTTCTGGCCAAAACTTGGGCAGCTGCCCAGACTCAGCTGCTCCGGCCCCTGCAGAGCGAGTCCAGTCTTGACATCTGTGCCACTGCGAAGCCAAAGTCTTCACTCTCTCGTCTCCCTCTAGACTCCCCTGCGGAAGTGCGTGTCCCCTGGGCTGTGTGCTGGTGGCTGCTGGAAGCCCAGGCTGAGATCAGGGCAGACCCTTCAAGCGAGCCTGGTCCACGGCCCCTCTACTGACCTGTGGGAACCTCGGTAACTATTTTCACTGAGGCCACACGCCCTGAGGGAGGGAGCGAACAACAGAGAGACTGTTGGGCCGGACTGATGCTCACGCCGGAATGCCCACCGCCCCACTGTGGCCCCCAGGGCAGGGAGGCGTGCTGGGCAGGTGATACGAGCAGTCCCGTCCCAGGGATGGCTGACCCTTCTGTGTCTGTAGATGGTTGTCTGGTGTCTGCCTGTCCCAGAATGCATAATTAGAATGGCATATTATGCAGCTGGAGGACCCTCACAGTTGTTCCACTGTTGACTTGTTCCATTGGTCTATAGTTGTTGAGAAGACCAAGTAGAAACCTTCCCCCAAGAGAATTAATATGTAAAAGCTAAAACAAAGCACAACTACATCTTTGGCGGGGGGTGGTGGCAGAGAGCAGAGCCACCTTTCAAGACTTAAAAATATGGGGATAGTAGTCATCACTATATATCTCTAATTTATCAAACTGGACTGCATAAAACTTACAAACGTCACCACAGAAGACAGTGGAATGTGGCCACAGATTCAGCCACCTGGCACCCGATGCAGCTCTGGGCTGGAAGTGGTCTTTGTGAGAGCAGGTTAGTGCAGCCTTCAGCTGCAGTCCATGACCATTGATTGGGTGAAAGCCTTCTTTTCCATCCCCTTCTGGAAGGAGCTCGTGAGTGGTTTGTGCTCACGAGGGGCAGACAAGAGTGCATATTTAGGGTCTTGTGGTGACACTCCAGAGTCCAGGGCAACCTGAACACCCAACGTCCAGGCCCACCTGGGTCTGTTATACCCTTTGCTGTTGTTGTTCAGTTGCTAAGTTGTGTATAGCTCTTTGCGACCCCACGGACTGCAACATGCCAGGCTTCCCAGTCCATCACCATCTCCTGGAGCTTGCTCAAACTCACGTTCATCAAGTTGGTGATGCCATCCAACCATGTCATCCTCTGTTGTCCCCTTCTCCTCCTGCCTTCCATCTTTCCCAGCATCAGGGTCTTTTCCAACGAGTCCACTCTTCATCAGGTGGCCAAAGTACTGGAGCTTCAGCTGCAGCACCAGTCCTTCCAAAGAATATTCAGGGTTGATTCCCTTTAGGATGGACTGGTTTAATCTCCTTGGTGTCCAAGCAAATCTCAAGAGGTTTCTTCAGCACCACAGTTTGAAAGCATCAGTTCTTTGGGACTCAGCCTTTTTTATGGTCCAATTGTCATATCCATACATGACTACTGGAAAATCCACAACTTTGACTAGACAGACCTTTGTTGGCAAAGGGATGTCTCTGCTTTATAACAAGCAGTCTAGGTTTGTCACAGATTTTTCTTGCAAGGAGCAAGCGTCTTTCAGTTTTGGGCTGAAGTCAATGTCCACAGTGATTTTGGAGCCCAAGCTTTACCCATGATGTGTAAAATCAGACCAGTTGAACGAGAAGTAGCAAGTTCCCTGGAGGCCTTAGCAAGTCCCGTGAGATCCAGAGGGTGTGAGATAAGAAATGTGAAGAGTCAGGCCTCTGCTCTTTGCGGGTAGGGGGTGTCTTTAGGGGCTCAGTGGTCTGGAGCATCCTGAGAAATTCACTTCCAAGCAAAGAACACATTATGCCTGTATCATCTTCCACAAGGAAAGGAGCAGGGAACCCGATAGGTTCCACGTTGCCCCCTGGGGAATGCTGCTCCAGGGTGCTGCGTCTGGACTTGGCCCAGAGCAGGGCAGGGCTCACAGCACGTCCAGCTGCTGTTACAGGCTGCCTGGCATCTTGGGCTCTGTGAGCAGGTAGACCCAGTGTAGAACCAGCAGTGTCTGCAGCGGGGAAACACACGGTGGCGTTTATGGAAAGCCTCAGGAGAAGAATCTAGATCTCTCGGGTTCTGGAGCATGGCCAGGCATCTGCAGCAAGCTCTGTACGGCGTCTGCAAAAACCGCTGGGGAGCCATGAGGCCCGGAAGAGACGGAGCTCCAGACGACGGGGCAGCAGGGGCTGCGGGGCCAGAGCTACGCCTGAGGAGCAGATGCTGTGGATGAAGCCAGTGTTAAGGGCAGGCAGGTCTGGCATCTGTGCACCTCGAGATGGAGGTGCCTCCTGGACCGGTCACGGTCGAGGGTGCAGGAGCAGGGCAGGGAGGGGAGGAGCCGAGTTTGACCCGAGTGTGACCCCAGTCTTTTATAGGAAATGGCAACCCACTCCAGTGTTCTTGCCTAATCCCACGGACAGAGGAGCCTGGTGGGCCACAGTCCACAGCGTTGAAGGAGTCAGACACGACTGAGCACCTTCACTTTCCCTTTCTTCCTTAGTGAACACGCGTGGTTCCTGGGGAGCTACTTCCTTGGTTGCCCAAACAGTAAAGCATCTGTCTGCAGTGCAGGGGACCAGGGTTCGATCCCTGGGTTGGGAAGTTCCTCTGGAGAAGGGAACGGCAACCCACTCCAGTATTCTTGCCTGGAGAATCCCATGCACAGAGAAACCTGGTGGGCTACAGCCTGTGGGGTCACAAAGAGTCGGACACGACCGAGTGACTAACATGGGCACGGTTCCCTGGTGGTGGGGTTCCGTGTGGCCTCACGGGGACATGCTGAGCCAACAGTGGGCTGCGGGTTCACCATCACCCCGGCCAGAACAACCCTGAGGGGCAAGGAGAGCCCCCCAGAGAGCAGAACTCGGGAACGTACCTGATCATCCAGCCCTGGGCTGAGACGTGGTTCCGATCCACAGGAAAGACTTGGTTTCCTTTATGCTGATAAAGACCCTGGGCCCAGGTCTTCTCTCTATTCCTGTGTGTTCAGCCGGGCTCGCCGCAGGCCCCAGGGTTGGGGGAAGGGTGGGCTGGGGTGGAGGGTGGTTCTGGTGCCAGGCGCCAGCTTGCAATACTGACCGAGAGACCGAGGTCCAGTGCAGCCCCTCCGCGCGTCCTTCCAGCACTGCCCTGGGGCGTACCCAGCTGGGAACTCGGCGGCACTGGTCTCTGGCTCCGCGGAGTAGACGCGTCACAGAGGAAGAGGCCAAGAAGCGGGCAGACAAGGGCAGTGGAGCCGCTCTGCCGTGGAGCTGGGCTGACTGGGGAGCTGGCAGGGGGGCTGCTGAGCTGTGGAAGGAAGGAGCTGGAGGCAACTGCAGGGGCGGAGGGGAGCAGGGGACGGCCTGGATGGGGACGAGCCTGGCCTGCCCCGGGGGCGGCGGCAGGGCAGGACGTGAGCGCGGAGGGGTGGGCAAGCCCGAGGGGTGCGCCTGGGCCCAGCATGCAGGCCTGGTGATGGCGCAAGGTTTAGTTTAGTTTTAACTCTGAGGCTCTCAAGAAGCTCTTGAAAGCTTTTAGCTGGACAGGTGAAACTGTTCGATGGCAGTTGAAAGCTCACCCTGCCACTGGGAGAATCGTGGAGGGCGGTGGGAGTGGAAGTGGGCTCGATGGGGCCAGCATGACCACGCAGTCTCACAATCTCATTTCCACCTCGGTGGCTCTGCTTGTTGGGCAGGCCGGCCCTGAGGGCCGGCTGGATGAGTCGGCGCGTTTGCCTGGCGCTTGGTGACTGCTCCGTGAATGCGAGCTACTGTTTGACGCCTCCTGGGGCATTGGAAGGTCTTTGCCGCAGCTGAGACCCCGCAGAGAAAGAAGGATCCCTGCTGGCTCTCAGGCACTGTGTCACATGCACATGGGCAGAGTGCCGCCTGGGGCGCCCGGGTCCCTCTTTGCCCTTCTCACCCGGCTCTGGACCAGGGTCAGCTCCAGGATGGCAGCTCTGGGTTCTGGAATTTCAGTCCAGTGGGCTGAACCGGAGGAGACTCAGGAGGGAGGATGGGGAGGTAAGAAGGGGAGGTGGGGCATTTACCCCCTGCCCGCTCCTCCCCACCCGTTTCTCCCCGCCTTGGCCCCTCACCCCTCAGGGCTGAGATGCTGCCCCTGAGTGCGTGTCCACCCCTCGACGTCCCCTAGGTCCGTCCACGCCCCTAAACCCCCTTCTCTCAGCTCTTCGTGGCTGGACGCTGGGGCGGCAGCCACCTCATTTCTGCCAGAAACCCAACAGGCACGGTGAGGCTGGTGTTCTTCCCGAGCATCGTGTTTGGCCTTTTCTGTCCTATACGAGGTACAGCCCGTGGTGAGTCGTCTTGAGAAGTGTTTGAATCAGAGCGGCCAGCTGCCTGAGGTGATTGTTAACTTGGCTTGAGTGCTAGATGCCAGCAACACCTAACTATTAAGCCTGCATCCCAAGAAGTTAGAGAGAATCCCGAAGCAACATTCTCAAGCACCCCCACGTGATTCTTTATTCCTCCTTTAAATTATCCATAGGCATTTGTATTTATCGTGTGAGCTATTTTCTTTTTTAAACCATTAAATGCTCTGCAAGGGTAGCTGAAAGCCTTAAGTTGTTGCTGAAAGTTAACCAGAGGTCTAAAATGAAATTTAGTAATTTTGCTGTAAGTTCATTGCTATTTATTCTATTTCCTAATGGAAAAATAGTGCACAATAACTTTTAAAAGTTAATACTTGAAAGGAGAGAGTAACGGTCAAGTTGCATTTTTTTTTTCTTTATTTTTTTTTCTTTAAGTTTCAATAAATTATTTTTTGCCTGGAGCTCAGGATTCTGATAGGAGTCAGGCCCCGTGTGCCTGAGGCTACATACTTTTCTTTCATTTTTCCATGAAACTACCTCCTGGGGGAGATGTCTCGCCCTCCAGGTTGTTACCAAGGCTTAGCAGAGTAATCATCCTGTACCTAAAAAGTGGTCCCTAGCCCTTTCTCTTTAAAAAGTCCATCTTATCTTTATCATGTTTCTCAATTATAGATGATTACAAAGTAACACATCCTCATTTCAAAATTCAAATATGACAAGTATGGTTAACTCAGAAATAAAAATCAGAGATGGTCACTGTGAAAAACACTGCACCTGTTATTTCATCTGTCTTCCTCTACATGAATTATTATTGTTATTGTGGATGTTACATGGCAATGGGTAACACCACATTCTGCCTGACTGGCTTGGTCTGAGTGTTTTATGTGGATTAGTTCACAAGATACAGGAAGCCATGGGATTTGCCCAGAGTTGCCCCCAACCTGAGTATGACACAGACAATCTGACTGCCAGAAGCCCCCTCTACCTGTTAGTTATGAAAACAACACTTACAAAGGAAGGTGTCTCAGTAACACACTCGGGAGTCTGGGTTTGTTTTAACGTCATTGCATAACTAAAGCATCTTTTTGTGTCATATTTTCAGATGATGTTTTAAAATCTGCAGGATACAGCACTTGTGGAGATGACCAAGAACTCATGTCTTCAGCCTTCTGTTCAGGGATGTGTCAGTTGTTTGAACCACTGTTTTCCTTGTATACCGGTATCATGAAGACTATCGTGTTACATGCTTGTGCGTGAACTTGTGGTGGTGTTTTTGTCTGATGAACGTTAAGGAGAAAGCCTGCCATATCAAAGAACATGCACACTTTTCATGTTGTTACATGTTGACTAACTGACTTTTAACTCCTAGCAGTAGACAATGGGAGTGGCTCTCTCCCCAAATCCTCACTAAATTTGGGTGTCAGGTCTTTTTCTTCAATCTTTGCTGATCTGATAGAAATAGCAGTGGTAGCTAGTGTTTTTATTTGCATTTCTTTAAAAAATTTATTTATTTTTAATTGAAGGATAATTGCTTTACAATACTGTGTTGGTTTCTGCCATTATTTGCATTTCTTTGGCTATTAGCAAGGTTGAATGTCTTCATATACATATTGACTATCTGTCTGACTTTCTCTGGGAATTTTTTACCCTTATCTCTTTTAATACTGACTTTTAAATTTTATTATTTTGTAAGATCACCTTCTGTGTGAAGGATATTGTAGGATTAGTATACAGCAATTAGAAGCAATAAAGTAGGTATTCATAAATCAACACAGATTATAGAGTTGAATGAATAAGTAAAATGCATAACAATGCCGATGGCAGTGCATTCTGTGTAATTAAGATAACGCATGGCTGAGTTCTTTTGGAAATGGTGGGCAAGCTAATTTAGATCAACACTACCACTGAGAACGATTAGAAGTGCTGGGAAAACTGTGCTGAGGAAATTAAGAAAGACCTAATTAAATGGAGAGATGTGTGGAGTGCATGGATTGGAAAATTTAATATTGCAAAGTTGTCAGTCTCCCCTTATTTATCTACAGAGGTAATGCAGTGGCAATCCAAACAACAACAGGTTTCATTTGTTTGTTTGGGATTTTTTTTTTTTTTTTGGTTAATTTTTAAAAATAAACTAATGGGGAAATCCTAAAATTTATATGGAAATGTGAAGAGCCCATTTAAGGTCATGCTAAAGAAAAAGAAGAAAGTGAGAGAACTTCCCTCATATTAATATTTATTTTCACTGAGATTTAAGATAGTTTGTTATTGAACCAAAGACAGACCAATAGAAGAGAGTAAAGTTTAAATACAAATGTGTGTGGGGGGACACTCAATTTATGGCAAAGGAAACACCACAAAACCCAGGTCAATAAATGGGATGGTCTATTGGCTCTTCCTACAGAGAGGAAGATGAACTTCTCTCCTATTTACTTCTAAACACAGAAAGTAATTCCAGGTGACTAACAGTTTTAAATGTGAAAGTTAAGATTAAAATTTTAGGGGGTTTCCATTTCGGGGTGGGATCAAGCAGTTGTAGTGTCAAGATTTCTACTGAGAACGATGAAATCCAAGTAACAGTTCCTGGCATCAGAGGGCTGTTGACGCTCTGAGAACCTGAGTGACGGACTCTGAGGGGAGCAGCGCGTCCCCGCTGGGCCTCTGGACACATGGAAGGAGGCCGGGTATGCGCTCTTCTGCGAGGAGGTAAGCAAAGCCCTGGGCGAGTCTCAGGCTGCAGGCTGAACACGGACCCGGGGCCTCGTGCCCGGCTGGCTCACTGACTCACAAGCTCAGGGTTGACGGCCCGGAGCCCGGGACCCACCGGGGAGCACGCAGGGAGCCTGCCGGCTCCCAGCCACACGCCCTGGGAGAGGGACCAAGGAGTAGCTGGCACCTCAGCTCGCCTCCGTCTCGCTCTGGCTGGCGAGCTCCCCTTCATGCAGAAGTCCAGCAGCATTGCCAGCCCTGCAGGCCCCGAGGCCTCGTCACCATAGCTTGCGTCTGCCGCCGAGGGAGAGAGACAGCGATGGACACCGTGAGTGTGGCTGCGTTCCTGCCAAATCACTTGTGAGCGGGGCAAGTTGCGTTTCTTGCAGTCTTCACATTGGGTCTTCTTTAGACTTTGTGAGAACTATTTAAAATGTAAAAGCTGTTGTGGACACACGTCACATGTGACCAGACAGCAGGCCAGGGCACCAGCGTTGCCCGTAGGGTGGGCAGTAACCGGCTTAGATGGTTAGATCTAACCCAACCCCTGGATTAGATGAAGGCGCTCAGCCCACACTGTGTTTGTCTAGTAGCGGCAAGCAGAACACTCTCTGGCTTCGAGAACACCTGGGATGTGTGTACACAAGTCTGTATGTACAGTGTCTGGCATTAGATTACAGACTGTGAGGCTGGTGAGGAGATAGAGTCATATGATAAAGATGGAGTGAAGAAAAGACAATAGAAAGAGACTCAGAGGTAATGCAAATAAATGTCGGCCTTAGCAGATCAGAGCTTTAAAATACCAGTGACGGGACTTCCCCGGCAGTGCGGTGGATAAGAATTCGCCTCCCCATGCAGGGGACATGGCTCCATCTCTAGTCCGAGGAGGTTCCCCATGCTATGGGGCGACTGAGCCCGTGGGCCACTGGTACAGAGTCCGCCCGGCACAAGTCCCGAAGCCTGCGCGCTCGGGGTCTGTGTGAGTGCAGGCGCGCCTGGGCCCGGGTGCGGCAGCCCCCCGAAGCCTGCGCGCCTGAGCCTGCGCCCCCAGCAGGAGAGGGAGGCCGCTGCACGGAGAAGCCCCCACTCTCTGCAACCAGGCAAAGGCCGCGTGGAGCAGCGAAGACCCAACACCACCGAAAATAGAGAATTAACAAAGATAAATATTAAAAAACGAATACAAGTGAACTTATCCACACCACCAAAAGAGAGTTACAGCCTTACAGAACAAACTTGTGGTTACCAGGGGGCAGGGAGGGGGATAACCTGGGAGGCTGGGATTGACCACACACCGCTGTGCGTAAAACACGCGACTGAGAACCTGCAACACCGCACAGAAAACTCTGCTCTATACTCTTTAAGGGCGTGTGTGAGGAAAGAATCTAAGAAGAGTGGAGATTTGTGTCTGTATAACAGATTCACTTGGATGTACACCTGAAAGTAACATAGCATTGTAAACTAATTATACCCAAATAAAAATTTTTAAATGCCGGTGAATAATATCTTCAAAAAAAGTTAGCATATAGCAGTGTGTGTGTGTCAATCCCAGCCTCCCAGTTGATCCCCCTTCCTCTTCCTTCCTGATAACCATAGCTTATTTTCCCACGTCTGTAGTTCTATTTCTATCCTGTAGATAAGGTCCTTTGTGCTCTGTTTTAGATTTCCCATACAAGTGATACCACGTGATATAAGGAGCTGTTATGTAGCGCAGGGAGCTCTGCTCAACGCCCTATAATGACCTGTGTGGGAAAAGAATCCAAGAAGAAGGCACATGTGTGCCTGAGTCACAGGGCTGTGCGTGCGAAGTTAACACAAGGCTGTACATCAACTCCATGCCAATGCAAACTGCGGAAGTGAATTAATCGTGGACAAAATAGATGAGTAGATTCACCTGTCAAATGAAAATTCTAGAAATGAAAGGTAGACTGTGAACAATTAGGGGTAGGTTTAACAGAATTAGATGTAGCGGAAAGTAGGACATGGGGAATGGATGGTAACAGAATTCCTAACAAGCACAGGTAGACAGCAAGCCTAGGAAACATAGAAACGTCAGAGAAACAATGTAAAACAAGTGAAAATGTCTAAAATCCTTGTAAATGGCATTCTAAGCAGGGCACAGACTGCTTTGTTTTAAAGAAGCTACATTTGAAGAATACCTAATTTTACAAAGTTTGAATTTACAAATATGAAATGTCTGTGAAATGCAATGGGGTAGACTCAAAATGACTCATGAAACTTGGAGAAGAAAGAAGTAAAATAATAACAAACAAAAATAATCCAGGCTCTTTATGATAGAAATGCTGAAAACAAGGGAAATCTTAAAGGAACATAAGAAACACTACCTTTGCTGGGGCAGCTGTCGGACTGACAGATGACTTCTCAGCAGAAATGGGGAAGCAGGCCAAGGAGGAAGGGGTGAGCATCATCAGCATGACGGGAGCAGATCCCACCAGCCCAGAATTCTGCGCCCAGTAAGGATCCTACAGTCGTGTGTGTGCGTGTGTGTGTGTGTAGTTGCTCAGTCATGTCTGACTCCCTGCGACCCTATGGACTGTAACCCACTAGACTTCTCTGTCCTTGTAATGTTCCAGGCAAGAATACCAGAGTGGATTGCCATCTGCTACTCCAGGAGATCTGACCCAGGGATTGAACCCAAGTTTCCTGCTTCACCTGCTTTGGCAGGTAGATTCTCTACCACTGAGCCACTTGGGAAGCTCCTTTAACCCTGAATGCAAAGTAAAGATATTTTGTGAAAAAAAAGAGAAAATTTATTATCAGCAGAGCTTCATGAAAAAAAAAAAACTTCATGAAAACTGCTCTTCAAGCAGGAAGAAAAAGACCCCCAATGGACATGCAAAAATATAATGGAAACCAGGGAATGGAACCCTTGGCAGGGAGATGGAAAGCATAAATACATGTATAAACATAGCTTGAACATTTATTGAAAAACAAAATTAATATTGCCTGGTGTGATTTCCAAGGCAATAAGTTAAATTTTCACTACCATTTTAAAGAATTTAAAGGTCAACTACCTATAACTCAAGCAGGAGGAAGGTAAATGGAGGTGAAGGGTTCCAAGGTTCAGTTGTTATGGAGACAGTGAGAAAAGCAAACTTGTATTAGGTTGTAATAGGTAAATGGTGTATGTTCTGATTTCCCTGGCAACCACTAACAGAGCAATGAAAGACTGTAAAACTATCTATTTAATGGGGGGAAAAATCAAATCATTAAACATATTTGATTATCCTTGAAAAAGACAAAAAGCAAAAGAAGAGACATAAAAGAGATGGGTCTTACTGAAAACAAATGGAAATGGCAGATATAGATGAGAGAGGATGGTAATTTCACTAATGCAAAGTGACTAACTCAATTTAAGGCTGGGATCGTCAGACTGGATAAAAGCCATAAAATTTAAGTATATGCTTTTTTATAAAAGATGCTATATTTAATATAGAAGTACAGAAATATTGAAAGCAAGAAAAATAAAGGGATTTATGATGCAAATACTAACTGTAAATCTGTAAGTGTCCATCAACACAGCTTCAAAGTATATAAAAATATGAAAATACCACTCAAATGGCAATAAATATATGAGAAGGTGCTTTCCTTTACTAATCATCAAGGAATTGCAAATTAAATTGAGAAATGCAAATTAAAATATGATGCTACTACAATGGCTGAAATTTTTTTAAAAAGATGATAACAGAATTAGGTAAAAATATGAATTAAATGTACTGCGAGGGGTATGAAAACTGACCCAATGACTTATTTACTGAAGTTGAAGTTATTCATACCTTATGACCTGATGATTCCTATGTCTGTACCCAGAAGAAATGTGTGTATTTGTGTACCAAAATAAAGGTATAATAGTGACCATTGCAGCATTATTCAAAATGGCCCCAATAGAGACAGTCTGAATGACTATCAGTGTTGTAACGGTTAAACATATCTGAATATTCGCGCAATGAAATACCATACAGTCCTGACATCAGCTAAAGAAACCACACGCATGCCGTGGTCGGATCTTACAGAGGTAAGGGTCACAGTGGAACGCGTGTTTCCAACCCTGTTCATGGTCTTAGCACTCAGCACAGTGGTTGCCTTCAGAAGGGAAGCTGGTATCACCCAAAGGGGGCTGTGGGGCTTCTGGGTGCTCATGTTGTTCTGTGCCCTGACCTGGAAGATGTTCTATTTCTTGTGATAATTCACTGATCTGTGCATCGTTTCCAGTAAAATTGTTAAAAAATAAATACATCACATTTTATAAGGTAAGAATCTGTGAACTCATCCAAGGATCTATACCAACTATGACAGTCACTTCCCAAGACTGGTCGGGGTGAGGGGTGGGGAATGAAAGAAATAAAGACAAAATAAGGAGGGGAAGGAAGTAGAGAAAGAATGAGAGACAGACCGATCCATGGGCGTCACATGGACATCACGATGCAGAACCATTGCCCGAGAGTGGGGACCCCGCCCCTCTCCTCCGCCGTCCTTGGGTGGGCAGCCTCTTTTGTCCCCGTCCCGTGAGTTTGTATACATAGCATGTGAAAGGCACCCAGCCTTTCTTATAAACAGCTCAGTAAACTCATTCGATGGTCACAATTTACGGAGCATAGGTTTGGGAGGGGACAGGTGGGACATTGCCCAAACGTGGGTAAGGCATGTTGTGGAAAGGGAAACTGAGATGCCGGGAAGGTAAGAAATGCCCCCCCAATGACGTGTCTATGAAGAGGAGCCGGGTTAGGACCCTCATGGGCAGAAGCGTGTTCAGATGAGCCCGTGAGTACAGCTCCTGGGGTCACACCTTCCGAGGACTGCGTTGCTTTCATCAGTGAAGAGTCCTCAACACAACATTTAGAGCCTTCTAGATTCTTAAAAAAAAAAAGGACCTGACAAGATCAGCCTTGGGAAGGTGAGCAGTACTGTCCACTTGCAAAGTGGACCCTGGTGGAAACCTGTTCTCTCTGTTGCAAGCACAAATGGCTCCATGCTTGCAGCGGATCTTGGAAAAGTTAATGAAATAAAACTGCCATATCGGCCAGAATGCCTCAGTGTCCATAGCACACATAAACGGCGTTCACTGCCCCCCACTCTGAGCGGTGCCTGTCTAAGCTCATTGGTTGAACCCATAAGGAGGTCACCTTGTTAGCAGCCCAGGACCCAAGTTCAAACCCCGTGAGCTGCAGGGCCCCAAGTCTCCCGTGCTCCAGCCAGCGGCCCCTCTCTGAGGAGGTGTTTCCTGCGCCCACACTGAGGGGCGTCTGCGGGTTAGCCGAGCTGGCACATGTGGCCGCGTGCCGCCCAGAGCGAGGCCCACACTCCGTGGGCATCGTGGTTCCCGCTGGCGTCCCCCGACTCCAGCTGGAGGCCAGGGCGGGAGGGAGCTGAGAGAGGCTGGGCCCTGCTCCGCTGTCTCTGAAGATGCTCACTTGCTGAGAAACTGCCCCCAGCTCTCCGGGGAAAGATGGGCAGACGCGGCCCTTGTTTACAGATGAGAAAGGGCAGACTGTCCTCCAAGGTCAGACGCGCTCCCTGCAGACAGAGGAGAGAAACCCGGTTCCTTATTTGCAGCGTCGGTTCCATCCCCCCAAGACACAGCCAGGAAGTCATTTCTGCAGCAGCGGCGATGTAACATTTAGAAAATGGATCTGAGTAGAAACATATGTCATGTTTATAGTTTTTAAAAAGCATTCGAAGGACATTTACCCAAACTAGGTTATTAAGACAACTTTTCTGACTGTCAGATCCATTCGTTGGCTCTTCTTTCTTTTCTTCATTTTTTTTTTTTTTTAGCCAATGAGAATATTAAAAGATTTGCTTAGTAAACTAATTTGTTAAGTTCCAAGAGAAAAATAGTGGCTGAGAGCTCACATGGCCTCTTCCCTCGTCTTCTCGGCAAAGTGAGGACATTTACTGGGGTCCTTTCCATCTCTCCCTTCACAGACCATTGGTGATGAGTCGAGGGGGATAATATGTGAGAAAATGAAATTCCCTCTCCTTCCGAGATGCGCACGCACATCACTCAGCCCTGGCGTTTTTATCCCCTCGCTCTCTCCAGCTCGCCACGGGAACTGCGCAAGAAGCCTGGCTGTGCCTTCGAAAGAGAAGGACCGAGACCGTGCGTGACCGCATTGTCCGTCTGTTTTGAAGTGTATTTCTAGACTAATCTCATCATTACCGCTTCCTCCCTGATAGACACTCCGCTGTCTGAATGACTGGAGTGCAGTTCTGCCGAATGACCTTTAATAACCAGGAGCCGTGGGGTCCTACACTTTCCTGGAAAGGTGCATGAAGGAGTGGTTTTCAGAAAGAGGAGAACGGTTCCAGGGCACATTCAAAGGGGGAAACAGGGGTCCCGTAGACCTCTGTGAGGGTCTGTCTCTGGATTCTCCAGGGCTCTCTGAGGTCTGTCAGAATTCCAGAGGCTTCTTTAAACCCCCGAGGTCTCTGTGATGGGACCCTGCTCCTCCCGTCGGCCAGAATCACTCGGCTCCCCCTGCTCCCACCCCCGTCACCTGTCTTCTCTGCCTGCGCGTGTGCTTGGACGATGCTCACGCTCTGGGGCTCCTTTGCTCCTTGCTGATGGCCACAAGGCCACGTGGAGCTGGATGGGCTGCAGCTGCTGGCCGCTCTGTCGGGAGAGGGGGCGGATCTCAATTCCTTTGACGCTCATCCATGTGGATGGTCCTGTTTCCTGCTCCTGGGGACTCTGTGACCACCAGCCCGAGGTGCCCTCCTGCTCCCGCCCTGCCCCTGTCTGCACCCTGCTCACCCTGTGGTGAGTCTCCATCCTGACCCTGGTGTGTGTCCTTCCAAACCGTCCCACCTAATCGTGCCACACCTCTGCACCCATCTCGCAAACATTCTCTCCTCATCCGCCTCGTCCTCTTCTACTGTTTTCCATCTGGAATCTGTCTTAGCTGCAAGCTGAACACTGCCACCTTGCTCAAGGGCTTCCCAGGTGGCGCTAGCGGTAAAGAACCCGCCTGCCAATGCAGGAGGTGAAAGAGACGCAGGTGTGATCCCTGGGTCAGGACGAACCCCTGAGGAGGGCATGGCAACCCGCTCCAGTACTCTTGCCTGGAGAATCCCATGGACAGAGGAGCCTGGTGGTCTTCAGTCTATAGATTTGCAGAGAGTCAGACATGACTGAGAGACTAAAGGAGAGCAACTCTGCTTAGGGCCCTCGATGTCTCCTCATCAGATGTCTCCCCATCGGATGTCTCCCCATTGGATGTCTCCCCATTGGATGTCTCCCCATCGGATGTCTCCCCATCGGATGTCTCCCCATTGGATGTCTCTCCGTCAGATGTCTCCCCATCAGATGCAGTCCGTACACTGAAGGGCCATCCCGTTCCTCGACGACCTGGCTGCCACCTGCCCACACCCTCTGCTCACATCAGGTGCCTGTCAAGTGAGCGACCTCAGCTCTTCCTGTGCCCCAGGCTGGCACTGTCTCATCCTCACTCCGTGCACCATTGGATAAGGATCCCAGGGCCATGAAACAACAGAATGAGGTCCCAGCAGTCCCAGCCCTGGAGATGTTTCTCAGCAGGCGTCCGTGGGCTGCCTGAGAGACACGCAGAGAGCAGGGGCCCGGGGGACCACAGCAGGGCCGTAGGTGTCAGAATCTCCCCGCATCCTGCGTGTCCAGGAGTCAGCTGAGGATGGGCTGGCAACGGGAGCCACAGGGGAGGTTCTAGCAGTTCCATCTGCTGAGGCCGGGGGCGGGCGGGAAGCGGGTGCAGAGACGTCCCGGTGCTCAGCAGACCAGGGTCGAATCAGAGCTTTACTGGGTGAAGGGCCATGGGCTGAAGAGCCGCCAGCATTCCTGGAGGGGGCTGGGGCTAGGCTGGGCTTTTCCGGAGGCATCTCTCAGTGAAGGGGCTCTCAGGACCTCTGTCCTCAGATCTCTGGGAAACGTGGAAAAGACAGATGAGAGCAGGCGGGATCGACACGTTTCAGGCCTGTGTGGTGTTTGCTCCGACAGAGTCCCCGGGTGTGTGCCTGTGTGTCTGTCTGCACCTGCGTCAGAGTTGCAGAGGCGGCTGAGATCCCGTCGGAGTCAGCAGAAGTCAGGCTCCCCTGCACAGGACGTCCTGAGGGCTGCAGAAGCTGCCCCTGTGCCAAAGGGGTTTGTTTGGCCCACAAGGTGAGTCTTTATGCTTTTGAACATCTAAGATTTTAAAAGCAATGATATTTGAGGACGTGAAAATGGCATGACAAGCAATTTGCAGTGCTCGTTGACCAGCGGCACTGGGGCCAAACCGCCTGTGTGCCTCTCTGATTTCTGTCATTACCTTTATGCTGAAACAGACCCTCTGTCCCACAAAACTGAAAGCATTTACTGTCCAGGCCTCCACAGAAAAGCTTTGCAGACCCCTGCTTAGGAGGCACAGACCCACTGAATGAGTGTTCAAGGCCAGGACCCAGGACAGGGGACGTCTGTGAAATTAGCAACTGCTGAGTTAGAGAACCGGACAGCAGACAGCCCCGAGACAAGGGGCGCGTTGGCCTCCCCGGGCGCAGGGGTGGACAGAATTCTCGGTTTAACCCGCCAGCCGGAGCAGGCAGCCTGGCTGAGTAGTAGAAAATCAGCTTTTAAAGTAGGAGAGCAGAGTCGCACCACTGCCGTTTGTGATGGAATCAGACAGTAGAAGCTTCCAGAAGGAGACCCAGTCAGAAGAGCAGCACAGGGCCTCGTTTCTGGCCCACCAGTGCCTGTCCAGCCCCGGACCTCCGAGGAGCTGAGCCGTGTCAAAGCTCCACGTCACTGGTTGGGTCAGCTCGGGACGCCCCTGGAATTCCTGTCCTTAATTTCAGGGTCCTCTCCCTCCTCAGTATTAGAAACACCTTTCCTTCCTGCTGGGCTTGTGCTGAGGTTCCCTTGTGAAAGAATTAATTTTATAAAATTCAATTATAGCTCCTGCCTTTTCTGATCTACACGGGAGCTCCGTGTCCATCCTGCCTCAGAACCTACCCAAAGTAGCTGAGCCTCACTTCAGGGCATTTTACAGGAACTATATTTCTTTACAAAGTTGAGACTTGAAGCAACGTGACTATCTTTGTGACAGCGAAGTGAAAACTCGGCCCTTCCTGTGGTGCACTTGGCGAAGCCGGGTCAGGCGCAAGGGGAAGCTTTTTGGCACATCTTGTCCAGAGAGCTGAACGTGAGGGTGTTTTCTCATTTATCCGGGGAGCCTGTGCCGGACTCCGGCTCCCCTGGGACAGCCACACAGCTCTCTCTGACGGTGAGCTTTCGGAACCTTGCCTTTCTGCCCTCTAATCAAATCCAGGGCTGTATTAGCTGTTGACTGAGATGCATGCTACAGTGACCTGCAAAGTGACCTTCGCCCCGGCTGCCCAGTGCAGTGTGGCTGCTTCAGCCATCACGACCCCTGGACGCTGCACTATTGTGACTCGGTTCCGTGGGAGCGGCCGCTCCGGCCACACCAGGATGAGACGGTAGGTGTGCTGGTCCACATGGCGAGCTCTGACTGCAGCTGGGTATTAGAGGCCTAGGGCGGACTCAACAGAGTGCCACAGCTGGGGGCTTTGAGCAGCGGACGCGTACTGTCTCCCGGTCTGGAGGCCAGGAGCCCAAAAGCAAGGTGTCAGTGGGGTCTGTTCCCGCCGGAAGTTCAGGGCAGGATCTGAGGGTCTCACGGCCACCTCCCGGCATCCAGGGGCTGCTGGCACGCCTTGGTGGCCCTCGGTGTGACCCTCTCCCCCATGGGTCTCTGCGCCTCTCCTCTTCTTAGGGACCTGGGACACTGGAGGCAGGACCCCCCTAATCAAGTAGGACCTCATTGGAACGTGGCTCTATCTGCATGACTACTTCCAAACAAGGTCACATTCCCAGGCCCCTGGGTCAGGGGCTCAGCCTGTCCTTCAGGGACACGGTTCAGCCCTTGCATCACGGTCTCTCTCACACCATCTACGAGGCGAGTCTCCTCTCTGTTTACGACCCACTCGGCTGAGATGCTGCAAATACAGCTCTATTGATTGTGTATCTGTCCCCTCGCAGGTTGGGTGAGAGGGCAGACTCTCCTGGCGATGGTGTGGAATGTCGCGGGGGTCTTTGGATCTCATTTAACCCTCACACAGCTGAGCAGAAAGCACTCATCAGGGACTGGGACCCTCCAGGGGAGGGTCAGGCCCTCTGGGCTTCAGGTGCTGGCTCACTCCCGAGTCGCTCTGAGTCCCGTGTGCAGGTCTGGGGCTGGAATGGGGAACTTTGATGCTCCTTCCCTTCACAGCGTGTGGTCCCTGGGGTGGTGCCTCAGAGGCACTCTGGTTAGCTGAGCTTCCTTCTGCTGAGTGTGGGTCCTGAGATTTCTCTCCAGATGTGATAGGAGATGGGGAATGTAACAAGCCTGATTCCCATATGGGAAAATTGATGCATCTTTATTTTGTAATTGCCCTAAAGTTTGGGACCTGATTAAAATATTTACATGATGAGGATGATCTTAGTAATTTGCAAAGAATCAATCTGTGAACCACAGTACATGTAGGCCAAGAACTGCCGTCTCTAGAGGGAGGCCTGGGCACTGGGGTCCATTATGGGGACTCTGGGGGCCTCTGAGTGTCTCTCCTTCACAGGCTTGTGCCCTGACCTCCCTCGAAGAACATCACCCTCAGGTGGGGCCTCTTGCCTACTGTGGGCACCTGGCCCTCAGCAGCAGGTCATCAGCTGAGGCTTCCACATTGTTTGGATAATGAGTGCAGGAATTTTGTTTGTTACTGAGTTAAATATGTCTAAAGTGTTCCATCACTGTGATTTTGTTGTTCAGTTGCTCAGGCGTGTCCAACTCTGTGACCCCATGGACTGTAGCATACCAGGCCTCCCTGTCCATCACCAACTCCCAGAGTTTGCTCAGACTCATGTCCATCAAGTCAGTGATGTCATCCAATCATCTCATCCTCTGTTGCTCCCTTCTCCTCCTGCCCTCAATTTTTCCTGGCATTAGGGTCTTTTCCAATGAATCGGCCCGTCACATCAGGTGGCCTTAGTATTGGAGCTTCAGCATCAATTCTTCCATTGAATATTTAGGATTGATTTCCTTTAGGATGGACTGGTTTGATCCCATTGCAGTCCACATTGTCATTGTGGCTTAATTTTATTAATAACTAAGGCTGAGTAGCTTTTATCACAAGCATATTTCCTCTTGATGTACTTGTCACCTGTGTTTTCATAATTACTGTACTTTAAATTTTAGCCACTAGATGTGATGCAAATATGATGAGTCCATGAAGGGTGAGCATCCCCCTTGGGTGAGGAAAGAGTAACAGGTTCTAGGCAGGTGAGTCCCTGCTCCAGGCGGGTGTGTCCCTGCTCCAGGAGGGTGTGTCCCTGCTCCAGGCGGTGTATCCCTGCTCCAGGCGGGTGTGTCCCTGCTCCAGGAGGGTGTGTCCCTGCTCCGGCGGGTGTATCCCTGCTCCAGGCGGGTGTGTCCCTGCTCCAGGCGGTGTGTCCCTGCTCCAGGCGGGTGTGTCCCTGCTCCAGGCGGGTGTGTCCCTGCTCCAGGAGGGTGTGTCCCTGCTCCAGGAGGGTGTGTCCCTGCTCCGGCGGGTGTATCCCTGCTCCAGGCGGGTGTGTCCCTGCTCCAGGCGG
>CM035275.1:90401080-90441716 GCA_020226075.1 Hydropotes inermis | reverse complement strand
CAGGCAGTGTGTCCCTGCTCCAGGCAGTGTGTCCCTGCTCCAGGCGGTGTGTCCCTGCTCCAGGCGGTGTATCCCTGCTCCAGGCGGGTGTGTCCCTGCTCCAGGCGGGTGTATCCCTGCTCCAGGCAGTGTATCCCTGCTCCACGCGGGTGTGTCCCTGCTCCAGGCAGGTGTATCCCTGCTCCAGGCGGGTGAGTCCCTGCTCCAGGAGGTGTGTCCCTGCTCCAGGTGGTGTGTCCCTGCTCCAGGCGGGTGTGTCCCTGCTCCAGGCGGGTGTATCCCTGCTCCAGGCAGTGTATCCCTGCTCCACGCGGGTGTGTCCCTGCTCCAGGCAGGTGTATCCCTGCTCCAGGAGGGTGAATCCCTGCTCCAGGCGGTGTATCGCTGCTCCAGGCAGGTGTTAGATCAGAGGGCTGAATACTTTCTGCTGCTGTGAAGTGAGTTTCAGTCTGAATTCAGGATGAATCTGGTAACAATGGTTCTACATTTGAGAAAACACAGAGGTGAAGTAATGATGTACCTTAAAAAGAGGCATGCAAAAAGCATTGCTTCCAGGTAATGCCTGAGACTATCAGTTTCTCTGATTTTGCCATCTCTTGAACCCCACAGCTGTCCTTATTCCTCAGAAGTAATATCCAAGCACAGGTCTAGAATCTGGCTCTGCACGTGATGGGAGTGTTCATGGATGGCCCTAGTCCTGGACCTCTCAGATGAGGGACCTGCAGCTCTGTCTCCTCGATGCCTCCTAAACCCCAGCCAGTGCATCCCTGCTCCCAGGGTCACTTGGTTTGACCTCACTGAGCCCAAAAGGCTAATCAAACCATGTCTGCTCCACGTGTCCCCCAGAGGCTGTGAAAGCACAGGGGGATTGCTTTCAGTTACAAATAAATTGTGGAGAGTAGGTGAATCCATGAGGTAGGATTAACACGGGTCAGCTCTCTCTGCCCTGTTCTCCAAACACCCTGACTCTGTCTGCAGTCCAGTGGGCCTGCAATACGAGGACAGGCCCCCTGGAGCCCCGCCGGGGGTGGGGGAATGTGAGGTCCAGGTGGGAAGGACGGGCTTTCTCCACTCGCCTCTTCCAGGTGTGCAGGCCTGGGCTCTTCCTCACCTGTTCCTTACCTGCTCTGGGCCCCCGTCCCCTCACTGCACTGAGTGGACAGTGTCCCTAGGTCCCCAGGGGAGGGAAGGTTAAATGAGGCATGGCACGACCCGCCGTGCCCGCTCCTCCTCCTTGTCCCAGGGGCCGTCCTCTTGATCCCGCTCGCTCTGCTCCTGTCCCTCCATGTCCTCTCGCCTCCCTCCAGCCCTGCTGGGGGTGCGCCAGCTGCTCTGAATCCAGAAGCACACTGGTGCCGTCCCACCACTGGGCCACTGCGTGGGGGGGCGGGAGTTGTTGCGGGTCTGTGACTCCCCACCTGTAATCCTAGGGTCTCCCCGTGACTACCCCACCCCCCTTCTCCACATCCTGCCAGCATTTCCCCCGGAACTCACATGGGGGGAGAGTTAACTGCTCTCTACTCCTTGAAGGAATGACATTTATATCTGCTTAGATGCTCTTCACAAATAAGGCTTCTGATGTATAAAGTGTTGTCATGTTATTTATTGCCATCTCCAGGAAGAAAATCTGAATTTAGATCTGAGCCATCAATATTGTTTCGTATTTACAGCTCTGCACATTAATGGGAAATTTTGAAGTAAGCATCTGCATTTATCTGCCTCGCTTTGGCCCCCCAGTGAATGGAGCCTGGACTCTGGGCCAATCACCAGCTGATGCGTCCGGCCTGTTACCAGGGTTGGATGACAGGGCACCATGCAGGTGCACCCCCACGAGAGGCTGGCTGTGACTCAGACGCTTCCCTGTGATGGGCCCAGTGGAGGCTGAGGCAGAGCGGCCTATGCGTGCATGCGCAGTGGCTCAGACGTGTCCAGCTCTTAGTGACCCCATGAGATGAAGCTCTCCAGGTGCCCCGTCCCTGGAGGGGGTTGCCTTTACCTTCTCTAGGGGATCTTCCCAACTCAGGGATCGAACCCGCATCTCTTGCGTCTCCTGCATTGTCAGGTGGACTCTTTACCACTACTGCCACCTGGGCGGCCCTGCAGCTTGGTGTCAATGCGTGCGCCCACAGCCAGAGGTGGTTCCTGGGTGACAGGACGCCTGCTCGTGCCTTGCTGAGGGACCAAGATGGGAGGCACAGGTGGCACCTCCCTGCACGGGGCACCCGCCAGCACTTGTCACCGCAGAGTCCTCCGGTCTCGGGCTGGGGCTCTGGGGCCTCTCCAGGGGGGCTGGGCCTGCCTCCCTGGACCCTGGCTTCCCTGGAAGACCCTGGATGTCGGCTGGGCCGTGGAGGTCCACGGCTCTCATCCAGTCCAGTGTTTACTTCCCTGTCGCTCCACATCCAGAGGGTGGGCACGGTGGTCGGTCCTCCTGTGGGCCCAGATGGGAGCCCAGGTCAGGAAGCCCAGTGGGCGGGCAGCTGGGGACTCACCCTCCCGACCTCTGCCTGCAGCCTGGCCCCAGAGCAGCGCGGAGAAGGCCCAGTCTTCCCTTCTTCCTGCCCCTGCAGACCGAGTTCTCCTCCCATTCCTTCCGCAGGGCTGACCTGGGGACTCACGTTCCCCGGACACTGCTTTGTTTCCTGGAGGAGGAGTTCAGAGGGGGAGTCCACGGCATGGCTGCCCCCTCCCTGAGTCGTCGGCAGGAGATGTGCTGATTCCCTCCGAGGGAGTGTCTTCGAGCGTCTGCAGGAGCAGGTGGAAACGGTTCACGTGAGCAAAGCTGTGAGTCAGAAGGAGACCCTGCTCTGTGGGGCCTGGATCAGAGTAGATGACCTTCTACCTTCCACAGTGGCTGCAGCCGCCGAGATGGCCTGGGAGCCAGGACAGTCCAGCTAGAGAGAGAGTCTGCCTTAACCGAGTGCCCGTCCTCCCCGAATGCTTAAAGGCGGCTCTCCAGGTTGTTAGGGTTTCTTCTTCCAAGTCTGGGATCTTGTTTGCTTTCCTCTGAGCATCAAACACTGCACTCTTTTGATTTAAAAAATGGAAAGCAGTGGATGATGCTCAGACAGCCTGCTCTGGAGTGGGGGAGGTATCGAGTCTCCCCGTTTGTCTGATTTGAGGACTTCTTGAGATTCATCTTCAGTGAGAAAGAAATGCATCAGTCAGAGTGGCCAGTGGGACTGGCTGCAGACCACTGCTTCAACATGTTCCCTTGCTCCGCCCTCGAGGGAGCTAGCAGACCCTTGCTTTTAAGCTGGGACCGAGTCACACTGTCTGGCAGGAGGGGCCTGGAAGCCACCTTTGCCCCTCAGGCCTTACTGCAGTGAAGCTGCCGTCTGCTTCTCAAGCCGGGGGCCAAGCTGGATGTGCGCTGTTCCGAAGACCGCCTGTACCAGGGCTCCTGTTGGACGCGGGAAGGCCTGGCCCCGTCCTCAGGACCGGAAGGTCACACAGCTCTTCCACGACCATCTTGGAGCTGGCTCCAACATTCTTGGCCTCTCTGGGTCTCAGTGACACAGAGAAGGATCCTCTGGTCTTTGCCACTGCCCCGCATGTCCTCCGCCTTTTGTCTGTAGAAAAGCTTTAGCCCAAGAATAAGTTTAATCAGAGAAGTGAGAAAATGCAAAGAAAAAAAAAAGGAAAACAGACTACATTATTATTATTATGTGGTCTCCTTTGTCTGTTTTCCGTTGTGTCTGCATTTTCTCACTTCTCTGGTTAAACTTATTCCCTGGTGGCTCAGAGGGTAAATAATTTTCCTGCAAGTCGAGAGACGTGGGTTCAGTCCCTGGGTTGGAAGATCCCCTGGAGGAGGGCACGGCAGCCCACTCCAGTATTCTTGCCTGGAGAATCCCATGGACAGAGGAGCCTGGTGGGCTACAGTCCGCGGGTTCACGACGAGTCGGACACGACTGAGCGCCTAAGCAGAACACAGCACAGCACAGTCCAGGACCTTTAGTTCCTTTTCAAGGGCTGTGGACGACATTCTGAGCCATGCCCGTGAGTTGCCTTACAGATGCCGAAACCCCCACCAGGCGGAGAACTTAACCACGTGATGGCCAGGCTGTGGCCAAGACGGAAGCTGCTGCAATTCTGGAAACCGGCTTCAAAGAAATGGGAACAAACCACCCCTGGAACTGAAGATTAGTTCTGCCTAAAACAACCAAGATGATGCTGATCAGACCACCGATGACCCAATTCAAGATGACTCTCAGAGCTGATGGTACTGTTTCTGAATGTAGCCTCTCCCTCTGCATATAAAAGCTGCTCCCCCCTGGTTGTGGGACGGGGAGTCAACCTTCGGACGTGCCCTTCCCCCATCCTCCACCAGGCTGCCTGCCTTAGGAATAAAGAAAGCTTTCCTTTCCACCAGCCTTGCCTCTTGAGTTTCAGCTTTCGAGCATCCAGCGGCTGGGCCCCACTTTCGGTAACATTAGCCCATTAGCCTGAGGTGGGCTCGTTGAAAGCAAGTCCTCTGGTGTGTTGGGGGAGTCATTGCCACCACCTACTCCAATCCAGTCAAAACCTCGACTGGGGGCTTCCCTGACGGCTCAGAGGTAAAGAGTCATGTCGCTAATGCAGGAGCCGTGAGTTCCATCCCTGGTCGCGAGGATCCCACATGCCACAGGGAACCTACTGAGCCAGCAGCCTGGAGCCTGGGAGCCGCAACTGCTGAGGGGCTGCAGCTCTGAGGGGCTGCAGCTCTGAAGCCCATGCGCCCTAGAGCCGTGCTTAGCCCCGAGAGAAGCCACAGCAACGAGAAGCCCATGCGCCCAATGATGGGTAACCCCCACTTGCCGAAACTAGAGAAAAGCCCAAGCACCCATGAAGACACAGTGCAGACAACAAATAAATAAAGACAATAAAGAATAAAAAAAAAAAAAAAAACCCAAAACAATGCCTGGAACACGCCTGGAAGGGGTCATCTTACAAAACGCTCAGGAGTTTTCTGGTCGACTGCCTGACCCATCCATAAAAATATGTGTCTCTACTTTCCTGCCTTTGGGAACCTGCTGGGACAACTTAGCTAGACATCAGCTAAACAAAGCAGTCTGTCGAAGGCCCACTCTGTCATTGCAGTTGAACATTATCCAATTGTAAGTAACTTCAACTTCAATGTAATTAATGCTGAGCTCTCTTTAGGCAGTTAGTGGCTTGATTTTAAAAGCATCCTTGTTTCATCAGCATATAGGTCGCCAGTTCTCTTGTTTATGACAACATAATATGCAGTGTCTCTTGTCACATCTGTGCCACGTCAGTTAGATTAAAAAAGGCCACTCCACCTTGTTAGCACTGTTTAGAATTAGGAATGAGCCCGTCGTTCTGCAAATCTGCCTATTTCCAGCAGAACTGTTTGACACAAATTCAGGGAATCTTAACTGGCTGGGATCAATATTAAGAAGACTCAAGACTCAGGAATTGTCTGGGATGTACTGTCCCCAGCCTCATAAGATATCAGCAAACACTGCACTTGGTCCTGCGAGCTTTGAAGTGTTTTCACAGGCAGACAGGAGAACAGTGAAGAAATGTCAGGACAGGGCATCTAAATCTACACTGCTCTGCACTCCTTTTCAAGCAAGGGAGGGTCGCTGAGTTGTAAATGCAGACTTGTGTGTGGGGGGTGGGTTTGGGGCTGTTGATAAGATGTTTGCTGTTGTTTGCTCGATAAGTCATGTTCGACTCTCTGTGACCCCGTGGACTGTAGCCCGCCAGGCTTCTCTGTTCGAGGGACTTTCCAGGCAAGAACCCTGGAGGGGTTTCCATTTCCTTCTCCAGGGGCTCCTCCTGACCCAGGGGTGGAACCCTGTCGCCTGCCGCAGGCAGATTCTTTACCGCTGCCCCGCCAGGGAAGCCCACGGGCCGTTTAGTCCTCTCCTTATGACTCCCGTGAACTTCAAGCCCACTGGAACTTTGAGATTAACACTTTCCTAAAAATCAATGTAAATAAATAATCAAGAGATGGTGGGCAGTGAGGAGAACAGGTTTCCAAAAAGGTGAGTTGGCATTTACCTAGACCTTTACCATGAGCTAGGCAGAAGCGTTTTAATTTGATCTGCCATATAGGACATTCTGCACAAGGTTATTGAATGCTTCATATATGAAAATTGTAACTGCATCTTTATGTTCTTAATTTCAGCTGCATCACCTAGTTAACATTCAGAGATTTTAAGCATGCTCATGCAAAATATAAATACAAAATGGGACACACCACCAGTCTGTCTTTACCATCCAGCTCCAAGAGCTCTGCCCACCTCTTTGACTCTGACCGTAGCACACTTTCTGGCCAAACTTCGACCCCAGGGCAGGGACCAGAGTTGCAAAAATAAAAAGAACACTATTCTGCTAAGTCTTTTCTCCTTGTGCAGCACATTTTACATATTAAAAATATATATAATTTCCAGGACAAAGGCACCCAAGAAAGAAGAAGAGTTACAAATATGTGGCAAGGATACCTGCAGGCACAAAGGGTCAGGGATCTGATGAGCATCACACAAAAGCTGGACTTGTGGTCAAGCAAACGGCAAGTGCAGATTCCTGCCCAGAGCCTTGCACGGACGTTCAAACCCCAGAAAGCTCAGGCCTCATTAACCAGAGCATTCTCTGAAAATGTCATTTCTGCTTCTGTGGCTAGTTGAGTTCCTCCCCGCTTGGAGAGGCTAAGATGTCACCTGCAAGGTCACACATAGCTTAGACCTAAGCTGGTGCTGTCTAAATGCCAGCTATGAACAATCTCCCAGGCACACCTGCTTCCCAGTGACCCCGCATCCCAGCAGACAGTTCAGCAATCAGAGGATTCCCCAGGACTCCATCCCTAAGTGCTCCTCAGGCCTGCCTTCCCCAAGGCATTATCCACAAGGAATTAATGTCATTAAGATAACACGGCTTGTCTTAAATGTGAACATTAATTTAAGATGAGGTCACTGTGTTGGTGACTTGGGTCATGACTAATTACCCCTCCAGCCCCCTCTCTGGGCTGTGCAGATAATATCTTTGTACAGTCGGTTTGTTGTGTTATTTTTGGAAGACAAAGATAAGCAGGCTCTAATAAATTAGATCAAGCTCATCTAGAAACGTTTCTCTTTAAGTAGGCTCCTCTGTAACAGCCTGTTTCATGCTATCAAAATATTGTTTATATTTTAACCAAGTCCACCACAGTGCTGTGGATAACTATACCCACAGCAGGGTAAAGACTGCAGACTCACAGAAATGAAGGCTTCCTACCCAGATATTGTCCTCACAGGGGAATGGACGATCAGGAGAGCAGATTGCCCTGGGTAATGGGGCCGAGGACAGAACTCATCTGAAGGATTAAGAGCTTGCAGAGAAGAAGGTCAACAGACCCAGATCTCAAGTTAATTGATCGGCAGAGGTTAATTTTAACTTCCTGGGGGGGAAATTTGTCAATTTCCCTCTGGGTTATAAACAATTGTTTGGTGATTCAAATGCAGAGATGCAAACTCTGGCTTTCAAACCTCCCAGCCTGGAATTTATTAGTTCAATTTGCCTGTAAGTTGGAACACGTGTCAAAGGCACAGTCCTGAGATGGCTGGAGTCCCCCCAGGGAAGCAGGGGCCGAGCTACCCTGACCTCAGCAGCAGGCTGAGGCACGAGGCGAGTTAGGTTCTTGACACATGCGACTGCCTGGCTGGTGGAGACAGCCTGCCTGGGGCCTTCATGGGAAGACTGCTGCTGGCAGTGTGAACTGTCTGATGAAGCTGTACCCTGATGTCCTTCCTCTAAAGCCTCCGTGGACGTGGAACCCCGAGTCTGGCGCGCGTGCAGCGGTGATTTGCTGTGTCCTTCAGTGGGGGCCACTTGGAGAACCGGACTGCTTTCTGCGGAACTGAGTTTCACTGAATGAGCAGCAAATTGTGTATTCTGGACACCAGGTCTGAACTCCTTCCCGTATTCCTTTTCATGTTAAAAATGCTAGATGGTAATAACTGGACTAGACTGGCCCAGTTTGAGATTTAAACTGCATTAGGTAGAAGCTCTTGGGTTCTTTCTGGTGGCATGGTTGTCACGAGGCTTGGTGTGGCGGTCAGGAAACACTTGCAGTGACATGCTGCCTGGCTGTCCAGCAGGGGTTTCCCGCATTAGTAGGTGTCCTTGACGTGGACCCTGCCCAGCTCGGGTTCCATATGATGGTAACACAGATCCACATCGATTGATGTTAACACTGTATGTGTGTTGGGCCGAGGAGAAGGGGGACTTCTCTGGGAAGGACCCTACTGAGCTGTGTGGTACTAAGCCTGGTTTAGAGGCTACTGAGTGAACTCTGGATCTCATGAGAGTTCATCTGTTCATCAGTCTACACACCCAACCATCTATGTACCCACCCACCCATCAATCTACTCACCTACTCATCTACCTACCCACCCTCCCATCTGTCTCCCCACCCACCCAACTACCTACTCACCCATCCATCTATCTACCCACCCACTTACTTGACAATTCACCCATTCATTCACTCATCCATGTTGTACCCACCCAACCATTTACCCATCCAGTCCTCTACCCTCCCACCCACCCATCTATCCATCTACCCGCTAACCCATACATCTACCCATTTACTCATCCTCATACCCATCTACCCATCTACCTACCCACAAACCCACTTGACCATTCACCCATCCGTTCAATCATCCATCCACCTACTCACTCACCCACCCACTCTTCTACCTACCCGTCCACCCACTAACCCATACACCCACCCATTCTATAGGGTGGGTGAATACTCACCTATCCACCCCCTCAAGCTTCCACCCATCCACCCATTCATCCATCCAGGCATTCATTAATTTACTTAATTCATCACATTTTAACACCTTCCCAACCAAGCCCTGTGCTCCACGCCAGGATTACAACAAAGTGAATGAGAGCTAACACAGTTCTTACTCTTCAGAGAAACATTACCTGGGTTTATGCTGGACTGAGAGTTATTCCAAGTATGCATCTGTGTTTCAACAAAAGGGATACTCTGGCTTCAGAAACCTAGGAAACTGGGTTAGACACACCCTGAGGTCCTACAGACGTGCCTCTGAGTTCGGGGCCTCTGGCCTTCACAGTGACGCCAGATGCCCCGTGGTCCCAGGGGAAAGGGAGCCAGCCGGAGGGGGCGTCTGAGGCCCTGCGGGTGTCGGCTCTGGACGCCTGTCTCACTGCGGCCGCCTTCCCTGTGCAGCGCCCAGCCGGCAAGCTCTGTTTCTGAGCGGTGAAGGCTCACTGCGGGATCATCAAAGGGACAGTGTCCCCTGCTCTCCCCATCGCTCTCACTTCCCCCTCAGGCCTGTATTACAGCCCCAACCCTGCTCATGTGCCGTGGCCCCAGGCTGCAGAAAGTGGAGTGTAGAAAGGGGGTCTTTTGACTCGACATCCTGGGGTGTACCAGGCTTGAGCTGGTCTCCAGCCCCCGGGGGGGTCCTGATGAGTCCTCCCGGCACAGTGAGATCTGAGCGAGGAAGGGCACGGGGCTCAGAATCAGGGTGCCAGGTGAATGCAGGGAGATGTTCCCACGGGGAGGAAAAAAGGGCTGTCCCAGAGCTGCGGCTCCAGGAGGGAGCGAGCAGCTTGGCACGGACTCGGCGCAGCGGCTGGGACCCTGTGCGCTGGAGGCCAGCCAGCCCCAACTCAGGCCCCAAACTCAGGGCTCACCCGGCCAGGGGTGGAGTCTGCAGCTCTCGTAGACTGCGGGGCACACAGGGACCCACGTGAGCACACACGGGGCTCTGGGAGCCTCCAGGTCCCCATTCCAGAACCTCAGAATGGAGATGACTTTGTGGCAAGTCGCATACGCACTTTGTACTAATGGATCCTCAGGCGTGTGGCAGCATTTGAAAGCGATGAAAATAGAACTTACAGAGTAACTCCAAAGAGAGGATCCATTTAGCTTGTGGGGACGACCTGGGCAGGCTGGGAGGCATGGGCCCTCCCTGAGAGGCAAGGGCCGTCTTGCCAGGGTCACCATGGTGAGGACCACCCAGTGCCACGGCTGCCAGCTTCCAGGGCAATGCGCTCAGCAGGCCCCCCGAGGCACCCTGCCCGAGTTGGCAGTTAGCATCTTCAGCTTCTGTCGCTTCATTTTTTATCACTCAATGTACTTATGAATAATACCGACTCCATCAGATGTATGGTCTATAATTTGCTGGCATGCTGCTTTACCGAGGAGAGAAATTCCACTGGGTCAGGAATCTCAGCTTCCTGAAAATGAACTCGGACACAGAATGGGCAATTTTCAGCGACAGCTATTATTGGCATGTTTGCAAAACTCATCTCTTCGTAAGTATCCTGAGATTTAAAGAGCCTTATGCATCCTCTGATTACTCTAAAGAGTATGCGTGCCTATCAACACCATTGCCTCAAACCTCTGGACAGCAGGATCCGTGCTCCTGCTCACTGTAGCAAGTGGTCTGCGGGATGGGAGCCACAGCCAACACTCTGCTGTATCAAGGGCCTCGTTTCACCTCCTGGAAACAGCTCCATGGAATAGAGGCACTGCAAGCCCCGGCGGAGTCATGAGCAAAGGGGAGAGCTGGCTGGGGTCCGATGTTTTAAAAATATGGCCCGAAGTATAAACTGATGCTTGTCACTTGTTTCATGTAATTTATTAGAATGCAAGAAGATCAAAAAAGTTGGTAATTACTATTTATGAGGGTCTCTTTTCCATAAAGTTGAATCAGCAAACATGATTGAGATGATGGTCCATTAGCCCCCGTGCACAGCTAAGCATCCCACTAGAAAGAACAAAGCTGAGATAGAAATGCATTGCGTCAACGTCACTTTTGAGCACATTTATTTTCTTTTCTTTCTTTTCTTTTTTTTTTTTTTAACATAGGAATCTCTGCCTAATGTTAGGAATTGAGAAATATTAGCTGGAAGACAGTCTCCTAGTTCCTCTAATTTGGATACCTTGCTAATGCTTTAGTCAGCTAATAGCTGTCTTTGTAGCTTTAGGAGGAATATAATGCTCGCCTCTGTGAGCAAGGGCACTTGAGCATCTGAACAAGCTCAGAGTCTTTAGAGCTAAGTATTCTGATGTTTTAGCAGATGCACCTACTGGACAACGTTCCTGAAGGTACTTGGGGATGGATGGGAAGGTGATGAATGCGAAACGCTCAGACCCTCAGTCTGCTCCGTGTCGGCGTCTATCATCAGAGTCCACTCCCCGGGGAGACGGCCTCAGGTGTCACCACTCCCGGGAAACAGCAGCTTAGTTATTTACTCAAAACTGGAGCCTGGGTGGGAGGCACTGCTCCTGAGAACCATGTAGCATCTTCTCCAAACTGAGTCTGGAGGTCAAGGCCGAAGGAGCCAAAAAGAAGGTGGTCAGAAGTCCAGGTGGGAAGAAAGGAGCAGGATCAAAAGGGACCAAGATGAAGCGATGTGGCCAGGCTGCTCCCAGAGGCTCTCTCGTGGTTCCGGACGCTGCAGGCAGGAAGGTGGCCTGAGTGATCCAGCCAGAGGGGGCAGGGCCACCATTCTCTGCACCAAGGGGTGGGGGGTCACTTCCCTTCCTACTGCCCGGACAAGGGGCAGCCCAGGGCCAGGCACCTGGACCCACACCCAGCTGACTCTCTGTCCCACTCCCCTCAGCTAGCTGGCACTGCTCTTGCCGAGTTAGAACACAGTCCAGAGAGGTCAGTGGCCAGAGAGGTGACTGCTGCGATAAGTAACGGGTCAGCGGTGTTATCTGGCTGTCAGCAGTGCCAATGCAGAGGGGAGGAAGAGGCCGGGTATTGCACACAGTGGGTGACCAAGCTGTGGAGACCCTCGGAGAGCCGGGCGGACCCTTGTTTCTGGGGACACGTGCTCTCCAGCACCACTGCAGTGAATCCAGGCTGTGCAGGGGGCCAACGCACGTGACCCTGTCTGACCTTCTGAGGAGTCAGAAGCCACTGTCAGAAGATGTGTCCTGTTTTCTGGAGACTTCCAAGGCCCCGCCAGAAATGAGTCTCATGGGAATTAGCATCAACCGGCCAATGGTCGTTCCCCCGGGCAGCCCATGGACGCTGTCAGATAGGCAACTGACCGCCTGGAGCTCAGATTAAACTTTGGCGTGAAGAGAACACAAGGGCAGGTGTCCTGACAGCAGCCGAAACCTCAGGTGCACAAACGGAAGGGGTGGTGCCCTTGCCGCCTCTGGACCAAGGATGAAGCCATCAGGTCAACTGCGCCACACGCGGCCCCACTCCCTGATTGCCGATGGGCGGTGGGCTCTAGCACCCTCGCTGCCTCAGCAGCCAGAGAGCCAGGGGCCGGGCACGCAGGCCCCACAGCTGTTCATAGGTGCAGTTGAACGGTCCACGTTCAGATGCAGCAAGCTGTATGATGCCAACGAGAATCAGCGGTGTGCAGGGGCTGACTCCTACCTGGCTATCTTTTGTTTCCTTTTGTTGTCTTTCCAAATGCCCTGGGTGTATGAGGCAATCTTAGTATAATTAAAACCTGAATCGCTCAAATTACAGAATGAATTACATTCAGCTTCAATCGCAATTTCTAATTGATCCCAGTCTGCTGGATCTGCACCTGGAGACCCTGGTGATGCTGGGAGGGAGAGCAGGTGGCCCAAACTCCATTTTCATCTCAGAGAATATTTCTGGCAGTCATGGTGGGTCCACTCACCCCACACCTATGCCCACAGCACACAACACATGCGGGGGTGCTGAGTGCCTGTAAGTCAAAGACACAGCTGGAAGACAAGCCAGAAGGCCAGAATGTCATCTGTCTCTAAGCCCCGAGAGTCTGAGGAGAGCCCAGGGGGCCCCGGGGGGGTGGACTCATACCCGTGTCAGTAAGCAGGTCCTGGATGTCTGCACGCGCTGGACATGCCTTCACAGAAATGAGCCTGGTATCTCATGCCAGAACTCGGGAGGTAGAGAATAAGGAGGAACAACACTGCGGGACTCAGGGTCTTGCCAAAACCACAGGAAACTGCCATTGTGAGTGGCCTCATAGCTCCTGGAAGACTCTCCAACGCCCTGACCAGATTCATCGATCTGCCAAACTAGCGCTAGAAATCACTTTAACAGATGAGAGAACTGGTGTGTGAACCGCATGAGAAGTAGGGCAAGGTGGAGATGGCAGCAGGTAGTCCAAACCTTCATGGAGGCAGCTGGCTCTGTTCTTGCTCGAGTGTTACGATGCCACTGCTTGTGTGGAGAAGCCCCTGCAGGAGAGTGTGTCCGGGGAGCATACTTTGACCTCCCTGTGATGCCACGGTGCCAGGTCAGAGCACGCCCTGTTCATGTGTGTTGAGAAAGGGCCCTTCCCTCAATCACACAAAGATGCTGTGTTCATTAGTGGTGGTCCTGACTTGTTAAAAACACCAGAGCTCAGAAAGTCAGATGGCATTATTTGATGGGCACAGATGTCCGCATCTTTGGGGCGGGTCCAGGGGAGGCTGAGACAGACGAGGGCCTGTGGGATGCTCCAGGGGAGGTGCGCAGGGTGTTCCCCGGCTCCCGAGTCCCTCGGGCCGCTCCACGGCCCCCTTTCCTTGTGCCTGGGGGGAGACGCAGCTGGTGGAAGAGTGAGAGGAGGTTCGGACGAGTAGGTGAAGAGGGAGTCAGAAGCCCCAGGAACAGGCTTTCGCAGTGCTGACCCAGGGAGCTCTTTCCATCTGAAAAGGGCAGACGGCTAAGTGGGAGCCACCCAGGATGGACCAGAGGTCCCTGAGGATGATCAGCAGAACCTGAAAAAGAGCTAAACAGCTAGAGAGGGACATCACATACCCCACCGCATTTGTCCTCAGGGCGCATGTCAGAGACTCGGAAATGGGAAGCTGGCTGGAGAGATGACCGAGGACAGGGAGTCGGAGCTGTGAGGCTGGTGGGTGTGGTGCTAGGCAGGGTCTGCCCACGGTCGGGCCTCCCAGAGCTCTTGCTCCAGGCTTCCCAGGCCACAGGTTCTGTCTGCTCCACACACATGATAGTGAAGGGGAAACCGACGAAAATCTGCAAGGAAGCCAGCCATTCATGGAAGGAACAAAGGATGCTTGGTTGGCTTTCTTTTTAATCGTGTAAATAATCAGTGCCCTCCTGGGAAGAACACACATGGTAGATTAAATGAATTGGTAAATCTAAAAGTTCTTGGCAAGAACTTTTAAGAATTCCTTGAATCTAGTCAAATAGGATCTTATGTTTAAAAACGGTTTAATATACTGATAACATAGAAAGCCACATGCTTTTATCATCTAAAAGTCTAAAAGAATAAAAAAGTGAAAGTGAAAGTCTCTCAGTCATGTCTGACTCTTTGGGATCCCAAGGATTATATAGTCCCTGCAAGTCTCCAGGCCAGAAGACTGGAGTGGGTAGCCTCTCCCTTCTCCAGGGGATCTTCCCAACCCAGGGATCGAACCCAGGTCTCCCACATGACGTCGGACTCTTTACCAGCTGAGCCACAAGGGAAGACCAAGAATACTGGAGTGGGTAGCCTCTCCCTTCTCCAGGGGATCTTCCAGACCCAGGAATCGAACCAGGGTCTCCTGCATTGTAGGCAGATTCTTTACCAGCTGAGCTACCAGGGAAGCCCAAGAATAAGACAAGGGTTTACTTTTATTTATGGCTCAAAAGTATATTTGACATGATGACGAGATATTATCTGAGAAAGTACCTCTATTTATTTGTGGGAACTCTATTTATTTTGTGGGAGTGGATAGAGAGTCCACCTTCAATGCATTAGACTCAGGAGACACTGGTTTGATTCCTTGGTCAGGAAGATCCCCCTGGAGAAGGAAATGGCAACCCACTCCAGTATTCTTGCCTGGGAAATCCTGTGGACAGAGGAGCCTGGCAGGTAACAGTCCATGGGGTGAGCTGGCTGGATCAAGGTTAACACCATGGGCCATGTTGCAGCCACAGCTGGGGAGAAGCAGAGCTGTCCTCCAGCTGCCCAGGACACGGGTCCACTGTGAGTCACGGTCCCGGCTTGGAGCACCCGGCCCAGAAACTAGCTGCCAAAACACAGCTGTTGGACAGGACCTCTCATTGGAGGTATTTCCCTTGTTACTTTCAGCAGGCGCTTGAGTGTTTTACTGACAGTCCCACGATTAGGATCTGGCCGTGGTGCTGGTAGTAAAGAATCCGCCCGCCAATGCAGGAGATGCAGGAGACCTGGGTTTGATCCCTGGTTCAGGAAGATCCCGTGGAGGAGGGCACGGCAACCCACTCCAGTATTCTGGCCTGGAGAATCCCAAGGACAGAGGAGCCTGGCGGATACAGTCCATGGGGTTGCAGGGAGTCAGACACGACTGAAGCGACTTGGCACAGCACAGCACAGTTAGGGGGGTGATGAAGACCTCAGTGAAGTTCCCCGGCAAAGGCTCATCAATTAATCTCCGCTCACCTATTCTGTGTGGTCTGCTCATCAATTAATCTCCGCTCACCTATTCTGTGTGGTCTGCGAGGTAACACAGGTGTCTCCCTGCCGCACAAGTTCGCAGGGAGAAAAATTTCACAGGGTATAAAAATATTCGGGCTGGATACAGCCTGATAAGGGCTGGTCATGAATAACATTAGCCAATAATTCAGCTGGAGACTGATCCTCCAGCCCATCACCTCAGAGATGATCACACAGATAAAGGGGATTTTTCAAAATCTTTGAATAGTTCTACATTACTCCAAGCTTTCAGTGTGTGTGCCTTTCTTTTTCCCTTTATGATTATTTACATTTGACTTTTTCTCCTTAAATCCAATACACCTTTTCCCTAAAATTGCTTATTTTATTTTTTAGCAGGATGCCATTTGAGCCTGAGCTATCTTTGGCAAAGGCCTAGAATTTGAGGCAGACCCAAGTGAAGTTCCCCCACGCCCAGGTTTCAGGTGGCTTGCCTCCAAGCCTGCAGAGCTGTGTAACTGCAGATTCTGGCTCTGAGCCTGGAAAAAAGTATAGGACACAAATAATTCCTGGTAGGAAGCAGGTTGCATTTTTTTTTTTTTTTTGGTTAAAGTTTAAGGCCAGAGATTGTTCACTGTGGAAAGTTTATGTAAAGGATATAAATAAAGCCTGGGAGAGGTGGGAGTTCTTGTGGATTTAAATATCCCCATCCCCACACCTGCACATACACCTACACACACACCCAGACACCCACACACCATGCTGAGTCACTTTCACTGAGCCACATCAGTCAAACCCCTCTGGAGGTTGGGGGCAGAGCAGGAGATCAGTAGCCAACAGCTCTGGACGTGAGCCAGGCTTCCCTGGTGGCTCAGACAGTAAAGAATCCACCTGCAATGCAGGAGACATGGGTTCAATCCCTGGGTGGAGAAGATCCACCAGAGCAGGCAAAGGCTATCCACCCCAGTATTCTTGCCTAAAGAATCCTACAGACAGCAGAGCCTGGCGGTCCATGGGGTCGCAGTCAGACATGACTGAGCGATTAACACTTAACACTGGGTGTGGGGTTTAAGCGTGAGCTTTGGTCCCAGAAAGGCCTGGGGCTGAGCCCAAGCTTTGCTGTGTTCCAGGGATGTGACCCCGAGCGTCAGTGTCCCCACTCCTGGGTGATCAGGATGATCCTAGGAGATGGATGAGTAGTAGCATTTGGCAAATTCATGTTCTCATGTTGCAGGAATTCAGAGCATCTTGCTACGCTTCCTGGCATCCTGGTTCTCTGCTGTGTGGAGGCACCTCACGTCTGAAGAGCCTGGGTGAGCAATTGTACTGGTGTGCCAGCGACCGTCCCAGGAAAGCCTCAAACAAACCAGGATGGTTGGTCATGCTGTCTCCCTGACCTCCCTCCCAGCAAACCCAAACTCACAATTCTCCTCACTCCTGGAATTTTACTGTAAGACTGTTAAAAACACGACTGGGAACAGAGGCTTTGGGAATTGTCTGGTCCACTTTGTTGAGTAGCTCAAGACCAGGGTTTATAATGGGTTATTCCCTATTAAATGTTTATGGCTATTTAAAGTCTTTTAGATGCTAAGTAAACAAAGAGCTAATGTACTGACATCAAAGATCTCAAGAAATGACTTCCCCCTATCTTATATGGGATTTTTTTTTTTTTTTTTCACGTGAAAAAAAAAAAAAAACACCTTTAAAAATTACTGTACAAATATTTCCATTTATTTTCTTTCATTTAAAAAGGCTGCAAAAGAAATACTAAGCATTCTATCATCATATGCAAAAGGGTCGGACAAGACTGAGCGACTAAGTGTACATACCATCATATGTATATATCATTCTGTTATTGTTTTCCAGCAGATACTTGTTGTGATAAGCAGATTCCCCCCCACCAACAAGCACCCAAAGATGCTCACATCCAAGACCCCGGAACCTGGAGGTATGTTAGCTTACATGGCAGAGGGGGAATTAAAGCTACTAGTGAGCAGATCTTATAATATGGGTGACCCCGGATCATCCAGATGTAATCAAAACAGTCCTTAAACATGGGAAATGGAGGCAGCAACACAGATCAGACAGGAGGCGTGGCAGCCGGAGTGGGGTCAGGTTGCCCAGTGACACGGTTGGCGTTGAAGATGCAGGGAGGGGCCCCAGCCAGAGGGTGCAGGTGCCTCTGGGAGGCAGAGAAGGTTAGGGGACAGATTCTCCCCTGGAGCCTGGATTTCAGCCCAGCCAGACTGTGCTGGACAGCTGACCCACAGACTGTGAGGTCGAAACTCCGTGTTGTATATGCCTCCATGTTTAAGGTCCTCTGTTGCAGCAGTGATGGAGAACAGATACAGAGGCAGAAGGGATTTAACTTGGATTTTTTTTTGTTTTTAACCAGCAGTCATTCATTTTGGAGGGCGGGAAGAGGAGTTGGTGCCTGTGCTTTGTCTGTTCCTGGGAAGCCCACAGAGGAAATGGACCGACGCTGGATGACTGGGATCTTTAGAGACGGTTCTCGCAGGTGGTGCTGGTTGGACGGCTGGCTTCTCCATGGTAACGTGGGGGCCCAGCTGTGCATGTGGGGAGGTGTCCGGGTGGTCACTGAGCTGGCTGCTCCTGGAGGGTCCCTGATGACCCTGCCTGTCACATGTGGCACCCATAAAGTCCTTGCGGGGTCAGTTCCAGTGCAGGGAGGGGTAAGTGTGGGTGTGGAGTGGGTGCTGGGGGTCTGTGGACTGCTGCCAGGGGTCCACTCAAGGCAGGGATGGGCCTTGGGACAAGTCAGAGGTGCGGCAGGTGGGTGAGTGATGGGCTGTGTGGACGGGGAGGCTGGGGTGGGAGTCTGAGGACCTAGATGGGGACTAGGGTGGACCTACGACCCCTCCTCAGCTAGACACCCTGCTGGGGCTGCCAGGACCACCCCCACTCCCTCCCTGATGCGGTGCCCAGCAGCTGCCCCGCTGAACCAAGTGGGTTCATGTGTCTTTTCTCTAAGCCCCGTTTCCATCACGTCCACTGTGCAGAGGTGCACTCAGGCAGAGGCCACACGGACAGGGGAGGGCAGAGCCCAGCTTGGGCTCAGGTGCCTGGGTCCCAGAGCCTGTTCCCCTCCGCCCGGGCCGGCCCTGAGCAGTGAGCCGAGGGCTGTCTGCACGGCGCCCAGCTCTGCAGGAGTGCCCGCTGCTCAGCGGCCCCTCCCGCCTCCCCCATCTGACTGCCAGCCACCCGGGCTCCCAGCTGCAGGGCCCCTGCCTTCCTGCCACCCTTTCTCTCCCCAGCCTGGGGTGCTGCCCCCGCTCCCCGTGTAGACCACCCACGGGCAAAGCCCTCGGGTCTGCAGAGGGGAATGGCCCGCCGCTCAGGACTGCCTGCTCTCAGATGCCCAGAGCGGCTGCCACCGAGGCCCGCCTCCTCTGGCGGGGCTCATGGCGGCCGGCCTGTGGCTGGCTGGTGAGCTGGGAAAAAGTTAAGAAGGAAAATGATGCCAAGTGTCACGCAGTGTTTTAAGTGAGACAGAGGCACGGGACCTTGGTGAGTCGTTTGATCGAGAAACGTCCTCCCTTCTCCACGAGGACCTGCCCACGCACTCCCGGCATAAGCTGTGGCCACTAGCTCAGGCCGCTGTCCTCTTCCTCACGAGGTGTCAGTCGTCAAGGTCAGAGTGTCTGGGTCGTGGTTGACAGGCCGCCCTCTGTGAAAATGACGGTGCTAGTCGCTCAGCCGTGTCTGACTCTGTGACCGCACGGACTGTAGCCCACCAGCCCCCCTTGTCCATGGGATTCTCCAGGTGAGAATACCGGAGTGAGCAGCCATCCGCTTCTCCAGAGGGTCTTCCCGACCCAGGGATGGGAGCCAGGTCGCCCTCAGTGCAGGCAGATTCTTCACCGTCTGCGCCTCCGGGAAGCCTCTGCTCCCGTCCTAGCTGCAGGGGGCGCCTCAGGCTGGGCTCGTGAGGGGCCGAGGCGAGCTGAGGACGCCGGGTCTGATTTCACACACACACACACACACACACACACACACACACACACACACACGGAAACAGTCGAGATGTTCACCAAACACTGTCAGCTCATCTGAGCCCCTGTGGGTGCCATCTGCCCCAACTTGAGCGTCAAAGCCACAAGCCACAAGGGTCCTTCTCCTCCCGGCGGCTCTGCTGAGCTCACTGGACAGTCACCGTTTCTCACGGAAAATCACAAACATCCAGTCTGACTTTTCAGTGTATGAGGGAGGACCGCTGCCCGTTTGGCGATATTTCTGCTCAGGAGAAGAGTAACCTCCCAGCCTACCCAGGTGCTGGGGCAGGGGCACCAGCCGGGAGAGGAAACAGACTGGTGGCGATTTGCTGGGCAGAGCCCTGTGTAGGGTGTCTGCACGTCTTCCACCAACGCTCCATATGAGCCCACACCCTGGGGTATATTGTCTGCAATGGTCTTGGTGTTAAAATTGCAAAATAAAATTCAAGGTTGTCTTTGCCATCTCCAGATTCATGAAAACACCAAGGAATTAAAATAAGGGTCAGAAGGGGAATGATCTCCTCCCGAGAGAGAAGGTGGCACCACGGGCATGGTGCTGCTGATGCTCAGACCCTCTGGTCAGAAGGTGAGGCCGTTGAGTTCCGCCCGCTCCTGGAGCCCCCAAAATCCCCCAGTCCACAGGGTTTGGCGAGGGTAGACTGCTCCCTGCAGACTGAGCTGGGTCCCCTGGTGCAGGCGTCTCCACTGCCGGGTACTCGTTCATCGCCCTCTGCGTGCCAGGCTCTCTGGAAGCAAGTCCAGCCCACACTCTGGTTCAGAGACATAAGCCAACAGGGTGGGGAAGAGATATGCCCCCTCCTTGGGGAGGGATCCACATAGATCACTAGGAATTCTTCCCGAACGCTTCCGTTTTTATCTCTTCTCTCCTGTTTATTCACCCAGCCTTTTTATATGGTCACAGACTCATGGATGTCCATTTCCTTCTTTGGATTTTGATCCAGTACATCTGTGTGCGATTCCTCCTTTCTTCGCAGACCTGGCTTCTAGGGGCTCTCTCTCGGTTGTCTGCTGTGTCCCCTTGACTTAACCTCTTCAGAATGTGTGTGAGCACATGTGCGCATATGTGTGTGCGCGTGCATCTGTGCACATGCAGGTGTGCATGTATGTGCGTGCTCGTGTGCATGCACATGTGTGCACATGTGTACGTGCATGTGTGTATATGTGTGCGCATGCATGTGTGTATGTGTATGCGTGTGTGTGAGCGTTTGTGTGTGCATGTGTGTGTGGTGGAAGAAGCCGCCATATCCTTACTTCCTGACCCTGCGGGCACGCCAGCACATCTTGTACGCTTCCCTCAGTGCCCGGAGCAGCGGCTTCTCTGAGAGTCTGGTCCCTTTATTGGAGAATTGTGTAGAAACCGAGGTCTGAGAGCTGCGTGCTCCTGCCGAAAGCACGGAGCATCTTTCCAGTGGGTTAGAGCAAGGGCGGTCCCATCACCAAAAACGTGCTTTAAATTAAAATGCCCGTAACTGTTTTCAGAGCCTGAAGTGCAAGGATCCCTGCCTGGGCGATGGCAGAGGCAGGAATACAGGTTACGGCCGCAGAAGCTTTCAAGGTCCCAAAGGTGCCTGTAGCTGCAGGGTCATCGTTCCCAACACTGAGTTCTGCGTCGCCTTTGGGGGTGCGAGGAGAGCACGCTGCTGACCCGGGCGCATGGTGCCTGTCTGGGGGCAGCCTCTCCAGCCTCGGCCGAGATCCTCACCGCCCTGCCCCACCCCGACCCCGGCAGGCTGCGGGGCGGGGGCTCAGCGGGCCGGGAGGGCTGGCTCAGGAAGGCCTCTCTGTGGGAGGAGAGGACCGTGGGAAGGAGGGTTTCCCGGGGCAGAAATGCAGACAGAGCGCATACAAAGAGGGGACAGGGAGGCTGGTGGGTTGGAGCCCAAGAGCCAGCCGGAGCTGGTGTGAGAGAGCGCTGGGGGTCGGGGGAGGGCTGCCCGTGTATGCCGTGCTGAGTCACTTCAGTCGTGTCAGACTCTGTGCGACCCGTGGGGCACCTCTGTCGGTGGGATTCTCTGGACAAGAAGACTGGAGTGGGCTGCCATGCCCCTTCCAGGGCATCTTCCCCAACCAGGCTTTGAACCCACATTTCTTATGTCTCCTGCATTGTCAGGCGGGTCCTTTACCACTGAACCACCAGGAAGTATAAAACCATGGCCACATCTCTCCATCTAGATTTTTAAATAAATAACTTGCACTTAAAATCAGGTCATCAACAGAAATTTTGAAGTCAACCATAGTTTTAAAAGGACTTTTGTTTTGCCTTCATATGCAATGATCTTGGTTCAAAGTTTAATGAAAATGTAGAGGAATTCAATTATTTAAAAACCTCTGCATTTTGGGCTGCTCAGGGGATAGAAAATCTCATTTAAAATATCTAGCCTTAATATTATAAAATAAAACCATGCCAGTAATTACAAAAATCATATTTAGCAACTGGTTTAGTATATTTAATTTTTTTGTGAAGAAACATTTTCTCCATTTATTGTACTTTGGGGAAACGCTTGTCAGAGGCTAACAGAAAGACATTTCACTTCAAGACTGTTGCTGCCCTGATTCTGCAGATTGCGTTTCACTCAAAGAAAATAGTCTATGAATCAGAGGGTCCCCTTTTTGGAAACTGGGGTCTGCTTGCTACCTGAGTGTTGGGAGACAGTTTTCAAGACAGGGCAATGAGGAAAGCCTGCTGAGTAGAGCATCACACGCACACACACACACACACACACACACACAGTGGGTACACACACTTACACACACAGACACATACGTAGCAGGCACATGCATGTACACAAACACACACATACACACGTAGCGGGCACATACACGTACATAAACACACACACACATAGTGGGCACATACATGTACATAAACACACACATATACACATGTAGCAGGCACACGCACACACAAACACACACACATGGTGGGTACACACACAGATACATACATAGCAGGCACATGCATGTATACAAACACACATACACACACATAGCGGCACATACGTGTACACAAACACACATGTAGCAGACACATACATGTACATACACACACACACGTAGCGGCACATACACATACATAAACACACACAGATACACATGCACGCACACATACACTCATACATACACACATAAACAAACACACACACAAACACACATGCGCTCTAACTCTTCACCAATATGAGAGTAACATTTAAAATGGTACGGAAAAAATACGTTTATACACTCTCATTTCTTTCAAACTTAAAAGGCTTAAGAGATTTGGAATCTGAACTTCGCACAGTGGGGACAACCCGAGCCCAAGACGCAGAAAACCAGCCGGCCCGCTGTCCCTCCAGCCCACACGTGCGTGCGCCCGGCCCGCCGCCCGCCCCACGCCGACTGCGGAGGCGCTGACCGCGTGGAGTCCGTCCTTAAGGCCGATGGAGCAAGCCCATCCCAGAGGCACGACCTGGCCGGCAGGGCCCCGGCCCCTCGCTGAGGACAGGGGACGCAGCGAGGGGGTTCCCTGGGGAGAGTGGCTCTTGGCCGTGACAGCCCAACAGACGGGGAAACCCGGCGCCCGGCCACGTCTGGGCCCGTGGGCTCAGACTCTCTGGGAAGGGCCTCTGGCAGCAGCGTTCTGGGCGCCCAGCGACTCCAGGTGCGCGGCACGACCCTGCTAACGGAGCCGAGGCTGGAGCTCGCCCGCGGGAGGAGGGCGTCGGGGTGGAAAGCGCGGGCGGCGCGCTGGAGAGGGAGACCACGGAGCACCGGGTGGGCGCGGCGGGGAGGCCTGGGCGTCCGGGGCTCTGGAGGCGGCGGGGCGGGAGCCCGCAGCCCCCTCGGGGGAGGGGCTGCAGGGGTTCGGGGGCGCAGCCCCACTGCTCCTGGGCTCAGGCAGCGCCGCGCTCGGGGAGCCCTCTCCCTGGAGCCCCTGCACGCGGCGGCGTCAGTCGCGGCCACTGTCCCGAGTCGCGCGTCCGGACCTCGGGGCCCCTCACCGGCCCACGCAGCTCACCCCCCTGGCATCCCCCTGGGGCCGGGACAAGCTCAGCGCCCGGACGGCCCGGCAGGCCCCGCTGCACACGGATGCTTGCGACTCTGAGGTCTCCTGGCAGTCTCACTGTGCTGAGGAGGAGCACGGGGGCCTGAGACGAGGCTTCTGCCGCGCTCGGCGAAAACCCGGGTGGGCCAGCCACCTGGGTCAGCTGCCGTAGGGCCGGAGGGTGAAGGCCCTGGAGCAGAGAGCGCTGGAGCAGACAGTGGGAACGCGGCGCCTGCTCCGTGCGGGCAAGGCCCATGCAGGGGGACATCGGTGCTGCCCCCGAGGTCCCCTCCACCGTCGTCCCAGCCCCTCTGGGAGGCGCCGTAATTCTCGAGGGGCTGGAGTGAAAGGGCGTCTGGTGCGGGGACTGGAGGGGCTAGGCGGCTGCAAAGACACCCGCAAACGTCCGGGCGAGAGGGACGGGGCGTCTTTGGTTCCCAGCCGGCAGCCGAGATGCGGAGGGTTAGGAGGACCTGCCGAGGGTGTGGGGACCTGGGAACCCCGCTCCCGCGCGGGCATCACTACAGTTCACTCTTCCACCCAACAACCACGTGCACTTTCCCCAGGAGGACCTGACAGCAAGTCCAGGGGCTAGGACAGATGCTGCGTGCTGCTGAAGTTTTGGAAACTGTGTGTTAAAAAATAAATCTGTAGTTTTCTTTGTGGCAAAACGTTCTACAGCTAAGAGGCATTTTAGATTCCTAAGAGGGAAATCCTATAAAGAACCTCCTGGATTTAGATGTCCGCCATCCACAAACCTCTGTTTGTTTGTTTTTTTTCCTTTAAGTCATCTCTTGGGATCAGTTTGTAGAAAACACATTTTGGAAAATACAGCTGCATACCAATTTTAGCTCCAATGCAAAAAAAAAAAAAAAAGTAGGCGATATTACTTTCAAAGAATGGAAATTTATAAAGATGAGTTAAATAGAAATGTTAGGACTGAAAAAGTATTAACTGAAATGAAGGATTTCTTGGGTGGGCGTAAGGGCGATTTCAAAGTGCAGAAGAATGCATTTGGAAACCAGAAGCCAGGTCAACAGGGCATACTTAAACTGAAGCACAGTGACAAAGATTCAGAGAAAATATAGCAAAATTCAACACGCTGTAAAGCTCTCAGATATCTACAACTGGATCCCCAGGATGAGAAGATAGCAGACATGGGAAGAGACAGAATGCAGTGAGTGATGGATAAGACTTTTCCGAGACAGGAAAAGGGATCCTGGAGACTGAGGTGGCTGGAGCTCACAGGGCAGAGCCCTCCTGGGGGAGCATTTCTTTCTGGATAGAGAGCTCCAGAATGTGCTCTGGGGTCCCCTTGAGTCTTTGCCTGACCATTAAACTCGGGGTGTTCAAAGTCTGGTCTCTGAGGGCCCATGTGGAACAGATCCTAAGCTCACAAGGCATCTCGCCTCCAACTATAGGACCCAAAAGGCTACACTGAACACTCGCTGGTCTTATTAGAGACCAAGAAGAGCCATCCATCAGAAGCAGCTACAGCCGACCTGCTCTGAAATAGCACAAAGTCAAACAAATTACAGAAGAACTGATGCATCGCTCACTCTTTCCTCACTGCCTACAGAAGCCATAGCTTGAAACAGAACAGACCAAAGGGTAAAAGGCAAAGGTGTAAAATTCCTGGAAGAACAGAGGAGAAAGCCTTGAATTAGACAAAGATTTCTTATTCATACTTTCATAAGTGAAAGGAATTGATCAGTTGGTCTTGAAAAAAAACAACAAAACTTCTACCCTTTGTCTAATACTATGAAAACAAGAAAAAGGAAGCCACAGATTAGGAGAGAATACTTACAATACATGAACTTGGGGGAAAACCTTGTTTTCAGCACATGGCAAGGGGCATCAGAAGATGAGGGCGGTGACTGACATCCTAGCTGGCTCAGGCTGCTATAAGAACGGCACATCTGGGGTGGCTTAGACAACACGCATCCATTCCCCGCGGGCCTGGAGTCTGAAGACGGGTCAGGTGCCAGCGGGTCTGGTTCCGGGAGAAGGACGTCTTCCTGGTTCACAGGTGGCATGGCCTCCTCCACGTTTGCCTCACAGGTGCAGAGCGAACTCCTGTCCTTCCCCCACTTATAAGGGCACCCCCCCTGCATGAGGCCCCATCTGTCCCTGAGGTTCCCCTCCAAACACTGTCACCCTGGGATTTAGACTTCAACATGCGAATTTGAGGGGTGGGGGACAAATACTCCGTCTATAGCAACCTAACTAAAAACAGGCAGATGCAGGTATCTCTCAGCAGAAGGTGTTTGGAGGATGAATCAACCCAGAGAAGACATAATGTCAGAAATGAGAGTCACCAGAAATGACAATTTAAAACAAAACAAGCACTTTCCATACAATTTTTGCTGCAAATTTAAAACTGGTCTTTAGAAGTCCACCCAAAAAAAAAAAAAACCCACAATGAACTACCATTATCCACTACTGAAAAAGCTAAAATATGTTATTAATGATGACACTCAGTAAAGTAAAAACCTGGAAGAACAAGAAGTCCATTCTTGGGAGTTTGGGAGCATAAGACCCAACAGCCTGGTTGAAAAACACTTTAGCAATTTCTGTATGAAGTTAAACACACATTCACCATATTACCCAGCAATTCCTCTCCTGTGCATCTGCTTAAGAGAAAAGAAAATCTGAGCTCAGGTAAGGTGTGCTCACTAATGTCCACATCAGCTTCACTCCAAATAGTGTAAAGCCAGAAATGGCCTCAAGGTTCCCAATAGAACACAATGGTTAAACATTTTTTGTAATATTCATAATACAATGGAGTGATACTCAGCAATAGAAGTGAATAAAGTGTCAATTCACATGACAACATGAATGAATAGCAAAAACATGCTTCTCAACAAAAAGAAGCCAGGAACAACACAGCACATACTGCATAATTGCTCTTATTTGAATATGAAATTCTAGAACAGAGAAACCAAGCTATAGAGAGAGATGAGTCAGGCAGCAGTCGCCTCGACATAGGGGCGTGAAACTTGACCAGAGGAAGCGTCCTGGTCTTTTAAAGGGGATGAAGATGTGTATTTGTCAAAACTCATCCAACTATTCACTTAGAAAAAGTATTTTATAACATGTAAATTATACTTCGATAAACCTAAGATACGGCATTGCACCACTATGCACGCAATAAAATTGTTAAAATGGAAACAGTAGATAATATTGAGTGAGGAAACCTCTAGTTGCTCTAGAAACTGGAACTCTTATATGCTGCTAGGAGGAAGGAAAATCGTAACGACTGTTTTAGAAGTTTGTGTGGTGGTTCTATGACACTGGAAACCCCATATAACTGAGCGATTCCCTCCCCAGGAAAGGATCCGACAGAAATTTGTGCACGGGCTCAACAAAGGGCGTGGGCTGTAATATTCATGACGGTATTACTGGTTTCAGCACCAAACGGGAAGTGGTGTAGATGCCCATCCACGGTGCCGAGCATCACAACGGGGCATCATGTGGCACTTAACACGGATGAGTTGGGCTACGTGGGTGGCGTGAGCAAGCATCAGAAACCCTACTTACGGCTGCAAGATAAACACACGCACACTGTGATCCCAGCTGTGCGGAGCCTCAGAGGCGGCAGGTGGGCTCTGATGTCGCCGGTCAGCTTTAGGTTCTCCTGGCGGAGGCGAGTGTGGGGGCAGGAAGTGGACTCTGGCAGGCAGGGTAGCATCAGGGGCTTCTGTGAGTGTGGTGATGACTGTTCCTCGATCTGGCTGAGGTTAAACAAACCGTCCATTTTGTGAACGCTCCTCAATCCATATTTTATGATGTGTAAATTGTTCTCAGTGCTTAATATATTTAATAAAATTTACGTAGAATGTCACCAAAAAACCTATGAAAATATATAAATGTACCAATAGAATGATGGCCAGACTATTTTACTGGAATTCAAGAAATGCACAGGGGACTGAAAACAGATCAGCCTCGATGGATGGGGAGACAGCAATGTGGGTCATAGGACCCTGGGGATGTGACTGGAACTGCAGAAATGCCTGCGATCCTGATGGGCCCTTGTAGGATCTGATCATCAGTGCTTTTTTTTTTTTTTTTAAGAGCACACATGCAAACAAGCATGTGTGCTCTTGTATATGAAAAAAAAAGCCATGATTGATACTGAAAGCTTTTTAAGTATTCCCAAAACCCTGTGTGGAAAGAGACACCTTTTATTGTTTTATCCAGTGCGTATTAGGTATTAGCAGCTGTTTTATCTATTCATTTATAATAAACTAAATAAGTTTAGCAAAGGAATGGACATGTCACCCGCCAAAGTCAGCAGCTCGCTGTCCTGTTACTTAGAGAAAGCAGTAGAAACTCAATGCCTGCACATACTGAGGATGAGTCTCTGCAGACGTGAGCTGGGGGGCAGCAGACAGTGAGCGGAGGGCCGGGGGCGGGGCCGCCTCGCCTGCTCGCTGGGCCGGCCCTGGCTCGACCTTGCCATCTGTTACGTTATTTGATAGAATGTGCTCTGAAAGCTTATTCTATGCCTCACAAAGGGATGGGCTTTACAAGTTTTTTTTTTTCAGAAAGTTTATTTGAAAATAGCCCATGAAGAAAACAGATGATCTGGCACACCACTTGTCCCTTTTTGCTACAGAGTACCATTTATTCCAAATTAGTGATGGTGAATACTGTTAAAGAGATGGAAACACAGCCCTGTCAACAGCGAGAGAGAAGTGGGCTTGGAAACCCGAAGGCTGACAAGATTGTGCTGCGAGGGGAGGGCCCCGGGGGCGGGGGCTCACTCACACCCAGCCGGCGGCTCGGCGGCCAGCACCTGGACAGAGCTCTCGGCCTCCACCTCCGCCTGCTCTGCTCACGGAAATCAACCGCCTGAGAGGGGAGACAGGGCGTCTGTCTTTACTCCTGTGATGACTCTTTTTCTTGACGTATAGTTGGTTTAAAATGTTGTATTAACTTCTGCTGTGAACACAGTGATTTAATTATCTATATATGTTTGTATACATACATATATACATACATGTATATTTTAAAAATAATATTCCTTTTCATTACAGTTTATCCCAGGATATTGAATACAATTCCCTGTTCTATGAAACAGGACCTTGTTCTTAATCTGCTCTATGCAGAGGAGTTTGTATTTGCTAGCCCGGAACTCCCAGTCCTTCCCCCCCGCCGCCCCGCACCCTCGGAGAACACAAGATCGGTCTCTGTGTCTGCGAGTCTCTTTCTGTTCTGTGGAACATTCTTGTGCATCACGTTTCAGATTCCACGTGTAAATGACATCATACGGTGTCTGTCCTTTTCTTACTTATTTCACTCAGCGTGATGATGTCTGGGTCCATCCGTGTTGGTGCAAATGGCTTTAGTTTGTTCTCTTTTATGTCTGAGTAACAGTCCATTGTATATATGTACCCCATCTTTTTTATCCATCCATCTGTCCATGGACGTAGTGGTTGCTTCTGTTTCTTAGCTACTGTGAGCACTGTTGCTATGAATATAGGGGTGCTTGTATCTTCTTGAATTATAGTTTTGCCTATGGCAATGTTTTAAATGAAGAGATTGGAGCTCACTCAATTAAGTCACTCAGTTATGTGAGGCAGCTTAGTTCAGACACCTCTAACTCCAGATGCTCCAGCTCCGTGTTTCTGCCTCTGCTAAATCGCTAAGGTGCTTCAGTCATGTCCGACTCCCTGTGACCCCTTAGAGTGTAGTGTGCCAAGTTCCTCTGCCCGTGGGGTTTTCCAGGCAAAAATACTCGAGTGGGTTGCCATTTCCTTCTCCAGGGATCTTCCCAACCCAGGGATCAAACCCGGGTCTCTTAAATCTCCTGCACTGGCAGGCAGGTTCCTTACCACTAGTGCCAACTGGGAAGCTCCGGGGAGTTTCTGCCTCTGCTTCACGCTGTTTTTTTTTTTTTTTTAAAAGACTTTCCATTTTTATTTTTCAAATGTTACAATTACCTGGCAAAGCAGAAGACCCAATTTTCCTACTTAATTAAATGTTTGGCTTTTGTTAAGGTTGCTAAGTGTTTGATGGTAGCCTAATTACACTGCAACTTCCCTATTTCACACTAAAGAGAAGGCTCTAGAACCCTCTCGTCGCAGATGTCAGGAGGGGTGCTCTTCACTTAGCCTCCCCCAAACACACACACACACACATGCACGCACGCACACACACAGCCGTCCCAGCTGAGTGACAGAAGCCCTCGATGTCCAGTTCTGAGTTATGCAACACAGCACAACTCACAGCCGATTGCCCAGGAGGGTGAGAAATCCCGTGGTAAATGAGGCAGCTTACTTTGGAAAATGATCATTCCAATCATGAAGGAGTAAAACGTGAAAGACGTTTAAAACTCCTGTGTAGAACTAACTTTCACACAGCACTTGCTTTGCGAACCACACGCAGAAAATTATCCAGAGCAGGAGCGATAATTTCACTTACACGTCAGAAACGCAGCCAAGAAAACACAGAGCAGCTTGAGAATGTGGTGCTGCCAAGTAGCAGGACTCAGAGATTCATTTCAACTCTGGAAAGAAAATATTTCCCCTGCCCATCCTGCAGGGCCCAGAAGGAAAGCCTCGGGATGCCCGTGGGCTGCGGGGGAGGCAACAGTCAGCACGGGGTCCCTGACTTGCCCTCGGAAGGTGCTGGCCTGTGAGCCGCCCTGGCGGCTGTGGTCCAGAGAGGGAGGGACCCCAGGAGGGCCACACGTTGTGTCCACGGGGCAAGTGTCATCTGCCGCCTGGGCTCTGAAGCTGCAGGCACACTCTGCTCCTTCCACCAACAGAGCAAGCGAGGCAGCCCCGCTGCTCAGAAAGCAGAGTCTGGCTCACAGACTCTGCACCTAGAAAAGTCAGTTCTCAGGAGCAGGGCCACGCCTGGCTCACCTTCAGGTCCCTGGCACCTCATAGGTGCTGACTGATGTCTCTCAGCTAAACACAGCTAACGATGCTGCTACAGCAACAGGACAAGAGCGTCCACCATGCGTGCACATTAGAGGGATGCTCAGTTATTCTGAGAAGCATCAGGGGTGTTGACTGGTCCTGTCTGGAGTGTTCAGACAGATACCACTAGAAAGGTGCATCTGACCTGGATCTGGAAGGAGGAATCAGACAGTGGATGACAGAGAAAGGGTGCAGGCCGGCCACCTGCGGGAGCTCCCTGCAGGGACTCAGTACAGGGCAGGTGGTGGGGGAGGGCCAGGAAGGACCCCAGAGGGGCATCCGGACAGGGAGTGGGCACACGGGCAACGTCAAAGGTGCTGGGAAGGCATCAGACCCTGCTGAGCTGTGACGTGACCTCACACGTGAGGTGCTGTTTGGATAGAAATGACTCTAGTTTAGAGGTCATGCAGAAGGGGATGTGCAGAGAGAGACCCACAGTGGGGAGCCCTGGGAGAATCTGGTCGCTGTCTCTAGCTTGGACATACAGGTGGCCAGATGGAAGCGGTGGGTGAGACACTGATGGATGGTGCAGGATCCAGGGGTGAATTAGATGGACGAGAGGTGGGTGACTTGGGCCACGTGTGCAGACATGATGGTGTTGAAATGTCTGGAGGAGGCATTTAGGAGGCTGTGGGGTCTTGATCAAAGTAGGAATTCAGGAGGAAACACGTTTAGGGGTCTGGAAAGAAGATAATGGCTCTGGGCAGGGTCTGCAGGTGTCGGCTATGCAGCGGGGGCCCAGCAGAGCCTGGGGAGCTGAGGGGGTCGGGAGGTCAGAGCTGTTTTGGGGACGATGTAGGTGAGGTCACTCAGGAAAAGATACATCATGGATAAAAGTGGATGGATTTGGGAACCATCCACTGGGAAAGTCAGGCTGGGAGAGACCATGCCGCCTGTCTGAGGTTTGAGAAGAGTCTGGAAACTTGGGACCCTGGGAGAGGAGAGGATCCGGGGAGAGGGAACTTGGTGAGGCAGACAGAGAGGCAGAGTGAGCAGGTAGGGAAAAGCCATCAGCTGTCCTCACGCTGGGGATAGAGTTTGCCAGGACCCCACCAGACAAGGCAGATGCCGGAGATGCAAAATGTGGAATGTTCTTCCATGTCTTCCTGTCTGGAATCAGAGATTAGGGGTTCAAAACACTTTGAAAGAGTGAATACAGGAATGAACCTCACTTGCCTATAAGACCGAGAAGCCGAAAAATCTGTCAAAGGGCTTAAAAGGACACCCAGTACAAATCAGCACCAACTTGAATGGTGTTTTGTTGTTTCATTTGTCAAAAAAGTAATCTAGAACAAATATCACTGTTAAAACTCCCAAGACCACTACCCCAGAGCTTTAACCACTTGAGAATCAGAAAAGCCAGGGACTCCCTACACGATGGCACCCCAGCCAGTGAACATCATGGGTCCAGTTGATCTTGAGTCTAGGGCTCTGGAACCCCAACATTCCTTGGGTCCTGAATGTAGTGATCATGTTTCTTAATGGATGGCACCCCCTCTTTAGCTACAACTGTTTAGGGCTCCACAGACAGGATAGCCACCCTCCCCTGGAAAGTAGGAACTCAACAGTAACCATGGCTTTGAGTCCAAAGCTGATTTACCTGATGGACTGCTTGGCCTCGAAGGGTCTCTGCTCAGAGCAGAGGCGGTGCTCAGGGGTGGAGCTCATCCTCCTTCATGTGTGGGAGCTTGGAGGTGGGACTGTGAGGAGCGGCGATCCCGAAATCTCTCTCTTCACAGGTAATTGTCTTTTGGCAACAGAGCCTCCTCCAAGCGCCCCCTTCCTCACCCGCAGGATTGTCTTTGAATCTGAACCAGATTTCCATGAACCACTTCTTGTCTATTACTGAACAGATAAAAATTGAGGTGGAAGAAGCCAGAATACTTCCTACATAAAATTGGCATTTTTTTTTCCTTTCAAATGTTGATGAGCCTCAATGTCAGCAAGAGATACCTCCCATCAGCCTCCAGAGCTGAGCACTGGTCAAGTCTCCCTGGGCACAGTGGGACTGTTCAGGCTGGTCCTGTTCTAATCATGGACTAGGGGTCCTTGGCGTGGCAAGCCAGAGCCCCTCAGAAGTGCTGAGTCATCAGCCTCACAAACAGCCGTGTCTTCACCACAAACTCGTCACTACTGGTAGGTCCTGGGCCCTGTATGGTGGTCTTGTGCCTCTGTGTTTCCTGCTGGTAGACATTCCTGCTCTTCACCGTGCCCAGTCCTTTCTCCTCCATACAACAAATGCTAGGAGTATCCTTCCAGTTCAGGTCAGTCGTGTCCGACTCTTTGCGACCCCATGGACTGCAGCGCACCAGGCTTCCCTGTCCATCACCATCTCCCGGAGTTTTCTCAAACTCATGTCCATTGAGTTGGTGATGCCATCCAACCGTCTCATCCTCTGTCGCCTGCTTCTCCTCCTGACTTTAATCTTTCCCAGCCTCAGGGTCTTTTCCAATGAGTCAATTCTTTGCATCAGATGGTCAAAGCATTGGGATTTCAGCTTTAGCATCAGTCTTCCCAATGGACACTCAGGACTGATCTCCCAGGAGTGCTCAAATTAGGTGGGAGCAGAACCGTTTTCCGTCACCCCCAGGCGTTCACCTTCACCATGAGACACGCTAACAGAGCGTTCAGCGCCCGTCCAGCTTCTGGGTCTGGCCTTTATCTCTGATTGCTGAGTCTCCAGCTTGGAGGAAAGTTGCCCTGGACAGTTCCCAGAACTACATCAGACTTTGCACGGGCAAGAAATCCGACTTTGCTTGCAAACGCCTGAGGTGTGGGCGATATTCATTACTATAGCATAACCTCACCCACGCTGACAAGCACACCTGTCTTGAACACTTAGCGCTTCCTCTTCTGAGCGCCACCCAGCACCTCGTCTCCTCCACGCCCGCCTTGCTGATCTTCCCCCAGGCTCGGCCTCCTGCTGTTACCGTGGGTCCGAAGCCACAGTCACTGTTGTGCTCTCATGGGGCGCTCGGTCACGCTCTGTCACAGCTGCCTGTTTGCACATCTGCCCCTCCCCCTCTGGCACAAGCCCCTTAGGGGCAGGTGTTGTCTCTGTCTTATTTATCGTTTTAGCCCCAGTGTGTGTTTAGGAATGTTTGCTAAACAAATGAATGAATGAAGGCTTTGCGAAGACAAGACAAACTGTGTGATGCAGACACCTCCTCTCTCATTTGTTGTTTATGTGAATCAGGAGTATTTTTATGTCGGGTTTGTTTCAAATGGGACACACATATTTTACTGGTGCTGGAACTTAGTTTTAATTAAGCGGACACTTCTGCCCAAGTTGCTTTTGGTTTAATCCTTCAGTATCTCCCATTGTTCATGCACAGTTCTGCCTGTTACTTTCTTCCCAGCAGTGTGGGAGACTGGAAGGTGGCCTGACTTTCATGAACAGGTCTTAGATTTTGATTCAAAATGTAGTTAGCTCAGATAGGGAGTGGGCACCTTCCTAAGTGGCTCCTAAGGGTGCTGGTGAAGGTTCTCTTTCCAGGGTGTCGGATGGGCTGGGGGCTGGAGCTACAGTGGAGAGCGGTGTCTCTCTCCAGATGAAAGGATGAGAGACTGCGGTGTGGGGTTTTGTCTGGTTTTAGTAACTGCTCTCTCATCCACACATTCACCCATTTACTCAGTTCTCAACTCACTGGGGGCAGAGTTCGCGATCCACAGTGAACAAGGCCCAGCTCTTGTCATCAGGGTGCCTGGGAGCTCTCTCCCTGGTCCTCCACATGCTCAGACCATCGACACACAGCCCTTCCCCCCAGAACACGTGCACACACTCATGCATATATATGCATACACGTACACACGTGTGCAGAGAGACACAGTGTGCAGGCACATGTGCACACATAGGCACACGGGCACACACACATAGGAACACATGCGTGCACACATATAAGGGCACACTTGCACACACCTACTTGCAGGCATGAACACATATGCACAGAGATGCACGCATAAGCACGCACACACACGTGTGCACCCCTCTGCAGACTCAGCCCGGTGGGAGTGGACCCACGTCGGGGTCCCCGTGGCAGCCCTGCTCAGGGCAGCTCATCCTGCGAGCTCCCCACCAGCGCCTCCCGAGCGGTCTCGTGCGCCACGGGGGAGTCTTCCGCCAGGCGGCAGCCCTGCCGTCACTGTGATGTTGACACTCCCCCTGAGCACCGATACTGCAATCACGACCTAGCCGAAGGGGCATTATCTGCTTGTGGAAATTTTGCCAAGCACTTTTTCTTCTCAACCTCAACAGAAAATCCAGTCAGGCTGCAGACCATGTGAGGCGATAAACAACTGCCTTCAAGAGGGAAAGCTGCTGAGACGTGGCGACTCGTGCGGAGAGCAGACGGGGACAGCCGCCCCGGCCAGCCTCTGGCGGGCCGCCCTCTGCTCCCAGGGTCTCTCCGGTTCAGAGAGGGCTAAAAACTGAGGGGTGCCTGTCATAAGATCCAAACAGTCACACTTCTGCAGTCAAGGAGGGTGCCTCTCACCTCATTCTTTTGCAATCTTCCAGTGGGAACTGACTCAAATGGCTCTATGAGGAGATTCAAATCACAGTTTTTGGAAAGGAAAAGCCAACACGAGGGAGAGAACCCTCAAATGTGGAGCCCTCTGGTGGTGCCTCTGAAGGTTTGCCGCATGGTTTGCTCTTCCCCCAGGGGACCACGTCTTCACTGGTCAGACCCTCACTTTGGGCAGGAAGGCGTGATGCTGGCGCTGGGGATGATGGGCTGGGTGGCGGAGAGGCGCTGTTCATCCCTGCAGCCACAAGCAACTGAGGACCAGGCAAGGGGCCCACACTAACCGGGGCGTGGGCACGGCCGCCGCGATCTCCTCTGGGCCTTCTTTGTTCTCACCCTTCGCCGACGTCCACAGCGTTTGAACGTTTTATGCTGTGGGAACAAAGTGATTGCCTGGGAGACAAAGCCTGTGATCCAGAGGCCAGAATCTGAGCTCCAAGTGCAAGGGGGAGAAACAGCCTACCAACCTTTCCCTCTGGGGGCAAACAAGAGACCCCTCAGATCCGAGCATGCAGAGCCAGAAGCCAGCAGGATATCCCTTGCTAATGTGGAAGATGAACACAGTTATGCTGAGTAGACACATTTCCCCCTGAAAATGTGCAGTAATTGATTTTCAAAGCTTCTGTAGAGAAGGCAGCTTTCCCATTCTTTTCTGCTGTTATAACACCATGGTTTCCTGTGAGCACATTTCTGATCCCGTCCCCTTGTCTCTCTCTGCAATAATTAATAATTTTGCCTAATTCTTTAGAATATACCTTTGCATTTCTTCACCTAAACTTTCGTTTGTAACTATAGGGCCTGCCTGAGCAGAGCTGGAAATTAAAGATCAGTGACTATCTTTGCAAAATGATGGAGCCATGATGTGAATGCTTGACTGATTCTCAAGTGCCTGACAAACAATTAGTAAAGAGGAGAGGTTCTGCTTACTCAATACTTCTTGGCAAAGTAAAATACGTTCCATCTCCTGAACCTGTGACAGTCATTTGGAAATCCAAATGTGGAACGACCCGACTGGCCTCAAGAGGTGTCAGGATGCCACGTTAAACTGTGATTATAATGAGCTGCACACGCAACTCAGGGTAACTCCGGGGCATTCCCTGATCAAGATGTGAGCGTCGCGGTTTGTCTAAAATCCTGTGTGTGTGACAGCATCTTGAGAGCGCTTTCATCCGTGCCAATCACCGTTTGCTCTGGGTCTGGCACCAGGCCGACAGCAAGGGCAGGGCCAGGATAACTGAGGTCCACGTGGGGCTTAGTGAGGGCTGGATCCCTCACTCGGAGCGTCAAGCTGAAAGAGAATTGATAGCAAGTCAGGGCGCAGACAACAGTCCACAAGCACAGAAATGCAAGCGCGTAAGAGCAGCGTTTTTGCCAGTGGGAAAATGCCAGATGTCAGCCATGCATTTGATTGGACTTTATGTTTTCAGAAAGCATCCCCGCTGAAGGAGCATAAAACCTGTGTGACGTTAATCCACTCTGAGTTTAAATTTTTTACCGGTCCCCAGTACACTCAGCCACGCAGGGCTTGCGGGGGCAGTTTCCAGCCTTCGGGATCTGGTTGGCCAGTGTCCCTGGGACCTGTGTGCCCTGGGATGGCTCTGCTGGGCTGACCTTTGTTAAATTCCCGGAGCTCGCCAAAATCTCGGTGTTAGGAAAACAGGTCAACAACAGCCCAGAGAGGAACTGTCTAATGCTGGGGCTCAATGACACAGCACATTTTCCATTTAAAAAATATAAACCCACTTTTATTACATTTTTGCTTTCTTTTTTATTGAAATAGAATTGATTTACAATGTGGTGTCAATTTCTGTTGTGCAGCAAAGTGATTCACTTTTATGTGTGTGTGTGTGTATGTGTGTGTATATATACATTCTTTTAAACATTCTTTTCCATTATGCTTTATCACGGGATATTAATCACAGGTCCACATGCCTCACAGTAAGACCTTGTTATTTATCCATTCTATATATAGCACTTTGCTTCTGCTAACCCCAAACTCCCAATTTTGAGCTAGTCATTTTGAAGTTGAGAATACTGAAAAGCATAATGAAGAAATGGCTGGTCCATGGTCCCAGAACAAACCTGAACAGTCTGGATGGAATGGAGAAGCGATTTCTGGTGATGTGCCTTGTGTGGGAGCTTGAGTTCAGGGTGGAAGCCCATCTATGAATCCAAGTGTCTCTTTCTGGCCTGTGGCCCCACATTTCACTACTACGGAGAGGTCGGGGCAGGGTGGGCAGAGGCGCAGTTAGGGCATTTTCTGGCTGTCATCCTCAATTCTATGCTGAAACACTTCCAAGGGAAGAGTTCTCGCCCTGACACTGAACTGTAAGCTGCCGTGGACTGAGATAAGCCCGTCTGGAAGGAGGACAGTTATCCCCCTACATGGCAAAGGGGAGAAGAGAAACTATTGGCTCAGGCTGGAAAAAAAGCCTCAATAAATGGGAAGCTTGCTGTGTTTGGCATTGCTTCAAAGCACTTTCAGATTCTATTTTAATAAGGTGACATTGAAAATAACCGCAAATTTCTTCTTAAACTCAGAAAGTCAAAAATCTCTTCGGATATTCTCTACCATAAAAATGTGCCCAAATGTTAGGTGAAGAGGTTCTAAACGATAATCTAGACGGTCTCGAGTTGCCCTATGACTTTCGGCCTCAAATCGGCGCAGTGACCATGATACTCTTTGGCCAAGCGTGGAGGAGGAGCAGAGCGAGGCTCTGGCGCCGCAGGTCCCTTTGACCTCTGTCAGCGAGGGACGAGATGGCAGAGGAGGCTGCTGCCCAAAGTTTAGACGGGATGCAAAAGTGGGCTGCAGCAAAAAGAAAACCCACGCGGCGGCGGGTGGATCTGAGCCAGGCCTCCTTCATTAACAAGGGTACTCGGCAAGCAGCTGCTGGTGCCGGCGCTGTCCGAGGTGCTGACAGTACAACCTGGACGCAAAGACAATATAAACCCCTGTCTTCCAGGAGGGTCCCGAATGGATGCAACCAGAAGACTGGCCCAGGTCACAGACCCATTCACCAACCTATACAACTCTTGTGAAATAATAAATACATAACATGTTAAGACAAAAGTAATCCAACAATAACAATGTCTGTTTCCTCCTAGAACTTGCAGCTGTCATCTCCACGCATAAAGGCAGACAAGAACAGAAAATGCACAAAGGCTGTGATACAGTCAGTGGTAAGTGCTCTGGGGAAAACCAAGCAGGTGTGGAGGAGAGAGACAAGGGCACATGTGTGCAGGGCCAGGGGGTGGCTCCAGGTGAGTGGGCGCCTGGCAACACAGAGGACCAGCGAGGAGGCCTTGCAGAAGGGGGCTTGGAGGGGGGCAGGGAGGGATGGGGGAGCATGGGAGGCCTCTGACCAAGCAGTGCTGTGACCTGGCTGTGGCCAACGGGAAGACCCTCTAGTGAGAGTGAAGGAAGGAGCGGAAGGAAGCTGGGGGGTGCAGGAAGGAGGTCAGAGCTGCGGAGGAGCCAGTGCGCTGGACCCGGCCGTCCCCGCAGGGCACACAGAGACTGCGAGGGAAAGTCGCTCAGTCGTGTCTGACTCTGCGAACGCATGGACTGCACAGTCCACGGAATTCTCCAGGCCGGGATACTGGAGTGGGCAGCCTTTCCCTTCTCCAGGGGATCGTCCCAACCCAGGGATGGAAGCCAGGCCTCCCGCAGTGCAGGCGGATTCTTTACCAGCTGAGCCACCAGGAAGGGCCTGCAGGAGAGAGCGCCCCAAGAACGCAGACAGTGGCTGGAGGGCAGGAGTGGAGCCCAGTGCTCCTGGGGCTGCAGCCCGCGTTTCCAAGGGTGGGGAGAACGAGACAGCGGGTGGAGGGTGTTCCTGGTCAGCGGTCAGGCCACATGAGGGCTGGGTCCTGGATCTGAAGCAAGAGCATCCCGCCGGGTGTGGCGTCCCCCCTCAAGCCACACTCAGGAACAGGGGCAGCAAGCGGTGGACCTGGGTTGGGGTGAATCCAGGGGGCAGTTTGGCCCAAAAGAGAGCAGATGTGGGAGGGCACGTGGGAGGAGTGACTAGAGGTGATGTGCGAGACGGCAGCTTGGCAGGCGTGGGGAGGATGTGGATGCAGGGGAAGAGACGCTGCAGTATTCGTGTGGGCCGGGGCGGGGGTATCGGAAGCGTGGCTGAAAGGAGCCAGTGGTGGCCCTCGGCGACAACAAGGCCAAACATGAGAGGGTGGAAGGGGTGGCCACAGTGGGACAGGAGACGGGTTCTGGGGGCGGGAAGCCCAGGAAGTCCACGCGCTGGGCGGCTCACTTAGGTGGAAGCTGAAGTGAACACAGACGCAGATGGGGTCATGGGAGAGAGCAGCAGTGAGCCATGCATGACCTTTGTCAAGTGCTGAAGGTGGGTGTGGGGCTGCCAGACTAGACCTTGGCACGGCTGCTCTGGAGGGCAGACACGCTGACCGCCGGTCCTCAGAGCTCAGGCGCCTTTGGGCTCCCGTGGATAAGGGAAGGGCTGGTGCTCCCCAGCCAAGGGTGAACCCAGAGGCCTTGGCTGGTGGGCCGTGGATGCTGCATGGACTAACTCCAGGGGCTGCATCAGAAGCAGTCGCTGTGCAGAGACCACCTTCCACATGCCCACCACCCGTGGCCTCGCTGACCCCCAGCAGAGGTGGGAGCGTGGTGGGCAGAAGCCCCAGCTGTGGGGTGATGTGGGGGAGGGGGAGGAGAGGGTCCCTCCATCGGATACCATTGCACTGCTGGGGGTAGAATCCACAGTGGATCAATGCACCTTACGTGTCCTCACCTGCCTGGCAGGTCGGCACTATTGATCATGTGTTTAAGTAAAGAAACCGATGCTAAGAGAATTTATATTACCCACAGGGCGCCAGCTCAGTGGGGCTGGGACACAGACCTGGGTCTTCTCTGCTGCCTCTCAGGTTCTTTCCATGACTCTAGTGGGAAACATCCTGAGAAGTGGCTATGAGTCCAGGACTGGGCCTGGCTGACCTGGGTGAAGGCAGGCGGGTCAGGAGGAGACAGCGGCCCTCTGCGGCCCCGGGACTGGCTCTGGCCATGCTCTGGGGGTCAGCCCTCTGGGGGTCGGCCGCACCTGCCACCTGGCTCTGCCCTCCGCCTATTGTGAGGGCCGCGCCCTGGGCCCAGGGTCCCTCTCTCCAGCCCATCCGCTTCCTCTGCCAGCATCTCCTCTCTGGCTGCGGGGCCACCCCAGAGGGAATGACTTCTGCCGTCTGCCTAACAGGGGTCTGGCGGACGCCCTCTGTCTGGCTCTGAGAACAGCTGGCCGCCTCTGGGCTGGGCCTGGGGCTCCAGGTGCACGGCCCTGAGTGGTCCCTCCTGCTCCACATGCGTCTGGATGCATCCTGTCGCTGCAGGGAGACCTCCAGCCTGTTTCTAACTCTGGAAAGAAGAGAACTCAGCTCTCACATGGGCCCTAAACCCTTGAGGAGGGCGAGTGTCTGTCAGGGGTGCCCCTGGCCAGGCGCTCCTTCGCTGACTCTAAGTAAGCAGATCATCTTCCATAGCGTGTGTGGGCCTCGTCCAGTCAGGTGCAGGCCTTAGAGCAAAGGCTGAGGCTTTTCTGAGAAGGAATCTGCATCAGCCTGCAGCACCAGCTCCTGCCTGCGTCTCTAGTGCATAAGAGATGTAGGACTTCCTGGTCCCACGGCGCCTTAATTCCCTAAACAATCCATCTATAGCACCTCTTTCTATAATATATCATCCTTAACTACATCCTCTGTATCTATATTTCTCTCTGTGCCTATATCACTCTCTGCATCTACACAGACACAGACACACACACACACACA
>CM035275.1:90362167-90400980 GCA_020226075.1 Hydropotes inermis | reverse complement strand
ACACACAGACACATACACACACACAGACACACACACACAGACACACAGACACAGACACAGACACACACACACACACAGACACAGACACACACACAGACACACACACACACGCATGCAGACACACACAGACACACACATACGCACACAGACACACACACACAGACACACACACATACTCAGCTCTGGTGGTTTCTCAGAACCCCTGCCAGATACAATTAGTCATAACAAGACATACAAAGGCACATGCACTTTTTATTACTTTCCCCTGGCAAATATCAGAGGAACCTTAACCTTTCCCCTCAGACACCTGCCCAGATGTCAGACAAAATGGATCTAATTGGGGCCGTCGGCAAAGGGAACTTGAGACATCTGTCACCTGCTTCAGAAAGGACCCTGAGTTGCTTCCCCACGTGGGAGAATTTTCTGTGAAATTAACAACTCTGAAAGTGAAATTACAAATAGATTTTTTGAATGTTCTTGAGTCCAAGTCACTCACCAGTTAATTTATTCCCCAGAAGCTGGCATGTCATATCAGAAACTGAAGACTCAGTATCTGATGCACTGACACACCCCACGTCTGACAAATGAGCCAAGAAAGAAAGAAAAGATGAAGCAACAACGGCGATCATGTAATTCTTATGTTATTTGTCAGAGGAGCTTATTTGGTTTGCTTTCTCAAATTCAGGAGCAGATCAACACCAAGGACAGTGATCCAGTTTAAAATTAAGGTGATGGTCAAAAGTGAAGATGAGCCAGGGGCGGCTGTCTTGAGCCCCAGATCAGCCGAGGTGCTTATTTCAGGGCCCGCGGGTGAGGTCAGGGATGGAGCCTTAGGAGAGGCAAGACTGAGCATCTTCAGGGTCAGGCTGGTGCCGGGAACAAGGTGGCCGTGACTGAGCGGGCCCTGTCTGTGCCCCTGGGCTGGAGGAAGCCGCCCCGTGATGCCGGCTGCTGACAGTCGCCTGCCCGTGAAGGGCGCCCTCCCCTCTGAAGTGTACCCTGCTGACTCCCCCCAGGGGGGCTCCTCTGGCCCACCCTGCTCCGAGGCACCCTCTAACTTCCCCTTCACAGCGTCCTCCTGAGCCTTGCACCGCACTCCCCGTGGACTCCAGCTCCTCACGGCCAGCAGCCTGCAGGGTCCAATGCCAGATGGACTGCCAGGCCCAAGGAGCAGCCTCGTCCTCGGGGAGGTCTCCCCTGATGGGACAGGAAATTGGTCTCGGACTAGACCATCCCCATCTGATGCCAAGCTTCCTGTCTGTTCAGCAAGGTTATTTCTTCAGAAAGCTGGTTTCCACAAGGCTGGATTAACCCTCCTGCTGTATGTGCGGCGTGACATTTAGGAATGGTTCTTGAGGGCCTTGGTGAACTAAACTCACAGGGCACCAAGGTGAGCCACATGCAGGCCCAGAACTGCCATCCTGACTTCACGCAGTTTCTGTGGCATGTTTGGAGACTGTAGGGTGTAGGGTAAAAATCACAGACTCTGAGCCTGGTTTTCAACCCCATTTCTGTTCCTTCCTTGCTGTGTGACCTTATACAGCTTACCTGACCTCTCTGGGCCGCAGGCTCCTGGCAGATCTGCTGTGAGGATAGAAGGAGTCATGTCTGCAAAGATGTTAGAACACTGTCTGGCACCTTGAGCACCATGTCTGCTATCATTTGAGACCCCACGGCCCCACTTCCAATCAGCCGTGTTCTTCAGAGGACTCTCTGAAGTATCTGGAAACTACGGTGAAGATGGGCCTATGGCTCAGGTTTCAGGGGAGTGCAGGGTCGCATCTCGGGCTGCGGAGGGAGGGGCTTGTCCTGGAAAGGCCACGGGGTCCACTTTCAATCACATGCCTCCGGCCCAGGAAAGGACCCACATTGATGAAAACAACAGGAAGGAATTCCGGTGTTTCAGGTGCTTTCCTCCTCAGACGATGAGAACAGGGCAGTGCGGGAGAGGAGGGGAGGGTGTGGAGACGATCCACACACCCTGAGCTGTCAGCCGCAGCGTCTGTCTCCGGTATGCGCGGGGCCCATCGCCGATAACTCAGTGCTGAGCCGTAAGGAGCCCTTGGCGGTTCTCATCAGGGCCAGAAAAAAAGGAGGATTTGGGTGAGAGAGGGTCTCAGGGCTGAGTCAGGCGGGTCCCTGGCCAGCTGGGACAGAGACAGGGCTGGTGGCAAGTCACCGGCTCCTCCCAAGGCCATCAGCCCCACCAGAACCGACATTGGTCCTGGCGGGGCTGCTGCTCGTCCAGGGCCTGGAGGCTTCGTCCTGCCCCCCACCCCGTGGAGGCCTTGGAGGCAGAGGGGCAGCCCTGCCCCCCGTGACTCCCCGGGCTCCCCGCCCCCACCTGCTCCTGGGCGGTGCGGGGGACCCCGGGGCAGCCCCTTGCCAGGAGAGAGGCGGCCCTCCGAGGCTCCCGTTTCTGTCCTGCTGGCTCCTCCACTCCTGGGAGCAGCAGTCTCTTCTGAGACCACGGGATTTCATCAAGGGATTATTTCCTCCCAACAAGGACAACCACAGTTTGGCTCTTCAGGATTTATGGACAATAAAAAAGCCTGCCCCGTAAAGAAATGCTCCTGGCAGCCACATGACGCGTCCAGCAGCGGAATGCAGAGCAGAAGGAACATCTCCGGGAGGGCGTTCCGGTTATCCCTCTACCTTTTAACCTCTGGGTGTATTGTTTGCGTTGATGGTGAGGAATGCAAATGTACCATGAGTCAGCGGGTCCCAGGAGCTGGAGGACGGTCAGAGGGCTCTGCAGAGGAATGGGCTTGACAAAACAATAGCCCAGAGTCCTCGGATAAATATCACAGCAAACAGCTAACCTCTGGAGTGCAATTGATCCCTGGGTAATAAAGACTGAGCACAAAGGTTCCCCTCAAAGGTGACCTGCATAACTCACCCTTAAAGTTTGACTGAATTCCCCTCTCAAACCACCACCAGATGAGGGGCCCTGCCCGATGCCCCTGTATTTGTATGTATCTGACCCAAGGTGAGAGGACGCCAAGAGTTAAAGCAAGTCAAACCTCTCCTGGCCGCTACAGGCTGAGTCCCCACGGCTCTGTTGTCCTAAGTGCATTCTTCCTTCCCCTCCAGTTTGGTGGGAGGGGAGTAGGATGTTTTGAAAAGGAAAGAAGAACCCAGAGCACTTCTGCTCAGGTGGTAACATGCATGGCAGCTGCCCAGGGAGCTCGGGTAGCCTGGGACAGGAACCAGGAACCTGCAGTCTAATGAATGACCAGGTCGGTGAATCAGACGTGAAAATGCTGCCTTGGAGGAGGCAGGTGGCAGGGCAGCTTGCTCTTCCAGGAGCCTAAGCTCTGCCTCCTAGAGAGGACTGAAGCCAAGGGGCCTGGCATTCAAGCGCTGGAAGGCCGGAGGGGCCGCTGGAAGCTGAAGATGATTTGATGAGGGCAGCTCCTCAGGGCTGACCAGAAACTTGTGTCCATCAAGTCGGTGATGCCACCCAATCACCTCATCCTCTGTTGTCCCCTTCTCCTGCCCTCAATCTTTCCCAGCACCAGGGTCTTTTCCAGTGAGTTTGTTCTTCACATCAGGTGGCCAAAGAATTGGAGTTTCAGCTTCAACATCAGACCTTCCAGTGAATATTTAGGACTGACCGTCTTTAGGATAGACTGGTTGGATCTCCTTGCAGTCCAAGGGACTCTCAAGAATCTTCTCCAACGCCACAGTTCAGAAGCATCAGTTGTTTAGCGCTCAGCTTTCTTTACGGTCCAGCTCTCACATCCACACATGACCACTGGGAAAACGGGGTCGCTGGTAATAATTTCTTAGAGCGAGCGCAGCTCTGGCCAGCGGGTGGGGAGTCTGGTGTTCTGCCACCAACCAAGCCCTTGTGGGGAAGAACGCCAGGGTGACAGCAGGCGCCACCCCGAGCAGGGGCCTCGTGGATGAGGTCCAGCTGCAGCTGGACGGGGAGCTCCGACCCCACCCTAGGTCCCTCCAGAGGCCTCGCTTGCCCTCAGAGAAGGAGCTGCAGCCAGGGCGGGTGGCAGTCGGGTGATGCGGTCTGGGCAGGTCAGAGGCCTAGCCCCGTGTCCAGCTGCTGCTTGCTTTGCTCGGAATCACTTGACGACTTGGCAAGAGGGGCCTGACGGTGCACGGGAGCTCTGCCTGGGAAGTTTACGCTGCCTTCTCATCTCTGGGACAAAGCTGGCCTCAGAGGACATCTGAACATCATTTTCCTGAGACCTGGAGGGTCTCTGCCAGGGTCCCTGGTAGAATGGGTCAACTCACTCAGTGTGGTCAGAGCAGCCAGCCAGGACCGACGTGCCTCCTCCTGACTGTCCCATCACCCGAGGTGCTGCTGAGGGGCTGTTGATGACCATGCCCTGACCAGAAGCACTCAGTCCCAAGTCTGTGTCAGAGGGCTGCTCAGGCGGGGAGTTGCAGGTGAGCCTCTATGGAGGTGCACGCAGCAGAGACTTCCTAAGCCATCCGTTACCTGTTCCTCTTTGTTTCGGCAGCTTGGGGTTGTGGGCATCGCGGGGCTCCGTCTGCAGGAGGCTGATCTCTTTAAGACCCCTGGGCTTGCTTTCCTGCTGAGAAATCCTGGAGGCTTGTGGACAAGAGCTGCAGGAAGACAGGGTTTTCTACAAACTTCATCTACCTTGATGCAAAACACATGATCACGTGAGAAAGCCAGCCAGCCCATCAGGCTAACACCTGCGCTAGTAATTCCTCCAAGTTATTACTGCACCTGTGCTTTTCAGATTCTTCAATGAAAGCACTTTCATTTTTAGACCCTTGTGCATTCTGACCAGCTAAAGTGATCAGAAAATTTTCTATCATGTAATATCTGCTTTATACGTGGTAACTGATTTTAAGTAAAAGAAAAGAAAGTTATTTTTTTTTCCAGTTGCATCATGAACATCTGCCTGCTTAGTTGTCTTTACTGTCTGTGACTCCTGAATGGATAACGAGTCAGCTGGAATCTGGGCTGCAGGCCTTGGAAAGGGAAGAAGGAAGAAGGTGAAAAAGGGGGGGAAGGGGGGAAAAGGAGGGGAAGGGAAAAAAAGGAAAAAAGGAAGGAAGAGGAAGGAAGGAGGGAGAGAGAGGGGGAGGGGGGAGGGAGGGGAAAGCAGAGGAAGGCAGGAGAGGGAGGAGGAGGAGGGAGGGAAGAGGAGAGGCAGAGAGCCGTGTGGAGGTTGCTGTCTGCGGTCACGCCCGCCATCGGTGGGTTCTTCAAAGCCGCCTGGTAGATCTCCACACTCTAAGGCTCTAACCCCTGTGACGCTGGCCCAGTGGAGTTTAATGAAGGTCTGTTGAACAAACAAGTTGGGTTGTTCAGAAAATACTTAACAGCTTTTTCCCACTGAGCTCTGTGCCAGCTGCTGGCTGTGATGTGAGCACAGCCGCCTTGTCTGCTTGACCTGGTACCCGAGTCGTCCACCCCAGGAGCCCTTCGATACAAGACGACCCCGGCTTTGCAGGCAGAGCCTCTGTCACCCCAGCCCAAAGCCTGGTGGGGCCCCGGTGATGCTCTGATGCTCCTTCGGACCTGCCTGGTTTAAGTAGAACCAGCGCGCACGGTGAGGCTGATGCTCAGACACACGTGTCTGCCTGCTGAGCGGGCATTTTTCCTTGGATGCTCTCTGGTCCCCATGCTACTGAGCGACAGTAACATGAAGGAAACACAAAGACAATCCCAAATCCAGAAACATGCTAATTCCCTGTGACTTGAAGATGCTGTGATTTTGAAAGTTAGCAAACGTGATTGATGTTCTATTTGCTTTCTGCCAAATGCATCTGTATATGTATGTGTCTGTACACACACACACACAATATCTGTCATTCACAATGATCCTGAAAAGAAGGACTTACCTGCCAGCTTGGACATAGAGGGAAGAGTCACAGGCCTTCCTACAGAACTTAAGACCACAAACCAGTATCCCAGGAGCCAGAGCGCAAGGTGAGCATCTGTTGGATCCGGAAGGAACTTTTCTTCACCATGACAGAAGCTGTGTCGCCGGGGACACTGGGGTTTTCAAAGGATGGACCCCTGGGCCCTTATCCCCAGAGCCCTGCTGGGGGAGAGGGGCCCTCACCAGGCAAGTGAGGGTCCATCTTTGCCATCTCACTGGTGGTCCTACTTTTCAGGATCATTGTGAGAAGCAGAGATTGTGTGTGTGTGTGTGTGTGTGTGTATGTGTACAGACACACACATACAGATATATTTGGCAGAGAGAAATAGAATAGCAATCACCTGTTATGTGGCTTTTAAAATTGCAGTATCCTCAAGTGAAGCCAAGGGGAAGGGTCCTTCCTCCCATTGCTGTCCCGCGGCAGAGGGTCAGTCTCAGGCCCAGCAGCGGGCACCCCAGGCTTGACTTCGCTGTTTGAGAAGCCCCGGCCCGTCCCACAGCTCCATCTCCTGACCCCCAGTCCCACTCTCCCCTGGGGTCTCCTGCTCACAGGACCCCTCAGGGCTGATGACTGAAGTGTGGTGATGCAGCCGGGGCTGGGCCTCTGGGCCCGCCGGGCCGGCTGTGGAGGGAAAGCGCAGTTACTCTAGTCCACAGACACCATCAGCACCCCAGGACCCTGTGTAAGGTGGCTTCCCTGAGGCCGGGGGACCAAGCCCGCCCCGTGGTGGGGAGGCCGCGGTCGGGATGCAGCCGCCACCTGTTGGCCAGAAGCGGGCCCCGCTGTGACGGATCTCCGTCGTCCTCCCCGGGTGGCGCCGCCCCGGCTGACCCCAGGCCCCAGACCCGGAGCGGATGTGCGTGGTCACAGACTGTCAGCTAGCATGCTGCCAGCAGAGCCTGCAGAGCTGCATTTCCCAGCCTTCCTTCCCCTCTGCCTTTGCTACATTCCCGCTGCTGCTGGAGGTGCTGGAGGGTGAGGTGTGGATGGAAAGCGGGTCCCTTGGGGGTCTTTGACACATCATAGACCCACTGTGCCCCCCAAATTCCAGACACGGTGTCTGATCAGTTGGCCCACCCATCATTCGGGGGTTAAATACGCGTTTATTGCTTTACGCTACTGAGTATGGGGGATCTGCGGTACGCAGGAGGCCTGTGGCAGGAGATAACTGGTACACCTGCACTTCTGCAATGACAGCTGAAATCCGCGCCCTGGGTGCCTCTCCCAAGGGAGCCGGTGTTGACCGAGGCCAGAGGAGCTGGGCTGGGAGACACCTGTTTGGGGGGCGCACCCGAGGCATCTCCCCGCCCCGAGGCTGAGAGAGCACTGCTTGTTCCAGGAGGAATCAGAGGCTGCCTGCATAGCCGTCTGTTCCAGGTTTCCTGGCGGTGACTAGAGAACTGCTCTTTCCCTTTTTGTGCTTTGAAGGATCACACCAAGTACTTCATGGGGAAAGAACAGCCAAAGGCGGGACGTGCCTCCTCTCACGAAACCAGAGTGGGAGCAAACTGTACTAGCAGGGAAAGAATGAATCACAGTCATGAACACAGTGAAGGCAGAGCCTGGTTTTTCTTTCTGAAGTGGAGTGTCTAATCTCACCATAAATTCAGCTGCATGATTTGACAAGCTTTTCCAGCATGGTGATATAATAATCAATACTAAAAAGATAAAATGATGCATTTGGACAGTGATGAACCAAAGCAGGACAGGATTGGTGGAATTAAATTAAACAAAAATCTGAAGCAGAAGCAGACACTAACTTCCCATTATTCGAGCTATAGAAAAATTCATTTCTGTAAACATTTTTTAAAAAGATTTCATCCTATTTTTTCAGGATCTCTATTACTCTTGAAAATGAGACAAGTCAGCAATTTAAAACAGCTTTCTTTTAACTATCCAGTGCCAAAGGAAAACATAAAACTGACTCTATTTTAATGAGGCAGATTTACATAAACGATTGACCTTGTGTGAAATCTCCCATTATTTGGAGCATGCGCACCCCATGTCATCCAATGTTCACTCTTCCTTTCATTCAGTTGACAGGCAAGAGGACTTCTCAGAATTAAGAAAAATATCACAGTAATCTTGCTTTTTCGTAATCGACATAGAGGGATGGAGAGAAAGTGTAAATGAACATTTCTCATGGACATGGGGGCACAAGCCTGGAATCCCATAGAAACAGTGCCCAGGGCATCCGGCTCCTTCAGGAGATGCGTCAGAGGAAGAGAGGGGAGCCCCACTGAACTTGAGATGAAGTTTCGGGGTGTCTGAATTCTCAGGGAGAACCTGGGCCCTGCTTCCTTGCAAGCAAGCTCTTAGGCAGGCCTGTGAACGGAGCTCCATGGGTCCCAGGCTGCAGCACCTGCCCCGGACACGGCGTCTGCAGGGCCAGGACGGCCAGAGGGATGGTGAGAGTCTCACTGTGGTTGTTCCTCCGCCCCCGAGCCCACACGACTGCGCTTGGCTGAGGCTGCTGATGGAGCCCGGAGGTCTTCTGGCTGAACCTGACAACATCCAGGGTCAGCTGTCCAGTGCCCCTTGGATCTGAGATTCTTTGGGTCCCGATTTTTGCCTCCATCCTTGCCTAAGGCCAGCCTTCCCATTTTGTCTCAAATCTGCTGCAGAACAGTGGCCAGCGTCCTCAGCATCTCTCTAGATGAAGAGCCAGGTATTCCTGCCCCTGCCCTGGACCTGTGAGCACTGATCGGGAGCCGCGGTCCCACCAGGCAAGAGGCTCAGACTCACCCATTCATTTCTTCATTCCTTCATCCAGGCAGCATCTCCTGAGGACCTGCTGTGTGCAGGCGGATGAGATAGGACTCCGTCCTCAAGCAAAAGAGAGCATATGCAGCTGTGTAATCAAGACGCGCAATGAGCTGTGGGAGGAGCGAGCATGGGGTGGGAAACGCCGCGGAGGTGATGGAACGCCTCACAGGTGAGGACGTCTGACTTAGGCCTCGAAGCAGAAGGAGGGGAGAAAACAGTGCGGCAGCTTCTCAGGCCGAGCTCACATGAGGAGAAGACGCTTGTTCTGCGGAAAGTGACCGAGGGCCGGTAATTCACAGCAGGAGATATGCATATGGACACTAGCGAATGAGCATCTTCAAAAAATGAGTCAGCTTCAGCAGGAATCCAATATATGCAAATTAAAACTACAAAAAGAGATGTCATGTTGCCAGCCAGAGTCTAAGGATTTCAAAATGATAACATTCCACGAGAGCCTGAGATGAACTGACCACACTCCTACACCACGAGTTCGCAACACGTATCATGAATTTTAACAGAGTGTGTACCCTGGGCATCTATACATCTGAAGATAATGACTTATGCACACGGGCAGTCATGCGGTATGGTACACATACCATACCCTAAATTTGGGAAGCCCTAAATATTCAACCACAGGAATATGGAACACTCATAACATGGATTATTAGGAGGCTGTTTAAAATCATGTTTGTAAGAAATGTTTAGTGACATGGAAAAATAATGATGGTATAAATAAAACTCACGTTACAAAATTACATAATGAATGTTATCATAGCCCCATGAAGTATGCATATCAGGGTGTATGCTTTCAGATGCAAGTAACAGTACGGGACTTAGAGTGTCTTACACGGAAAGTTTATTATCATCCATAATAAGGCATGTGGACGTGGACGGCCCCGGGATCACTGAGCTGCACTTTGCAGCCCTTGACACTCCCATCTTTCCAACCTGTCAATCTTACTGTCTTGGTCCCGTCCTCAGGTTGGCCCCTCCTGCTGCCCACAAGATGACTGCAAGTAACACAAACTCACAAACTCACAGAGCTGTATCAAGGGAGGCCGAAACAGCAGTCATCGCTCTCACTCCCTTCCTCTTTCTCTCTCTCTCAAATATTTTACATATCTGTAAAATATGAAATGCCTATTTTCTTTTTTTAACTCTGCTCTTTTAACCAAGTCCCCATAAGACCAGCCCTTACAGCCTTACATCTTATTGACTGTGGTTCAAAGTGTCCATGCTGAAACTTATTTCTGGCAATGGGAATGGACAAAACAAGTCTAACATTCCCTTTCTGATGTGGAGGGGAGTCGTGTTTCCTGAGCACATTACCGCCTAATACCTGAACAGGGTCAAGGCTTTTGCCAGCAAAGACTGTGGGCGGAGGAGTGATGGGGGCTGGTAGACAGCCAGCAACTTCCCACAATGCACTTGGAGTAAAGTAAGTAATAATAACCCCAATTTAGCAGCAATTATCTCTAGGTTATTGTGGGATTAGAGTTGAATTTCATTTTCTTCTTTATGTGTCTGAATGCTTACAAATAATTTCCATCAGCATGTATTTATTTTAAAGACAGAGAACAAGTAAAAGATAATTTTAAAAGAATTATTTGTTTGAAGAAGTTTGAGTGCAATGGGAGATTTGGGTTGATTGTCTGTAACGAGTAATAGTTAGAACACATATATTCACTGAAAATGGGTATTTCAGCAGCTGTGAGTAGATAAGGTGTATATCTGTTACACATCATAAATACTTAAGACAAATCTTACCTTGTCTTGCTCCTTAAGGATTTCCATAGAATGGCAGAATGGCAAGAGATGGTGAGGGGCCATGGATGTCAAGACTAGTTGCTTAAAAACACGAGCACAGAGAACCAGAATTTAGAGAAAATTTTTTTTTTTTGAAAAAAGGCAAGATTATTTAAGTAAAACTTATATAACAAGTGGAGGTCTAAGATTTTTAAAACTGACTATATATAATGACTAGGAATACTATTAGATAATTGTAAATATAAATGCATTTAAATAAAACTAGAATGAGGTAAAGAAAAGCATAAATTACTATGATCGCTATTCTACTTCCATCCATTACAGATTAGCTTATACGGCCTCACCTTCACTCCATTAACTAAAAACTTAACAAAATATATAAAATAAGATTTTGGAGCCTGTCACTAGCCGGCAGCCTGAGACTGCAGCCCCTGAGAGACAGTGAGCAGACCAGTGAGCCCCGTGCTCCCCTCCCCTTCCCCCCGGACTCCTTGCCGGATGTGGTGCAAACTGGAAACCCACGTGGTGCGTGGAGACCTCTCTCAGCTGAGGACGCAGATCAGACTTTAGCACGGCTGCCCTGGCCGGGTTCATGGAGCAGCCCACCACACAGGAAGGAGCTGTACGGAGGCTCTGGAAATTTCCATGGGACCCCAGCCGCATATGTGACTCAACGTCGAGCTCTACAGACACAATGCAGAGCTCTGCAAAATTGGAGAAAGCAAAACTGCCGCGTGGCTGTGAAATGAACAATTCCTGCGGCTCACACGCAGCTGGGCGATTGACTGGCCAGTCAAAGGAGGGTGGCCTTACTTAGCATCAGGTCACTTATCAGAGACACAGGCGAAAACAACAGTGTATGGTGGGGTTCATTACATGTAATGGAGTAAAATGAATGAAGACAACAGAAAGGGTAAAAGTGAAGATCGAAATACACCAATCTAGGTTTCTTACTTAAACGTGACATTATAGATTAGTGAAGACCGGTTTTCATATTTAATTATGCATATTAGCTACAGTTCCTACTGAAAATCAATCAAGGAGGTTTTGCCAGTGGGAGAGAAAAAATAAATACCAAAATTTCTCAGTCAATCCTAAAGAATGGTGGGAAAAACATTAAAGAGGAACAGATAGAACAAATAGAAAATAAATAGCAAAATGGTTGCCTTAAACCTAGCTATATAAATAAGGACAGTAAATGTAAATGGTCTAAATTAAAATGAGAAGGCAGAGATCATGAGACCAGAAACAGATGCAACACAATTATATGATGTCTTCATGTAATGTACTTTAAATGTAAAAAGGAAGAAGCATTAAAAAATAGAAAGATGATAAATTCTGCTACATTAATATTACAGATACTGAGTCATTAAGTAGTTTCATAAGTCACAAAGTGGCATTGTAGTTAGTAGACAAAATTTTCAGAAAGAGGGTATGTTGTAGGAGAAAAATAACAAATTTTACAATGTTAAATGGATTAATTAATCAAGAATACATATTAGTTCTAAATGTGCATGCACCCAATAATAAAACCCCAAAGAATAAACACTAAGAATTTAGTGGAGAAATAGATAAATCAATAGTTATTTTTAGATACCTCTTAGCTCCTCTCTAAGTTATCTGAAAACAAGTAGGCATAAAATCAGTAAGGACATAGAAGTCTTGAACAATTCTTTCAGTCAAATAATTCTTGTATTAATTGAACACTTCACCCAAAATTTCTTTTCAAGTATACATGAAATATTAAGATTAAATATGGGGTCAAAACAAATCAAAATGCATTTGAAAGGATTGAAATCACACAAGTTATCTTCTCTGAGTAAACTAGAATTAAATTAGAAATAAGTAATCTGGAAAATATTTGATAAATTGATAAATTGAAAATGTTCAGTATAAAAAACATGACTTAAAATTTGTGGGTTGTTGGAAGAGCTGATACAGAGATTTAAATGCTTATATCAGAGAAGATTTTTTTTAATTAATAAAAAACTACATTAAGAAGCTGAGAAAAATAAGGATATTAATAACCTAAAGTATGTAGAAGAAAGGGTATAATAAAAGAAAAATCAATGAAATTTTTTAAATGGACAGAAAAGACAAAAATAAGTAGAAAGTGATAGAGTATGAATAAAATTGATGACTCTACTTACACTTATTTTTTAAAACCAGAAGAAATACAAGCTACTGATATCAGGAGTGAAAGCTGTGATTTCACCTTAGATCCTATAGCTATTAATAGGATAATAAGGGGTTAGTAGGAACAACTGTATTTCAATAAACATGAAAATATAAATGAAATGGCAAATTCCTTTAAAAGCAATATTGTACCAAGAATGATACAAATATCTTTTACCTAGTAATGTAATTGAATTTATGTTTGAAATCTACTCACAGAGGGAACTGCAAACCAGATGGCATTAATGGTGAATTTTCTCATGTTTAGGAAAGAGGTGATGCCAATATTACATCAGCCCCCTCAGAAAATAAAGCAAGGGGACACTTCCCAAGTCATTTATGAAACAAATTACAAGAAAAGGAAGCTACAAACCAATATTCCTCATGAATATAGATGTAAAAATCCTTAGCCAAATATTAGCAATTCAAATCAAGCAACATATAAAAGAATAATATATTATTATCAAGTGGTGATTATTTTCAGAATGCAAGAGGGATTTTACATTAAAAATCAATCAATTTAATTCACCATATTATAGGAATAATAAAAACGACCTCAATATATGTGAAAAATGCATTTGACAGAACTCAGCATTCATCCCAGGGGAACAAGAAATAAATTCACAACAAACCGTGAATAGAAGGGGATTTCCTCACCTGCTCGAGGGCTTCTCAAATAAACTGTTGACCTTGTGTACTCTGGCCTTGCTAAATTCATTTATAAGTTCTCTGATTTGGTTTCCTTTTGAAATTATTTTGGCTCTCCTGTTTAATTGTCCTGTGACCATACCGTCTAATTCCGAGATCGCGCGTGTGTTTGTGCATGTTCAGTGACTCAGTCGTGTCTGACTCTTTGCAACCCCATGGGCTGTAGCCCACCAGGCTCCTGTCTCCATGAGATTTCCCAGGCAAGGATACCGGAGTGAGTCGCCATTTCCTTCTCCAGGGGACCCTTCTGACCCAGGGATGGAACTGGCATCTTCAGCGTCTCCTGCCTTGCAGGTGGATTTTTGCTGCTAAGCCACCGAGCTTTAGGTCTTAATCAAACAACGGTGCGGTTTGCATGAGGATGGGTCAGTGTGGCACCTGAAGAGAGTACAAGGTCAAGGTGACTCTGGATAGGAGTCCTTTCAGAAACCGCTTCTGGGGTAGGCAGGTCCTCTGGGAATCCACTGCTCCATGCAGGCAGGAAGAACACTAAAGAACCAACCACTTCTTTTCAGGGCTTTGTAAATGAACCATAGGCTTGCAACAGTCTAAGGAGCATTTATTCAAGAAAAATGGCTGAATCTTAGACCCATATCCTGAACATAAATAACTCATACAACTCAATAAGAGGAAGATAAACACGCCAATAAAAAAATGGGACAAAGATTTGGACACTTCAACAGCAAAGTATTGTTATACATATTGAACTATACACTTTAAATGAGTGTACTTTATTGTATGTAAGTTAAATCTCAGTGGATTTGATTTCAAATTTTATATTAAAAGCTCAGCAAAGCCAGTGCCCTGGGACAACCCAGAGGGATAAGGTGGGGGATTCAGAATGTGGGGGACACATGTCCTGTGGCCCCCATACCTGTGGTTGATTCATGTTGATGTATGGCAAAAACCATCACAATATTGTAAAGTAATTATCCACCAATTAAAACAGATAAATTAATTTTTAAAAGCTTAGCAAAATATTTCAGAGGACATTTGACAAAGCAACATAGGTAAATAACCAATAGGCACCTGAGAGGACCCTCAACATCATGAGTAAAGACCAAAGGCAAAGTGAATCTCCAGTGGGAGAGGACTGTACACACAGCTGGTGTGGATAAAATTCAAACACAATAATTTTAGGAGAAAACAAGTGAAAGAAGAGTGAAAGTCACTCAGTCGTGTCCGACTCTTTGTGACCTCATGGACTGTACAATCCCTGGAACTTTCCAGGCCAGGATACTGGAGTCGGTAGCCTTTCCCTTCTCCAGGGGATCTTCCCAACCCAGCGATCGAACCCAGGTCTCCTGCATTGCAGGCAGATTCTTTAACATCTGAACCACAAGGGAATCCTAAGAACACGAGTGGGGAGCCTTTCCCTTCTTCAGGGGATCTTCCTGACCCAGGAATCGAACCAAGGTCTCCTGCATTGCAGGCAGATTCTTTACCAACTCAGCTATGAGGGAAGATCCCAAGAGAAAACAAGAAGCAACTAAAGCTTCCTATATTTCTGGGGAGATGAAATAAGGTAGAACCGCTTTGGAAAAATTTGGCAGTTCATTATAATTAAACATATACATATACACATACATATACATATACATATACACAACCCAGAAATTCCACTCATATATTACTGAAGAAGAATGAACACACATCATACAATGACTGTACCCAAAGGTTTAGAGCAATTTTACTCATTAAACTCCAAACCAGAAACAACCAAAATCCATCTGCAGGTGAATTGATAATGGAATCTGGGCATATATTTTTTAAGAAGTACCAATCCTCACCCCCCTCCGAAAAAAAAAAACAAAACTGCATGAATCCTAAAACATTGTGCTAAGCAAAAACTTGAAGTGTAGTTAATTTACAATGTTGTGATAATTTCAGGTGTAGAGCAAGATGATTCTGTTGAATATATATATATATATATATATATATATATATATATATATTTCATATTGCTTTCCATATCCCTGTGCTATACAGAAAGTCCTTCTCATTTACCTATTTTATATATAGTACTGTGCGTCAACTCAGTAGACATGAATTTAAGCAAACTCTGGGAGACAGTGGAGGACAGAAGGACCTGGCATGCTGCAGTCCATGGGGTTGCATAGTCAAACATGACTTAGCGATGAACAGCAACAATTAATCCCAAACTCCTAATTTATCTGTCTTCCACCCTCTTTACAATTTGTAACCATAAGTTTGTTTTCTATATCTGTGCCTGCTTCTGTCTCATAAACACATTCATTTGTGTCATATTTTAGATTCCATATATAAGTGATATCATACGGTATTTGTCTTTATCTGACTTACTTCAATTAGTATGATCATCTCTGGGTCCATCCATGTGGTTGCAAATGGTATTAATTCATTCTTACTTATCTTGAGACAGCCAACCAACCAAAGCCCCGGGTGTTAGAGCTTCTACTGTCCTCCTGCCCCCAGCACAAAACAAGGAGTTCCGCCTCTCAGCCCCTGTGCAAGACCAGCAAGGTGGTCTTCTCCATGGCAGTTTCACCTGGTGCACGAGACAAAGATATGGCCCCAGTGGCGGTTCGGGCAGAACAATGTGACTGCCTCCAACGCGCCAGGCCCAGAGAGCCCAAGGACATTGCTCAAGGTCACAGAGCAGATACCTCAGGATGCAGACCTTGGCAATCAACCATGAAACGTAGAGTGTGATATCTCCCAAAGCGGCATTCTCATGTCTCCTGTCGTCAGTCCTGCGTGTGTGATTGTCCACATGAGTCTGCTCTGCAGCCGTGAACACAGCTGACTGTAGGCTTATGTTTTTGCAAAGTGTAAATCCCCATACAATGTTCTCCAAGGCTAAGATTATCAGTTGTTATCTAAAACCGCTCTTCAATTCCTGCAGAGTAAGCTGGGAAAGATTGAGGGCAGGAGGAGAAGCAGACGACAGAGGGTGAGATGGTTGGATGGCATCACCGACTCAATGGACATGGGTTTGGGTGGACTCTGGGAGTTGGTGATGGACAGGGAGGCCTGGCGTGCTGCAGTTCATGGGGTCGCAAAGAGTCAGACACGATTGAGCGACTGAACTGAACTGAACCGAGCTGAACAGGTGTTTAGCTGAGAAGCCCTCCCCTCAAGTCTAAACATTGACTTTCCCAGAATCCCTCTGCCGCAGCCAGCTACGGCAAAGTGACCGAGCACTAAACATTGAGTCTCAGTGGACCCGCCGTGCGCACTGGTCGACTGGTCGACTGGTCTCCTGTCCTTTCTCATGCTGCTTATCTTCTAGCTGGGGCTCTCTCTGGGGTCATCTGGGACAAAGCAGGAGGACTTGCTCCCAGCCTGACCCTGGGCAGCTGCACAGCCGCGCTTCTACGTGTACGAAAGCCAGCCCCAACACCAGCGCTTAAACAAAACAGATGGGCAGTCAGAGAGATGTTTGTTTTTCTACTAGTTTGCTGAACCGCTGGTAGAAAAGTACATGCGATTTTATTTCTTAGGATTATCTTAACCATGAAATAGTTCGATCAGGTGCATTTACAGAGAAAATCACCTCTTTCTTTTCTTCCGTGGCCCCACCTGTGTATAAACGGACGGGGCCAGAGAGGGAAAGAAAGGGGACCCGACGGCATCGCACGCTGTCACACGGGGCAGGGCAAGGAGCCCCTGCTACCCAGCGCTCACTGATCACCTGAGTCCGTGGGGCCCCAGGGACTACAAAGGCCCAGGCTGTGTGCTCCTGGAAGTGGGATTCAAGGCCTCTGCCCAGAGGGAAAATTTACCCTGGCTTTGCATCGTCCTTACAACGCTCTAAGGTAAGTGTTGGGATGTCTGTTCTGCTTCCCAGACGGGGAAGGGGTTACAGGCGTTTACTGCCTTGCTTGTTGTCACTCTGAAAGCGTCTGAATGAAGATTTTAACCCTGAGAGTCAGACTACAAAGCACAAGCTGTCCAGAAAGCCCGAGGGCTCCAGGACTCACCAGCTCACTGAGGCTGGAGGAGAGACAGGCAGAGCAGAGAGAGCTATGGAGTTGCAAAAAGGAAGGGAGGCTGACACAGAAGAAAAACAGATGAATCTACCACATTGAAACAATCATTTATGCATCAAAGGACAGACTCAGTAGGGTAGAAGGGCAGCCAGAGAATGGGAGAAAACACTTGCAAATCAGGTGCTGTTAAAGGGGTTAGTATCCAGAATACATAAGGAGCTCCTACCATTCAACAACAGAAAACAAACAACCTAGTAAAAGAATGAACAGAGGACTTGAATGAACATTTTTCCAAAGAAGATAACACAAACGGCCGGAAAGCACATGAAAAGATGTTAAACATCAATAATCACTAGGGTAACACAAACTACAGTGATATACCATTTCACATGCTCTAGGCTAGCTACTGTGAAAAAATGAAACAAAATAGAAGATAGGAAATGTTGGTGAAGATGTGAAGAAACTGGAATCCTTGTGCACTGTTGGGAATGTAAAACTGTGCAGCCACAGTGGAAAACAATGATGATTCCTCAAAAAAATTAAATTTGTTAATTTAATTAAAAATTGAAAGTAATTCCACTTCTGGGTATACTGTCCAAAGAATTGAAAAGCAGGATCTCATATACCTATGTTCATAGAAACATTATTCACAATTAGCCCAAAGTGTAAGCAATTTAAGTTCGACCATGCATGATGGATAAACAAAGTATAGTCTTTACATGCATAGAACATCATTTAGTGTTAAAAACAGCAGAGATTCTGAAACATACTGCAGCATGGACTGACCTTGAAGGCATTGCAGTAAGAGGGGTGAGCTGGTCACAAAAGGACACACGCTGTGGGATGCCACTTCTACGAGAGCCCCAGGGAACTCCGATTCACAGAGACAGGAAGTAGAGGGTGGTTTCCAGGGGCTGGGGGATGGGAAACGGGACTTGTCCTTTAAGAGGCAGTTTCAGTTTTGCAGACTGAAAGGAGATCTAGACGGAATGTTGGTGACGATTGCATAACAACGTGAGTGCACTAAATGCCACCAGAAGTCACACTTAAAATATTTGAGATGATAAGGGGCTGTGTTTTGTGTATTTTGCCATAGTTTTTAAAAATTAAAATGAAAGATCAAAAGAACATAAGTGGAAGTAAATGTACGCATTGGACTGGGCATTTTCCCCTATGGAAAGCTGAAGGAAGGAAAGAGAAGAGGCTGGTTCAGACACGGAAGCATGAATGAGGGCTGCAGGGGGTTGCTTTGGAAGCACTGAAGCTGGTGTGCATTTTGCCAAAGTGGAGACGGTCACTGGGTGGACAGAAGTAACTGTGAAATGATGTGGAAAGTAGGTACATGTAACATTTTTCAGTGCCTGCCTCCCACCTTCCACCCCCCTAGAATATTCTAAATAACTTCTAACGATCCGCTTACCAAATGTCCTCTGAGCCTGAGGTTTCGCACGGCAACCCCTTCTTGGCAATTTGAGAGAAATGATGAAATAGTGCGTGGGCTGATGGTAATTAATGCCTCAGAAAAAGTCTGTCCTTGGCATGAAATATGATTCCCTCCCCACGAGCGGAGGGAGTGTGGGCTTGGCTCATTGCGGGCGATGCGGCGGGGTGGTGGGTCTCTGATCCTTCCAGCCTTCCCACCTGACACCCAGAGCAACCCTTTTGGTTTTGAAATTGCCTGTCTGGATCCTTGATATTATTGCTGCAACAAAGTCAATTTATGTATGCTAGGAAGGGTTTTGTGCGTAGACTGACAGATAAGGAGAGGAACAGTGCTGTTTTATCTGCTCATTGAAGGTATTTATTTATTCTTTTAAAGAGATTTTGCATTTTCTTGTTTGTTTATTTATATGTAACAATGTTTGGAGGTGGCAAGGATGTGCACTTAACCAGTTGATCGCATCCCTACTCATGCACTCCACAGACTGTGTGGGCAGCATAAAATCATTCCCTTCATTCGTTCTCATGTCCACCCGTTAATCCATACGGCACTGGTGGAGCTCCTTTCTGTACATCAAGCTCTGCATTTGTCTGGGGGCTGGACGTCCTTCCCATTGGGGAAAGGGTGGTCAGCATTGCAGTGTTCCACGGCCACTTGTGCTAACGATGCATGAGCATGGAAAAGACAAAGACTAGTTCTGCCTTGATGTTCTGGGCCCCTACAGACGTGATTTCGAGGTGGACTTGCAGAGAGAGGAGTGTCCACACAGAAGGGATAGCATGTCCGAGGAGCAGAGAGGCTGGCCAGGTGGACTGGGTGGGACTTGCCCTTTGGGATTCTGTGGGGCTGCCCAGGCTCCACCCCATTTCTCCTCCCCTTCTCTTCTGAGTTTTGGGCCAGATCACCCTCCTTGGTCAAGACTTGTCCTCTGCTTGCCTGTCATGTAGGTTCCTGGCTTCATTCATGCAGCAGTGCATGCTTCTAGGGAGAAAGTCGGGTCTCAGGGAAGAAGTCTTTGGAAGAGGAGCAGAAGGAGAAACTCTGGCCCCAGAAATCTCAGTGAAATGCATGTTAGTCAGTCAGTTCAGTCACTCAGTCATGTCCAACTCTTTGTGACCCCATGGACCACAGCATGCCAGGCCTCCTTGTCCATCACCAACTCCCGCAGCTTACTGAAACTCATGTCCATTGAGTTAGTGATGCCATCCAACCATCTCTGTCATTCCCTTCTCCTCCTGCCCTCAATCTTTTCCAGCATCAGGGGCTTTTCCAGTGATTCAGTTCTTAGCATCAGGTGGCCAAAGCACTGGAGCTTCAGCTTCAGCGTCAGTCCTTCCAATGAATATTCAAGGTCGATCTCCTTTAGGATGGACTGATTGGATCTCCTTGCAGTCCAAGGGACTCTCAAGAGTCTTCTCCAACATCACAGTTCAAAAGCATCAATTCTTTGGTGCTCAGCTTTCTTTATGGTGCAACTCTCATATCCATACATGACTACTGGAAAAACCATAGCTTTGACTAGGCTGGGTTCAAACCCATTCTTCCTCTCTGACTTCCGAGGCAGGTTTGTCCCCTTGTGACCACACCACGTGCTCTGTGCTGAGATCTCCGGAGAACAGCGCCGTCCTTCTTAGGAGGCTCTGTCCTGCTGCCCCCTGCTGCTCCCTGGGCCCAGTCCTCCAGGAAGAATCTGCAGGACACCCCATGCCCGTCAGGAGGACTTGGCCATGAAGCAAGTGTCCTTTCACAGCAAGAGGCTGCTCTAGCCGTCTTCAGGGCAACGCACACCCCTCTGGGTGGAACAGGTGGAGGGCTGCACGCACGCTCCCTGGGTGAGGCCCCAGCTCACGCCCCCAGCTTCTGCCAAGCACAAAGAAGAGGGCCTGCTTTTGCATCTTTTATTCATGGGCCCTTCATGAAGCAGGCTCCCTGGGGGACATCCACAACAGCATGAGTGATGTTATTTAAAACCATCTTGCCACTTGATAGTAAAAGTGGAATTATTCTTATAGTGCAACTCATCAATCTCTAAGCATGACTTTGCAATGCTTGTTCCTAAGGAAGGTCAAGTTTGAATGAAATAACAGGAGTGGCATCCTCAGTGGACTGTTGAAGTCTCACGCTCTTCCTTAAGGTATCTGAACAAAGAAGTCTCCTTTCTGGATGCCATTCAAGGGAGGGCCCTTCCTCTGCAGCAGGAAGGCCGCCAGATGGTCCCTGAGACTGAAGATGTTCTGTGAATGAACAGGATGGAAGAGGACAAGGCTGGAGCCTCCTTCAGAGCAGGGCGCTGAGTCAGTCGGGGGAGGGTCTTCACCACGGCGAACGGAGGACCACAGCCCGGGGCATCCTGGTTAAAATGAGCTGGAAAAGGTAGACTGACATCCCTGGGATGGCGCTGACTTAGGTCAGGATGCCAGGTCATGCCCACCTTGTCATCAGAGTCAGCAACAGGAAGGTGGAGGGTCCTGTTTGCTGACCTTCACTTGCTGGGCACAGAGAGATGGGGCCTCCGTCAGGGAGGCAGGAAGCCAGATTTTAAGGGACGGTTTTTAAGATTTTAAGCCAAGTGGTCCCTGTTGCTCCACGTTACACACGTGTTGACACATAGAAGTGTGTGATAACTCCTGGACCCGTTCTGACAGGACAGCAACTCAGGAGAGAACAGTCTATTTCAGGACTTTTTTTTTCAGTGCAGTTAACAGCTTCATTGAGATACATAAGACATCAGCCATTTGGAGTGTACATTTCAGGGCTTTTTACTATGTTCACAGATATGTGCAACTATCACTTCATCAATTTTAGAACATTTTCATCACCTTAGAGAAGACCCCAAACTACTTAGCTATCCCTCCCAATCCTTACATCTCCTCCAGCCTTGACCAGCTGCCAGTCTATTTTCTGTCCTGATAGACTTCAGGGCGTTTTGGACATTTCATGAAGCTGAATCGTGTCGCGTGTGACCCCTCGTGACCGGCTCCCTTCACTTAGCATTCTGTTCTCACGGCCCAGCCATGTGGCAGCAGGAGTCACTGCTCCCTTCCCCTTTATGGCTGAGGTTCCATTGTACAGATATGCCACCATTTGTTTATTCATTCTTCAACTGATGGACATTCAACTTGTTTCTGCTTGCCTAGACAATTTTTGACAAAAGTACAAAAGTGACTCAAGGAAGGCAAGATATCCTTTTCCATAAATGGTGCAGGAGCAGTTGAAATAATACAAGCAAAACAAATAAACATAAACCTTGATTGAAATCTCAAAGTTTATTCAAGCATTAATCCAAAGTGAATCATGGACTTAACATAAAATAATAACTATGAAACTTTAAAAAAGAATAAAAAAAGCACACTAGGGCTAGGCACAGAATACCAAACTTGACATGAAAAATATGACACAGAAGACGGAAAAAATAACAAAAGTGGACTTAACAAAATGGGAATATTTTGCTCTATGAAAGATCTTATTTAGAGGATGAAAAGACAAGGTAAACACTGAAAGAAAATGCTTGCTAATTTCAACTATCCAACTAAAGATTGTTATGTAAACCATATAGAGAACACTCATAACACACTCTTTAAAAATCCCATTAGAAAATGAGCAAAGATATGAAGAGACGTTTGATGAAAGAGGATATACGACAGCAAGCCAGCACGTGAAAGAAATTCAACAGTATTATCACTTCAGAACATGAAAATTAAAACCACAAATTATACATCAATCAGGATGGGCAATTCTGTTTTTAAAGTACCGGCACCAAATGCTGGTGCAGGTGAAGAGAAATCTGATTTCTCCCACAGGAATATAAAAAACGGTATAGGCACTACGGAAAACAACTTGATAGTTTCTTAAAAAGTTAAACTATTGTATCACCCAGAAATTGAATTTCTGGGTATTTATCTCAGGGAAATGCAAACATGTTTACACAAAAACATGTGCATGGATGTTTACAGATGTTTTATGCATAATAGGCAAGCATGTGACAAAATCCAGATGGCTTTCCAAGGATAAATGGTTAAAGAAATTGTGATGTACCCATACCATGAGATATTTATTGTTTGGCTGCTAAATCACGTCCAACTCTTTGCAACACCATGGACTGCAGCACACCAGGCTTCTCTGTCCTTCACTATCTCCCAGAGTTTGCTTAAATGTCCAGTCTGTCAGTAATGCCATCCAACCATCTTTTCCTCTGGCATCCCCTTTCCCTCCTGCCCTCAATCTTTTCCAGCATCAGAATATTTTTCCAGTGAATCAACTCTTTGCATCAGGTGGCCAAATTATTGGAGCTTCAGCTGCAGCATCAGTCCTTCCAATGACTATTCAGGGTTGATGTCCTTTAGGATTGACTGGTTTGATCTCCTTGCAGTCCAAGCAACTCTCAACATCTTCTCCAGCACCACAGTTTGGAAGCATCAATTCTTTAGTGCTCAGCTTTCTTTATGGTGCAATTCTCACATCTGTACATGGCTCCCGGAAAAACCATAGCTTTGACTAGACAGACCTTTGACTACTGGAAAAACCATAGCTTTGACTAGACAGACCTTTGTCAGCAAAATGATGTCTCTGCTTTTTAGTAAGCTATCTGGGTTTGTCATAGCTTTTTTTCCCAAGGGGCAAGTGTCTTTTAAGTTTGTGGCTGCAGTCACTGTCCACAGTGATTTGAGCCCAAGAAAATGGAAACTGCTACTGTTTCCACTTTTTTCCCATCTATTCACCATGATGGGACCAGATGCCATGATCTTAGTTTTTTGAATGTTGAGTTTGAAGCTAGCTTTTCACTTTCCTCTTTTACCTTCATCAAGAGGCTCTTACGCTCCTCTTAGTTTTCTGCCATTAATGTGGTATCATCTATGTATTGGAGGATGTTGATATTTCTCCCAGAAATCTTGATTCCAGCTTGTGCCTCATCCAGCCCTGCATTTGGCATGGTGAACTTTGCATAGAAGTTAAATAAGCAGGCTGACAATATACAGCTTTGATGTACCCCTTTCCCAATTTTGAACCAGTCCATTCCATGTTTAGTTTTAACTGTTCCTTCTTGACCTGCATACAGGTTTCTCAGTCAGCAGTAAGGTGGTCTGATATTTCTACCTCTTTTAGAATTTTCAGTTTGTTGTGATCCACAGAGTCAAAGGCCTTAGTGTAGTCAATGAAGCAAAAGTAGATGTTTTTCTGCAATTATCTTGCTTTTTCTATGATCCAGTGGATGTTGGTAATTTGATCTCTCGTTCCTCTGCCTTTTCTAAATCCACCAAATACTACTTAACTGTAAAGAGGAATGAACTCCCGACACACACATCAACCTGGGCAAACCTCAAGAGAATCACACAAAGAACAACAGCAAAGGCCATAGGCCACATGATTCCACTCACACAACATTCCTAAAATCACAGAAACAGAGAGTAGATTAGTGTTTGCCAGGAGTTGAGGGGGAGTGGAGTAGCTCTGAAGTGGACGTAGCTGTCAGTAGGTGACATCAGGGGTCCTTGGGATGCTGGACGAGTCTCTTGTCTTCACTGTCTCTCTATCAATATCCTGGTTGTGATGAGGTTCTATCATTTTTTTAAAATGATACCTTCGGAGGGAACTGGATGAAAGTACACAGGATCTCTCTGTATTATTTCTTACAATTACGTGTAAACTGACAATTATCTCAAATTAAAACCTTAATTTTTAAAAGCATGAAACAAGTAGGTCTACCAAATATAGCTTATCCTCCATAAGAGTCATTTGCTTCCATTTTTAGGAGAGAAATTTATATGGAAACACAGAGATCCTAAGTGTAAATTCTGATGAGTTTTAATGTATGTTCACACCCAGGTAACCCCACCCGCTCAAGATATAGGACACCTCTATCATCCCAGAAGACTCCTCAGGGCCCGCCCAAGTCAATCTCTATCTCCATAGCAACCTGCATCCTAATTTCTGTCACTCTACATAATTTCCCCTGTTCTTGGGATTTGTAAAAAATGGACTTAAAAGTTTGTATTCTCTTATGTCTGATTTCTTTTACTCCCATGTAACTTATTTTCTGGTATTAATCTTAGAGGTATCAAAAATACACTATCTTACTGCCGAGTTACCACTCAGCAATCCATCATCTGAAAATGCTGCCATTTGTTTTCCCATTTTTCTTGTTGATGGACATTTGGGGTGTTTCCAATTTGGGACTGTGTTATGACAAAATCTGCTAAGACAGTTTGGGCGAGCCTATTACAGAAGAATGTTTCCACATAGTTCAGGCACATAGTTCAAAATAAGATTGTTGGTCACGTGGTAAATAAACTCCCAACGTTGGAATGGCCAGTAGAATTCTCCTCCATAAGCATGAGTCCTGGTTACGCCACATCTTCATGGTGCTTGGTACGGTCAGTTGGTCAGTGCTGTTTGCTTCTGTGTTAATTTTAGCATCCTGGAGAGGGGTGACATGGTATCTCCCTTGGGTGTTAATCCACACTGTCTTTGATGATTAACGATATTCAGCAAATTTTCATGGCCTTAATATTTAACTTGCATCAGTCATTTGAATACCTGATTCTGTGAAATGACTAGTCCGGTCTATTAGACTTACTCTTTTGTTGTTAATGTGTATGTATAATGGATATCCTCTCTGTTCTGGACATTTTATAAAATATGTGTATTATTTATTGTTTTTCTACTTGTTTGTGGATTGTGCTTTCATTTTTCTGATGGTGTCTTTTGAAGAGCAAAAGTTTTAAAATTTGATGGAAGCTAACCTACCCATTGTTTCTTTTCTATTTCAGGCTTCCTTTATTCTCTTATATGCAACTATGAGGTTGGGAATAATGTGTTTCTTTCTAAAAAGCCTAATGTTTTTGGATTTTATTTTTAGTTCTATGATACATCTTGCATCAAGTTTTGTGTAATATAAGGTAGGGTTCAAATACTTTTTTTGTGGTATTGTGTTTTATACTTTCATCTAGTCGTTTCAATACCATTTGTTGAAAAGAATGTTGAAAAGTTCTCCCTATTCAAGAGTTTGTCAAGCCTTGGCTATTCTTGCCTTTTACACTTATATATGCATCTTAGAATTAGCAAATCAAATATATATAAAGTACATATTATATATATATATGTATATATATATATATATATAAAACATATCCTCACTTTTGATTATTTTGCTTGCATTAAAATTGTACATCATTTTGGGAAGAATCGAGTCTTCCTATCCATATATATGGTCTACCCACTTTTAAAGTTTTTTTTTAAATAAATATCTCAAGAAAGTTATACAATTTTAGCCATAAAGAAATTATACATTTTTTGTTGGATTACTCTTGGGAACCTCATCATTTTTGTTTCTATTTTAAATATTACATATTTCTAAATTATATGTTCCACTTGCATGCATTATGAAAATGCAAATAACTTTTATATATTGATTTTTCACAACTTGCCAAACTCTATTTTTATTCTTTTAGTATTTGCTCTAGAAAGTCTAACATGCATATTTAACTTAACAAAGTTAAAATTTAATAAGTATCTCTACTTCATCCCAGATTTACATGCTATTTTTGTTAAGCGCATTAGTTCTAATTGAATTTTCACCTCCACCAAGTACCTGCAGGGGTGCAGGTCTACATCCTGCCCGCACCTGCACTGCCTCTCTGCTCACTATTCCTGCGGTTGTCCTTGACCTTCTTCCTGGTATCAGGCATCTTCTTTCTCCAGAACCTCATCATGACTTCCTGTAGTGAGAGTCTGTGGAGTAAGCACTCTCAGTTTGTATCAATTTCTGCAAGTCTTGATTCTGCGCTTGTTTTTGCACTTGTTTTTGTATTCCCTAGATGCTGGGTACTGTGTTCCATATTTATTGAAAAAAGGTGAATTTTGTTATCACCTTTTAAATTTTTTCCATACACTTGCTGACTTCTATATTTGTCAAGTTGTTCTATTGGTTACTAAAAGAGATATGTTAAAATTTCTCAGTGAGTTTACTAATTTTGCCTACTTAAAAAAATTCTTCCGATAAATATTTTTTGTATTTTGAGGTTATGTTATTAGGTACATATACATTCCCAGATGGCTCAGTGATAAAGAAACTGCCTGCAATGCTGGAAACCTGGGTTTGATTCCTGGGTTGGGAAGATCCCCTGGAGAAGGGGATGGCTACCCACCCCAGTATTCTTACCTGGAGAATTCCGTGGACAGAGAAGCCTGGCATGCCATAGTCCACGGGGTCCCAAAGAGTCAGACATAACTGAGCGACTAGCCCTCTATCTTCTCACATCATTATATGCCACTTCCCTTTAATCCCTGATAGTGTTTCTTGTCTTAAAGCATACCTTGATATCAGCGTACCAAACCAGCTTTCTTTTGGCTCCTGTTTATACACAGGGCTGTCCCTAGTGTCAGTGAGACCCTGGGCAAAACTTTTATGTGGGGTACTGCCTATAAAAATAATTTAAATTAAAAATATATTAGAGACACATGGTCCTCTTGAGGTATTGTGATTTATCCACCGAGATTCAGAATGGACAGAGGCGCAGGTTTATTCTCCAATCTGCATACATGAAGATGCCTGGTCATTGGGACACACCATCTCTTTCTGCTCAGGACCAGGAGTCTCATCTTTGTCACTTATTGCCAAGTACACCATGCCCGGCCAATTCCTCACCTCTCAACAGAAGGGAAAGGTGTGCCCTGCAGCACGTGGCCCTGGGGACCTGTGTGTCTGGGCCAGCCCCGGCCTCTTGATTCCGGACTTTAACTGTGTGCACGCTGCCCTCTGCACCGTCACTCCGGAAACTGCTCCATCCATCCTGGTGCCCGAACACTGGCTTCCACGAGCCGCTCAGAGCTCGTCCCCGGACTTCTGTGATGGTGACCACACACACCAGTCTCCTTCTGAGCACACGGGGGACATGCTGGGGTCTGCTGCAAGTCCAGAAACTGGGGACTTCTCACTTCTGTACATTCTGCAAAGGATTTGGCAACCATCTCTGAATGTTGTCTCTTTTTCTTCTTTTCTTCTTCACCCCCCGAAACTCTTCCCGGACGCACGCTGGCCATCCGGCTTCCCTCCTGCTGCTTCCTCCCACCCTTACCTCGGCCAGTGGCTCCCCCTTTGGTGTTTCTGGGTGATGCTTCCTCTCTCTCATTCATCTCTCTCTTCAGCTCTGTCTAATCTGCTTTTCAGCCCACAAATTGTGTTTTAAACCTCAAGCACTGTGTTTCTCATTCTCTAAAAGGTTTATTAAATCAACTTACAAATTCATCTACTTGCCTTTTATAATCTCTTATTTTTTTAAAGGCAATTTTAGTACATTGCTTTAAAATATTTTTTAAAGCATACACTACAATACTTAAATGCCAACCACACCTATTTCATAGTCCACATCCTGCAGTTCTAACACTCTCCTTCCTTTGAGGTGGGATGCTTCTCTTTTAGTCTTTTTTCTGCAAACCTCCGTCCCTCTCTCCTGTGGGTCTTGCTTGGCAATGTCCCTTTAATCTTCTTCTATGTCATGTCTCTGGGCATTTACTATGTCTTCTTTAAGAGGGTGTATATTCCTTACTGCCTGGGGCCACCTCCCATCAGGGAGCACTTTGAATATGTTTTTCCCATGTGGGACAGTTGGTGGTTATAAACTACCTGAATATGCGTTCCCCACCAGCCAGCTGGAGTCCGTTGCTTGACCAGCAAGTTTCTGACCATCTCCTTTGCAGGAGAGTCCCCCTTGGCTCCCAGCTCCGGCTCGAAGTCTCAGGCAGTCTGTGCCCACAGCGGCCGCACAGGAAAGTCAGTGCACCTGGTTCCACGGACGGCAAGCGTCCAGGTCAGATGACGCCTTCAGTTTAATCACGTTTCCATGTAGGATTCCCTTGTCATTTTCAGCTTCTAGGAATCCCTCTACCTTTTCTTTACTCCCAAATCAGCCTTGTTTTGTTTTTTTAAGCTGTAATCACGTGCTGCTGCTAAGTCACTTCAGTCGTGTCCGACTCTGTGCGACTCCATAGACGGCAGCCCACCAGGCTCCCCCATCCCTGGGATTCTCCAGGCAAGAACACCAGAGTGGGGTGCCATTTCCTTCTCCAGTGCGTGAAAGTGAAGTTGCTCAGTTGTGCCCGACTCTTAGCGACCCCATGGACCGCAGCCCGCTAGGCTGCTCCGTCCATGGGATTTTCCAGGCCAGAGCACAGGAGCGGGGTGCCATTGCCTTCTCCGAATCGTGTGCTAGTGCTAAGTCGCTTCAGTTGTGTCTGACTCTTTGCGGCCCTGTGGACTGTAAACCACCAGGCTCCTCTGTCCTGGGATTCTCCAGGTAAGAGTACTGGAGTGGGTGGCCTTGCCCTCCTCCAGGGGACCTTCCTGACCCAGGGACTGAACCTGCGTCTCTTATGTCTCCCGTATTGACAAGTGGGTTCTTTACCACTGGAGCCACCTGGGAAGGCCTGTACTTTTGTCTAAATGTTTCACCCTAGAAACTGTGTTGAAAGCATAAGTCATTTGACCAGTGTGAGGAAAGAGTTCCGATCTGTTATGTTCCTGCTTCCATGAACATGATGCACGCTGTTTAGAGCCGAGAGACTCTTTGGGCAGAGGGCAGGGGGTCTCCTCATGGCTGTGGGCCCCCTGGAGTGCTCTGGGACCTCCCCACCCCCAGGGAGTCTCCGTCACACCCCGGGGCACCTGAAGCTGCTCCACCAGAAGCAGGAGGACAAGGCGGGAGGGGGGTGGTCCTTGGACAGGCCCTGAGGGCCAGGGACCCAGGGGTGCCTTCCAGCGCCAGGTGGAGAAATGGGACCGGAGCCAGGGCGGCGAGGAAGACTGTGTGAGAGGAGAAACAGGGACAGGGCGAGGGGAGGGGCTTCGACGGGCAGAGAGGCAGCTGCTATCCTGGGGAGCAGGCCACCTTGGCTCAGACCTGCTCCTAGTCTCAGAGCCTGGCGCTGACCTGACCTGTCCCCCCAGTCAGGCTAGTACCCTCGATGGTCAGAAGAGCCCCACACCCAGGCAGCACATGGCTATTGCCACCAGAGAAGGCGATCAGGCCCCGTGTGGCCCCACACCCTGGCGGGACACAACTACACTATTACAATCAGAGAAGGCGATGTTGCTGCAGGGCTGAGGGCACTTCTGCCCGAGGGCTAGCGGGCAGGACAGGACTTGTTCCCGAAGCTGAGTCTGTGTCGAGTCGCTGGCACTGGGCGGAGGCACACTGCTGGCCCAGGGAGATGCCCACCCAGCCCCTCCCAGCCCTGCCCAAGCAGCCAGGCCTCCACTTCGGGTGAACATCGACTTTCACAGACTCAGACGGTCACTCTGGCTGGAGAGACAGAGAGCAGGGGCAGGGAGGGACCGTGGGAGAAGGGGCACCACACTCAGAACCACGCAGCGGGGCTGGCCCCGTGGGGCTGAGCACAGCAGGAGCAGGGTGGGTCTGGGTCCCGCAGGATGGGGCTTTTCGGGGTGGCCGCCCTGTGGGCACCCTCTCTCCTCCAAAAACCTGTCTGTCCCCCTGTAATTCGTCCGGGTCTTGCTGACTGGACAGAGCCTTGGGGTGTCCAGGGACCAGGAAGCCAGCCCTGCTGGAGGGCCCCCGAGTGCCGGGGGCAGTGGCGGCAGAGTCCGCGGGGGAACACGGCTCCCAGGCTGTGCAGCCCCGCCGGTGTCCGCGTGTGATGGGGTCTCCTCACATGGAGCCGAGGAGGCAGCAGCGTCCAGATGGAGCTGGGCTCACAGCCTGGGCTTGCTTCTGGAACATACAAGCCTGTGCCCACTGGGGCGGATGGTGCTCTCCCCGGAAGCAGAGCTTCGGGGAGGTGTTTGCCCCGGCCCTCCCTCAGGATTGTTTCGTCTTATCTTATAAACCTTTGCCTTTTTCTCTGTGCCAAGCAAGGTGCCACTTCTGAGACATCTGAGGCTGCAGAGGGATGGCTATGGCTGGCTGGCCTGGTACCTGACCCAAGGGCCCCAGATAGCAGGTGGGACTTCCAGAGTTCAGGGGCTCAGAGTGGGGTGAGGTCTTGAGGCAGTTTCGCTAGTTGGGAGCACAGAAAGGCTGCCATCCAATCAGCAAGTCATGGCAGGAAGGCCCCTCGACAGGGCAAACTCCACCGGCTCTGACACATTTTGATTTGGGAATGGAATTCAGAAACTTTTGCACATGAATGCAGGAAGCATATGTGCCTCCGTAAGTCGCAGGTTGAAAGCCAACCCCCCAGGCAGAGGCGGGGCCTCTGGGAGATGAGCGGATGATACTCACGGAAATGGAGCCCTCGGAGGGATCAGTGTCCTGCCGGAGCCCCACGGACCTTGCTCTCCTTCTGCCCTCCGCTGAGAGCGCACAGCGAGAAGACGGCCGTCCACCGCCCGGGAAGCCCTTCCCCACCAGATGTGGGATCTACCCATCTCCATCTTGGCCATCTTGGCTTCACCACCCTCCTGAACTTTGGCAAGTAAAGGCTTGTTGTGCAAGCCTCGAACCTCTGACAGTCTGTCACCGCAGCTGATGGACTGTGACGTCTTTTCTCTCCTTGAGCTGCTGTGTTCCAGGCAGTGGGGACACAGGCCTGACCAGGGGCTGAGGTCAGGGACATGCTGTGGGACAGAGAAACACGGTAAACATCAGATGCATGTGCCTTATCCACCTTCATCAGCCCCGGTGACATCCTACTCAGTGGGTTCTGCTGGCAAACGTCCCCAGAGGGTCTCCCCCACTTTGCCTTCATCAGGTTCGTCCTAAGATGATGTGTCCTACCTCTGGTTGCCACGGGGGGATACTGAGCTTAGGAAGGTGGGTAGACTCGTCTAGAATCACATGGCCACTCAGGATACAGGGGCGCAAGCTGAGGTCAGAGACCCCACACTATGTGAAAACACTGACTTGATTCAAGCCCCTCTCACCTGTGGACAACTGAGGTCCAAGGACGTCAGGGAGCTAGCCAGAAGTGCCAGGTGGTGGGGGAGACAGGATCCTTATGAGCTGGGCGTGGGGCCCCTGCCCCCAGCGCTTACGGACACCCCATGGAGTGGCTGAGTGCAGGTGCAGGCTGCCGCTTTGCCGAGCCAGCCCACCCTGCCTGGTCTCCTGCTCACCCCAGGAGGCTCGCAGAGCAGGCTGCTGAGCAGCGTAGTGGTCCAGCTGTCCTTCTGCCAGTGTCCCCACAGAAGCTTCCTCCCGGGACACCCTGGTTTCATGGAGGCACCTCCACCTCACTACTTAGCTCCTTAAATAATCAAAACTCCTGCCCTGTCTGATTCTAACAGAGAAAAAGGTCAGAAGTTGGATGCCCCAGAGACTGGTCCCAGAGCAAGCCTATTTCACTCTATTTATTAATGAGTTGGAAGAGTCAGAGAAAAGGTTAAGTGGCAGAATTTGCTGAATTCACAGAATTATTTAAGTTAACAGTTCAGGAGAGAAAAAATACAGACCATCTTCTGTGAACTTTTTTTCCCCCTTACCCTGAGAATATTTTATCAAGGTGAGAATTACAGCGAGCATTTCAAGCGTCTCCTCCTTTTTCCTGTTGGGATACAGCTCACTGTTGAGGTCAGAGAGCTGGCGTTTGAAGGATGATGACCACCGTGTTCAGACTGTCACCTCTCCAGAAGACACGCTGCTTGGTGAAATCAAAGACTTTGGAGAACAGCTGTCTGGCCACACCCTGCCAACAGGAAGGGAAGCGGAGTCAAGGCATGTATGAGGTCAAGAGTGCATCATCCCGGCCTAGCCCTAGTCTTTGAAGGCCCCACATCCACCTCTCTCAGCACTCTGAGCCCCGGCACTCGGCTCCCACCACAGGCTTCGTCAGGGCATGCTTGGCCGGCTGGCGGTGGGCCCAGCAAGCCTGTGTGGGGGGCCTGGCACCCAGCCACTGTGGTTGCTGCTCACAGATGGGGAGGGGCATCGTGATGCTCGGCATCCTGGCCAGCTCTGCTGCTGGGAACGCCGGGGACAGTCCTCCGCCCATGAATCTTGCTCTTCTGGAGCCTCTAGGGAAACAGCCCTGGCTATGTGCTGGACGCAGGCTGTACTGTAGACTCAGCGCTCGTTTGACCCTGGTTGGAACTGCAAAGCAAAGCCTCGCACAGAAGAGGTCGATGAGCCAGAGGAGGAAGGTGAATGCTTTCCAGACGCTAACTGCTGGAGCCTCTCACCTTCCCTGGCCCAGGCCAGACCAGCGGGGTTTCCCCAACCTCCCATCACCTGGTGCTCTGGATAACGGCCCCAAGCAGTAAGACTGTATTATAAACACTCTTGATAATCTATATTCTTCCCCAGTTCCCACCAAGCTGCTTCTCCTGAACTACTCCCAATTAGACGTCTGCCGCTCTGGTCCCTCTATGAGCCAGGGTGTGGCCCGGCCACTGTGTCATTAAACTGAAGGATGGCCAGGCCTCTCCCCATAGGGGCAGGGGTGATGGGAATTCCCTCCTTAAGAAAACTGGGGCGAGCGCTCAGTGTCAGGTTGGAGCAGGATTGACACAGTGCCTTCGTCTGGTGTGGGGTCGGCAAGCTCTGACGGAACAAAATGCAACTATACCCAAGCACAAATATCTGTGTCCAAATAGGTAGTCTGGGCGTTTTCTGACTGGAGAAAGGCCCACTTAGCATGTGTCATGATTGTTGTCTGGCTTCCTAGTTGTCAGGCCTGTGGAAAAAATGCGAACAATTTCGTGTCTCCAGACCCTGCAAATCACACCAGGCTATGTGAGCGCCAAAAAGAAGCCGACGCATCTTGCGGCCTCTGAGACCGCACGGCGCCGACTGCTGTCAGTCCCTCCGGGTCTAAGTGTCCGTAAGTCCTGTTCTGATAGGATGAAAGCCCCGCGGGGGTCGGCAGACAGCCCCGGACGTGAGAGGGCAGAGGAGGGGGCCGGGGCAGCAGGACCCCCACCGCTGCCGGGAGCCTGCGAGCGCCCAGCTTCTTCCCCGGCCTCTGGCCGCCCTCCCTTCTCAGGTGCACCCGTGTCTAACGAAAAGGAAGGCCGCGCTGGGGCGGGGCCTCGGGGAGGATGCTGGGACCGGCTGGGGCGGGGCCTCGGGGAGGATGCTGGGACCGGCTGGGGCGGGGCCTCGGGGAGGATGCTGGGACCGGCTGGGGCGGGGCCTCGGCGAGGATGCTGGGCCCGCCCTTTGCCCCGGTTGGCTCTCTGGCCCGGGCACCCAGGATGAGCAGGGCTCTCGTGTCGTCAGTGGCTGCCTGTTTGGTGCTGCCATGTCGTCGCCACCCCCTGGACTCTAAGCTTCACGGGGGCCATCTCTCTCCATCACGGTCATTCTCTAGAGCCCGGGGCCCAGGCTGCTGTGGCCTGGGTCCCTGGAAGTCGCCCCTCTGGGTGGACACCTCCCAGGGCCTGGCTGGCCCCTAGCCCCTCCCTGGCTGGGCACCCTCAGGCAGGACACGACCTACAGAGCCCTGGCTGCGTGACTGTCGGCTGGACCGAACATGGTCAGATCACTGACCTGTCTTTGCACCTGCTGGGGACTCAGCAGTGACTTGGGCTGGACTTCCCTCCAACATGAGGAATCCTCTGGTCTAGTTGCTGGAAGCCGGGAGCTTCTTATTAGGGGTGTCGGAGAGAGGAGAGGACAGTGCTCGTTTCCTCAGTGCTGTCCAGGCCCCACTGAGCTGACCAGGGATCAGTGTGGACCTTGAGAATGGCTCTGCAGAGGGTAGCTGCTGAAGGTATGGGAGGGTGGTGGCGGGGGGGGGGGGGGGGGGGGGGGGGTCTGACTTGTCCTGGGGATCCTAGGACTAAAACCTCAAGTATCCACTGGTGAGGTGTCTGGTTTCAAGGGCTCCACGGTGCCCCACACAGCATCTATGCACCCCAGCATTTGGGATCGATGGATAGGTGGGAAGTCAGGTGGGTAGATGGGCAGTTCTTTATAACTACAAAGTGGACAGGCTGCTGAGTGGGGTGCACTGCTGACCCACCCCTGTCGGGGCAGACTCCCCTCTCCTCCTGCTCGTCCTCACTGGCTGTCTGCTCTGCTGTGGGTAACGGGGTTCCTCTGGGGATTTTCAACAATGTGGGGAACCCCTCATGCTGCAATGCTGAGTGAAAAATAAGGTTTAAAATTATTTGTTGTAAAATACAATTTAACATAAAATGTAATAAGATACACTGTGTATAATAGACATGATCACGATAGAGATGAGTAGAAAAATAAATATACTGTGGGAGGAGGTCAACAAAGGTTCATATTCCTTTTTCTTCCTTGATTCATGATGCTTTGCTATATTTTCCAGATAGTCTTCAGTACCACATTTATAATAAAAAGGAGTGATAAAAATCCTTCAACAAACAAGCACTCTGGTGCCCGGCCAGGTGGCTCTATGCTCCCAGCTGCCTTCAGTCTCCCTCTGTGTCTCCCAGAGAGCACCACCTCCATTGCTGGCCCCCTGCAGCCATTCCTCTCCGGCTCTGTGCTCACCTGGGGTGACCCCATCCCCATGTCCGTCTCAGGGGCCAAAGACAGCCGCCCCCTCCACCCTTCTGCTAACTCAAGTTCTGGGTTTCCAGCCAAGGCTTTGTTGCTGCCCCCGCTGGAGCTTACAAGCACGACAGATCCTGGTGGGTCTTTCCAGGTGTCCCTCAGGGCCTCCCGAGCCGTCCTGCCTGGGGTAGCCTCTCCTCTTGGGTCCTTGTCCCTGGGAAAGGATGCTCAAGTCAGACTCCTGAGTTGAGCAGAATGTAGGAAAAGCACTCTTCCACCAGCCCCTTCTCACCCGCGCTGAGCCAGGTATCCAACCGCCAGTCGTTCTGAATATGCCAGCCTCTGAGATGGTGGCTCACGTTTGTGGCTTCCATCCTGGGCCTCATCACATCACAGCTGGTGAGTCTTCAGCAAGGAAGGACCGGGCAGGATTAGCATTTGTTTTGGAAAGATGTTCTGGCAGTGTGAGCAGGTGGGTGGGGCAGGGCGCTGCCAAGGTGACAACTCAGTCCTCGACCCTCCCCTCCACCCCATCCCCAGGCCTGAAGAAAGTACCTTCATATTTCTGTTTCTCTCTCTTTTATGGGGAGTGGGGGGCAGTCTATTATATTTTACTTAGAGAAAGTTTTTTAAAAACTTGAAGATAAATCATTCTACAAGCTGCAAAATCTTACTCCACTGATTTCTCCCTAACACTCAACATTTTTTTTTTCCTGCAAGGTAAGAAGCAATTCAGAACTTATTAGCATATGAGGCTGATTCTCACATCTCTCCTGGTATGGGTCTCCTTTCCTCAGAGTCTGTCACAGATTAGCTGGAAATTTCTGCTGGTTCTGCCTGAATAATACAGGCAGACTGAAGATTGCTTTTATTGGTTAGGAGAACTTGAGACTAGACGCTGTGTAAAACCCTTTACGAGGATAGTTTCTCAATGATTTTTACAGAGAGAAATAGGGCCTGAGTTGATGGGGTGCTGGCCCAGGACTGACCCCCTGGGTCACTGACGGGTACGTGCATCTGCCCACCGGTTGCACAGGCCTCTACCTGCATCCACCTGAGCGCCAGGGCTTCCCCAGTGGCTCAATGGTAAAGAAGCCGCCTGCAATGCAGGAGAGCCAGGTTCAGTTCCTGGATTGGGAAGATCCCCTGGAGATGGGAACAGCTATCCACTCCAGCATTCTGGCCTGGAGAATCCCATGGACAGAGGAGGCTGGTGGGCTACAGTCCATGGGGTTGCAAAGAGTCAGACACAACTGAGCAACTTTCACTTTCACTTTCTCACTTTTACCTGGCACGGAGCCCTCACTCACAGACGGGTGGTGGTTTCCAGTCCTGATGGAGAACAGGGCTCTTGTAAAGAGTCCTCTTAAATACCTCTTGGAATGAGAGTGTCTAGGAGGGTGGCTTCTCCTATCCACAAGGGTGTCTGGTTGTTCTTGGGTTGAGTGGGGTGTGTGGGGAAAACCTTGAGATGAATGTGATTGAAACAGGAGCCAGAAGTAGGGGATAAGCCCATCTCCTGGCTCCCCTGTCATATCAATTAATTAATGAATTCGTGGAAATCGCTCTGCACTCGTGTTGTCCTCTGCTGTGTCCCCAGAACCCAGCACACAGCATGGAGGGAAAGGGGCTTTAGCACTGTGATAAATGAATATAGTCAAGCCCATGGCAGGAAGCAGCAGAGAAGTCTGGGCTACTTTGAGGGTCTTTGAGTGAACATAGTTGTGATTTCCCAGATCTTGTTTGGAGCCGAGCAGCTGCCCAAGGCATCCTGTGCCCAGGGCACCAAAAAGCCAGGGGGGGAATAAATATCACCAGTTGACAAAAGCTGACTTTAGCAGAACCACTCCAAGGACAGGGCTGCATGGGAATAAGTGGCACTCCCCCCAGATCTGAAGCACCCCCAGATCACGGCTAACGTCTGCTTCCTGGAAGCGTGGAATCTGTGCACATGGTTTTTCCTTTTTCTGGGAGCAGCACACAGTCTGAGCACTGCCAGCCTCCAAACCTTGGAGAAGGGGTGAATAACTCCTATTCAAACAGGACCCTTCAAGGGGTCCACATTGGCCTGCCCCAAATCGCTGGCCCCAATCCCTTAGCCTGGCTGTGGGGACCAAGATCAAGACACCTACCAGGGGCGTGTGTGAATTAAAGGCTGACACTGAAGAGTAACAGGCTCTGAATCTGCAGAGCTTTCTGATGGTAGCTGAGAAAAAACAAAATCTTGCCAGCTCTTTTTCATCAAAGAAAGAGATAAACTTGCTAATTGAAAAATGGTTCGCGTGGAGGAAAACATGGAGATGCCAGCTATGTAAATTAGCATATGCCCTGATGGAAAAGAAATCATGCCGGGCCAGGAGGAAATTAAGCAAATTAGGAGAATGAGGAAACCGCCCTGGAAGCAAATGGAAAGCACTCTGCGCGGTCAGCTTATCTCAGGAGGGAGGTCTGGGCACCCGCCGGGAGGTGAGGACTACTGGTGTTTGGAGAGTCTCAGGTGTGTCCGTGGGTGTACCTGGGTGGGTGCATGCGCTCCTGCTCAGGTCAGGGTAGACCCTTCATCCCAGCTCTGAAAAGCACACTTCATAAAACCTTCCTTCTTCAGGCGTCAGGGAGGCCCCTCACCAAACGCTCCTGAGAAGCACTGGGCTTGCGCTGTGGCTGAGCCGAGGTTTCTCCGGCGCCCTAAGGAGTTCATTAGCACATGGAAGTCTCCATCCAGCTATCTGCACGAGCTGCGCTGGGCTGGCTGGGCCGGCATCCCAGGGAGAGAAGGCGCGGGACCCGGGTCTGCAGCAGGACCGAGGTCAGCAGGGGCGCGCGCCGCCTGGCGGCGACTGCGTATGCCCAGCGCTAAGCCAGGCTCCACGGTGCAGGCCGAGCGAGGGTCCCCGCAGGACGGGTGGTGGTCCTTGGCCCCAGGCAGCGCAGGGCGGCACTGCGGAGGCCGCGTGCGGTGGGGAAAGGAGCCGCACAATTCTGGACTCAGTACAGCCCAGGGCCCGCTCACAACAGGCAATCCCAGCGACCACCGGACGTCCTGTGCAAAGGCCCGGAGGCGACCTGCCCGGAGAGCAGCACCTGGGTGCTGAGAGCGGCGTAGGGGCCGCTGGGCGGAGGGCCCGCCGGGGGCCTGGGAAAGGGTTTGGCAGATTCTCCAGAGAGAGAGGGTCATCTACCCGTCCCCGGTGGCAATTGGTGCCCGCTTGGCGTCCGAGGCTGCAGCCAGCGTCCCCTCGGGGCCCTCCGCGGTTGACCCCGATAAAGCCAGGCAGAGAGAGGTCCGCGCCAGCGCCCCCAGCCCCGCCCGGCGGCGGGACGTGCCGGGCTCCAGCGCCTCCACCTTGGCCTCCGCTCGCTGCTGCTGCTGCTGCTGGACTCCGGCTCCGGGCCGGGCCGTGCGCGCCTTCCCCGGCGTGCGCTCCGTCCGCGAGAGCCGGAGGCCTCCGGTGACCACATCTGAGCCCGGGGCGCGATCCGCGGGATCCCGGCCAGGCGCGCCCTCAGCTCCCCGCGCCCCCGCCCGCTCCCCGCTCCCCATCCCCCTCCCGCGCCGCCGGCCGCGGGGGCCCAGGGGCGCGCGCCGGCCGGAGCCCGGGATCCGGGGACACTGAGAGCCCGGCCCGGGGCCTGGGGGCGGCGGCGGTGCTGGGCGGCCGCGCTCGCAGAGGAGGGCGGCGGGCG
>CM035275.1:90286573-90361767 GCA_020226075.1 Hydropotes inermis | reverse complement strand
TTTTTTTTTTTCCTGTATGGAAAACTCATTTTTTTTTCCTTGTGTAAATCTAAAACACAAAACCTCTCCCAAACAATATTAATCTTTAAAATATTTTGTGCTGCATATTTTCTGTTAAGTAACAGTATTTATCCTAGAAGAACATTTTCACATAACAGGAAATTCAAAAATGCTTTTATGATTTTAAAACAAATACGTATTGAAGCATTCCATATCATTGAACAATGAACCTATTCTCCACTGATAAAATTCAGTTAACTTAATTAGACAGACTGTCTCCTAAACTGTCTGCCCCCTTTCAACATTTGCTGTCTTATTCTCTGCACTGGGATTTTTAGTTATGTGATAATCTCACTTACATTTTCTTTGCCTTGGAATCTATTTGCATTTGTGGACCTTGGAAAACTTTGAATCTTAACCTCTTATTTTGAAAATATTTCTAGTCCCTATTTTTAAGGTGATGAGTATAATTAATATGAGATGTTGTATGGAAAAGGATATAATAAAATATAGCTCTCTGCTTGCTTATGAAAAGAATTCAAGAATTATAAAAGGAATACCCAGCATTTCACCTTTCCACTGTGGTTTCTCTTGTTCTCAGGACAGAAATTCATTTCTTACCATGTTCTCATGATTTTGTGCTTCAGAAGTTCTTGTCTAATATTAAAGAATGCAGCATTGTTAATGCATTGTGATGATTCTGATACAGAAACTTTTATAAATTTTTAGAATTTTTGAGTATTTGTGGGGTTTAGGGACTGCAAAGAGGAAATTTTTCTCATAGCCAAACACATGCATCTTAAAGTTCCCTTTTAAAGCAACTACGCCAGAATCTTTTGGTATGAAGTAGAGCTGACTGATGCAGGCTAATGAGCATGCCCTTCTCTTTCCTTGGGTTCCAGTGGCTGTTTGGTGGTCATGCCCCATCGATTGGACTGTCCCCCACTTCCTCTGTGGAACTGGTGCCCATTTTCCCACATGTCTGCACATCCGCTCTTCCACTTCCTGTTGGGAAAAGCTGGATAGACAAAAGGATCCCTAATTGTAAGGTAAAAGTGCAAGTAGTTTGACTGGACAGATGGGCTACTCATTACTAAGTTGTTGCGTATTCCCATAACAGAAATCATGGTCTATTTCTGGTTTCCTATTGCAGTGGATCTGCCATTAGGTCTAAAGAGGAAACTTTTCAGAATAAGACTGGCCTGTTCAAAAACACCAGTAGATGGTGATGATGGGGGATTTTGTTTTAGCTTGGAATCCATAGAAAAATAGAAAAGTTCTACTTCTGAATCAGAATCTACCTTCTGAATTTTTCAGTTTTTAAATTTGTACCCATTGATCAGAATCTAGCCATAAACGTATAACTCAAAAATACATTTTAAAAGCATTTTCTTGCCACTATTCCTTTGAGTAGTCACTTTCTAATGGTTTGTCTTGACTTTTGAATTAAAATATACTGGCCGCACTTTGTTTACTTGAAAACCAAGGGAAAGTAGTACAGTGACCTGTTCCCCCACATGCTGCTTACTTTAGTGGGGAGACTCTCTCACCTGTTAACTGGCTGCTGGAATGAATAGCCAAGTGAATGGCTGGAGACCAGGCCTCGAAGGTGATTGATATCAGAACCCCAAGCATCTAGAGTGCTTTTCCCACCCATAGAATCTTCAGGATTCAATATTAGACAGGATAAGTATTGTGCAGTCTTCAGCTTTTATTTTGTACCTGGTCTTACATGTTATGCTTGCTTTCTCTTTGGACAGATCTTTGTAAATAATTCCTTTGCTCTGGACTCAACGTGGGTGTATCCTGAGGAATCAAGGTTGTTTCATGGGCACCAAAAGCCTCAGCTATGGAGAAACCAAGTGGCCGTGTCTCTGTCCAGACCAGCCCCTGCCTCCAGGCCTCTGCCCACAGTGGTGCTGGCGCCTCAGCCCCCACCAGGTTGGTGCCCAGATGGCAGTGACAACGTGCGGTTGGTTTTCTGTTTGTTTGCTCAGTTTAGCTACAGACTAGTTCTAGGTATGAAAACTATCTTTGTCATTTTAATGACACAATTCTTCCAGTAAAATATAATCCCTTTTCTGTGGTCAGGATTCCTTTTTGTAAAGAAATTGAGTTTGGGTTTGCTTATTCGCTGTGTTTTTGGAGAATGGAATCTGTTTTAAGGTGAAGTGATGGTTGAAAGAATTTGCACAGAATCACGTTTTTGGTGCTCTGTTTTTAGAATGGGACCAAATCCTCTGCTGATAGCTCTTAGGAAGGGCTCTAATTGATCAGGCAACTCTTTTTAAAAAGTTTTTCTTACGTAGGAAAAGGTTCACAGCTCTGCGGTCCACAGGATACATACACATGTAAGATTTGGGTGGGGGGCAGTGAGGGGTTGATACTGGCGAAGGTCTATGAAAGTGTGCTGCTTGGGAGATGGATTCGGTTCTATCTTTGGAGTCTAGTGACCTGAGAGAACATTTGTCCTGGAACAGACTCCCATGAAATAATCTCCGGTTGAAAGATGATATAATAAACCTATATAGTAACAAGAGAATAAAATCATCTTATGAATTTTTAAGTTGATTTTAAAAATCACCTTAACATATGATCATATTACAAAAGCAAATGTTACCCATGCCACAATTATCTTGCAACACCTTCCATTATAGGATATTTTATGACTTCAGAATTTCATTATCTTCCTTGTAATTTCCTACCTACCAAGACTGTCGCAGTGTGTAGCTCTAAAATTTAGTAATAAGGACATGTACCTATGGATAGTTCATTGCTGGCTTGGGAGACATATTTGTTTTCCTCCCTCTTTATCTGCCTTATGAGTCTAATTTGCTCTGGGTGCTATTTATCCGTAAGTCAGAAAGAACACCCAACTCCAGTAAGTCCCCTACAAATGAGCAAGTTCAGTTCCGAGAGTGCATTCATAAGTCCAGTTTGTTCGTAAGTCCAACAAATTTAGCCTAGGTACCCAGCTAACACAATGGGCTATATAGTACTGTGCTGTAATAGGTTTGTAGCATTTTCACACGAATCATACATTAAAAAAACAAACAGAGAAAGTAAAGAAAACATCTTTAATCTTACAGCACAGTACCTTGAAAAGTACAGTAGTTCCATTTGCCTCACCACTGCTTTTATTGTTGCTTCTGGGCCTCTTGGGCTTGAAAGAAAGACATTGTCCCACTGCCCACTACGCAGCGCTGCGCAGTGAAGTCCGCAAAAGCCCGGCCACGTGTAGAGGAAGCGTGTGTCTGGCAGTGCACACCAGACACAGGAGAGCGTGCGTCGACCTGTGCGCCGGACACGGGAGCTGACCTATCTGACTGGACATGTGCACGCTCGTGTTCACGTCTTCGAAAGTTTGCAGCTGAAGGGTCCTGTGTAGGGGCCTTACTGCGTCTGTGTGTTTTCACAGGCTGAAGCTGTGATTCTTGACTGAGACGTGCCTCTGTCCTGGTCATCATCTATCACTGAGTTACTAATGTCCGAGCAAGCATCATGTGTGCATACATTAATTTTACACTAAGGTGGTCACATGTCCTTTCTAATTGAATGATGACAAGAGAGGATCAGAGAGCATGTAATGTACAAGTATTCCAGGGCTTTAGATGTCCCTTTGGGGCGTGAAAGTAGAATATGTCACTTTCCTAGTGCATAGTCAACGCTGTCACCAAAGGCATCAGCACATACAGCTTAAAAATAGTGAAATTGGTTCATTGTTCGAACGAAAGCTTTGAGTGACCGTTCCGCCTGTCGCTTTGCTCCTGAATGTCAGACTGACATTCGCATTCTTCCTGAATTTTCTTAGAAAACCCATACTGTGGGAATGCTAAATATCTACTTATTTGAAGAAGCTTCTGGCAAATTATCATAGCTTTCCTATCACGGGGTATTTTTACTTGCCGTTGTGTGGCACAGATTTCATACTTGAAGCAAAGCCATGTGAATTTTTCCTCTGACATTTTGTGATGTGTGCTCAGCGACCCAGCCATGTCTGACTCTCTGTCACCCCATGGACTTATGGCGACATGGACTCGTGTCACCCCGAGTAGCCCAGCAGGCTACTGTGTCCGTGGCACTTCCCAGGCAGTAATACTGGAGTGCATTGCCATTTTTCTCCTCCAAGGGATCTTCCTGACCCGGGGATCAAACCTGCATCTCCTTCACTGGCAGGCAGATTCTTTACCACTGGCGCTGCCTGGAAGCCCTTGACGTTTTGACTAAGCTATATTAAAGGTTGAAATAAAATAATCGTTTCTTACTAACATGGTCGATTGTAGAGTAACTGTCCACCTCATCTTCCACTTGTCAGGTCCCTTCCTTGGATTCTTGGACTGTTTTTTGGAATTAAGAACCATGAGACTGCAATATGGCTTACATATCTTTTGGGGAATCTGTCATCAGAGCTATTTTACTAAGTCAGAGCTTTTGTTCTGAGATGGAAGTTTCTGAACTGATACATGGAAATTTTGATTTTTTGATACATTTCAGAATTCTTAGAAATTAGTAATTTGGAAAGTATGTGTTAAATGACCCTTAGTCCAAAGAATGTATTTCTGTCCATGGGATTCTCTAGGCAAGAATACTAGAGTGGGTTGCCATGCCCTTCTCCAGGGGCTCTTCCTGACCCAGGGATCAAACTTAGGTCCCCTGTACTGCAGGCAGATTCTTTACCATTTGAGTTACCCAGGAAGCCACAAAGAATACATTTAGGGGGTTGTTTCTATGTTACCGACTGCTTGACTGAGAACTTAGAGAGGGGAACAAGTAAAGTTGGAAGGTAGTTAAAAGATACATTGTTTCAATTTTGCTGTAATTTATGAGAAAATTTCAGATAGACTCAAAACATTTTACATGTTATTAAAAGTTACTGTTTTAAATTTTATATTTGCTATAAATTGATAAATTTAAATATTATTTTATTTTATATTAGATAAATTTATGCATTTATAAATATCAGTTCAGTTCAGTCACTCAATCATGTCCAACTCTTTGCAGCCCCATGGACTGCAGCACGCCAGGCCTCCCTATCCATCACCAATTCCCAGAGTTTGCTCAAACTCATGTCCACCCAGTCAGTGATGACATGCAACCATCTCATCCTCTGTCATCCCCTTCTCCTCCCTCCTTCAATCTTTCCCAGCATCAGGGTTGTTTCTAGTGAGTCAGTTCTTTACATCAGGGAGCCAAAGGATTGGAGTTTCAGCTTCAGCATCAGTCCTTCCAATGAATATTCAGGACTTTTTTCCTTTAGGATGGAATGGTTGGATCTCCTTGCAGCCCAAGGGACTCTCAAGAGTCTTCTCAAGACCACACTTCAAAAGCATCAATTCTTCATCACTCAGCTTTCTTTATAGTCCAACTCTCACATCCATACATGACTACTGTACAAACCATAGCCTTGACTAGATGGACCTTTGTTGGCAAAGTAATGTGTCTGCTTTTTAATATGCCATCTAGGTTGGTCATAACTTTTTTCCCAAGGAGAAAGCGTCTTTTAATTTCATGACTGCAGTCACCATCTGCAGTGATTTTGGAGACCAAAAAAAGTCTCTCAGTGTTTACACTGTTTCCCATCTGTTTGTGATGAAGTGATGGGACTGGATGCCATGATCTTAGTTTTCTGACTATTGGGTTTTAACCCAACTTTTTCACTCTCCTCTTTCACTTTCATCAAGAGGCTCTTTAGTTCTTCTTCACTTTCTGCCATAAGGGTGGTGTCATCTGCATATCTGAGGTGATTGATATTTCTCCTGGCAATCTTGATTCCAGCTTGTGTTTTATCCATCACAGTATTTCGCATGATGTACTCTGCATATAAGCAGGGTGACAATATATAGCCTTGACATGCTCCTTTCCCAATTTGGAACCAGTCTGTTGTTCCATGTCTGGTTCTAACTATTGCTTCTTGACCTGCATACAGATTTCTCAGGAGGCAGGTATATCATATCATATATAGTATATTAATATGTAATTAATGTATGGATATATTATATAAGTGATATCTTAAGTTGATCTGTCTTATAAATTATGTTCAGAGTAAATGGCCTTAGGATCATAGATATATTTTATTAATGCCCCTTAAATTCATCAAAGAAGTGCTATTAGAGCTCCCGGAAAAACCAGGAGAGTCAGAACTGCCTGTTTTAACAGGGCTGGCAGGCTCAGTGCATTCCCCTCTCTTGGACAGACAGCACCTCTGTGTAATGATCTCAAATGAGCTCAAATGCTATGACGCTCGGAAGCGGCTTTGTCTGAATGAGCATATGGTTTGTTGCAGTGAGTTGGAGGTTGGGTTGGGTAGGGATGTTGTGGCCTCTGAGAACCCTGTTGATGCCACGCTCCGCTGGCCTATGGTTGGCCAAGGAGGAACCGCAGCACCACAGGGTCTTTATTAGCACAACTTGAACGAGTTGGGGTAAACCCTCTAAAACTGAACATGTGTTTTGAAGGAGTTCATTTTTAGGCGTATGCTAGACTGACGTGTTGAGAATGAAGGTGGGGATTTGCTGTTAGACGCAGACCTGAAGAGAGCCTGTTGGCTCCTGAGAAGCGTAGTGTGGAGGTCAGTCGTGTTCCCGTCCACACTCATTGGAGGCGCCTCCTCTCCCGTCGGTGATGCAGGCGTGGACGCTGCAGGGCGCCCTCCCGGTCAGGGTCTCCCAGGGCACGTGCGGTCAGTAGGTGGCCGCCCAGCCCTGTGCTCCTGCGGGCTGTCTGCAGACGTGAGCGGAGGGTCTCAGGAGATGAGCAGGGAAGGCCTCTGCGGGAGGGGCAGGACATCGATGCGCCTGAAACACAGCGAAGACCAGAGCACTTGACCGGGGCGTGCGTGAGAGGCAGCACCGGAGTGGAGCAGGCAGAGTCACGCAAACCCCAGGAAATGTTTCATCAGGTGACAAGCCTCGGGAGGGGAGCGGTGGCGTGGGTGCGGTGGCCCCAGCTCGGGGCCTCTTCTTTTAAGAGGAGTCCTGGTATCAGGCAGGGCCTGCTGAGTCCTGGGCCCTCTCCAGGGTGTCAGGCCTTCGCATCCTTCCTCGGCTCTGGAGCTGCGGGTGCCCCAGGCAAGTGTGAATCCATCCTCAGGAAGCAGGGCAAAGAGAAGTCAGCACGTCCTTACTGAAACATAAATGCCAGTGTACAAACACACACGACGCTCCCACTGCACTGGAAGCTAAAGTCTCCAGTGAATGACTTAGTGGCTTTTTAAGGGATAATCCCTCATCACGGTGTGAAAGGATTGCACTGAGAAGCGCTCTAGGCCTCGATGCAGGAGGGGCGAGGTTGCCTGGGGCTGGCACAGGCATGCCCTCCTCTTTGACAGTCTCTGCGCTTGGGGGGCGGCCTCATCCCTTTGTCTCTGCTGCCAGCATCTCCCTTCTCCCATGCAGCACTGGGGCCCTCTTTATCCCAGGGGGGAATGGACTTGCATCGCTTCTGAGGGTGTGAGGTTTATCACAGCGGGAGATGGGAGCAGGACCAGCATGGAAATGGTGCTTTCCGAGGAGTCTCTGCTCTTCACGGCTAAAAATAAGGACTTCAGAGTCTTCTGAGCCATTCAGAAGCACACCAACTCAGACTCGGCATATCAAGCCGGAGAATGATCAGCTCAGCTCCGGCGCAGCAAAGACACATGACGTGATAGTTTGCTGGAGACTGGAGTTTGTCTACAAGTTGTCTATATCGCATTGCCCTTCGGCTTGAGATCAAAGAGCCCGATTCTACCAATACCTTGCTGGGGAAACAAAATACTGACTGTGACTTTCAAAGAAGACTAGAGAGAGGGAGAAAAAATGGGAGATGTGGTGGAGCCCCGGAAACTACTCTGCTTCATGAAAGATGCATTTACTCAAAACATACAGAAGGAAGACAGATCTGGGGAAAGGCTGCCTCACAAGGACTTGTAAGCATTTTGTATAAATCGGTGCTTGGTTCAGCTTAATAAGAAGAAAAGCACGGCATAGCGAAGCGATAAAAGGAAAATCAGCAGGGAGCTGGTGGAGGCATGAACTCGCATGGAAAGATGGTTTGGATCAGGTGACGGGAGATGATATGAAAGGATTCTTCAGCACGCTTAGCTATGACGGTAAACAGAGGTGGGATCATGACAAGGTGATGTGTGAGACAGAAAGCAAGCGGCACATCAATATTGATTTGAACTCCTTAGAAAATGAACATAATGCAGCAGATGTATTAATGTGGCAGGACCGTGTACCTGGCTCACTGTGTCTTGCTGAAGCCTGTGAACGGAGAGCTGCTCCATACAGGAACACAGAAGCGGACACGGCTTCAGATCAGTGTTGAGCATGCGATGGGCTCTCCTGGTGGGGAAAACCTTAGAGACTTAGGAGGGAAAAAAGTCTGTGATCAAAGAACTAAATGCCCAACAAGAAGTCATCCATACGCGTAAGCAAGAAGAGGCATCCTCGAACCACTGACGGATCGCTTCCTCTTCTGATGTTCTCGCCTCAAGCTCTACTGCGTCTCACTTTAATGTTGCTGTCATTCCACATTTACATTTTATCTTGCGCATCAGTGTTTTCCTTATCTTTTAAACTTATTTTTTAATTGGAGGAAAGTTGCTTTTAAAATATTGTGTTTTCTGCCATACAGCCATTCAAATCAGTCGCAATTGTTTTAAGTTTAAGCCTGTTGTTTAAAGGTACAGTTCCTGGTTTTGCTTTTTAAAGTTGGATATTTATGCTATTCTTCAGCATACTTATATTTGACTTCCTATTTTGGTATTTTTTCTGTCTTGTTATTATTCTTGTTTCTCATGGTCTTTTTTTATTCCTTTATTTTAGTCTGTTGTTATTCTTTTGCTGTGCCTTATATGTTTCGTTTGATTTTGTTTATTTGTGTTTTATATGGTGATTTGGAATCTGTTCCTACTGATTCTATTTTGTCAAGCAATTAACAGTAAGACTGAGGAAAAAAAACGATTTAACTCTGTTTCCTCTAATTTTCAAATCATGACAACACTATCCCTTTAGAATTTTTTTATAGAGCATGAAAAATTTGGGAAAACTTTATATCATAAAAATTTATTGTTTTCTCTTCAGTTTCCTCTAACTGACAAATTAATCTAAAGCAGCAGCTAAGAATGGGGTGATGACAGGTTCCGGAATATCTGTAATTGTCAACAATTTTTTTCAATCATTTAGAGTATATGTAAATGTTTGTTAATTTGGTCAAGAAGTGAGTGGAAAATTCTGAGAAGTTTTTTCTCCCCAAACTAAAGCTGAGAAAAATAACTATAATCTGAATACATAACCTTAAATTATGTTAGTAAAGTTGGGAAGAGGAGAAGTGAGAAATGTGAGGACGCAAAGTATTTCAAAATCCCTCAAGTAGAATAAAAGAAGCTGGAACACTAGGGAACTGTCCACATTGGAAGGCAGATAGCAAGGTTATCCAAGACTGACCCAGGCCAAGGAGTCCTGCCCCATAGCCAACCTCACAAATATCGGTAAAAGCAGTAGCCATCTGCCACCAGTGCAGGGCGGGCTTGGAGAGTGGCCTTGTACTGTGGTACGGGAAAATGGGGATCGCTGAAAGTTGAGGAGGCACAAATATTAAGACTTAGACACCCCATAACTCACTCTAAGAAAAAGACATTGGCAAAGGGCCCGTGGGGCCTGGAAGGCAACTGTGGCAAAAAAATTCAAACCAGGTCAACACCCGATGACCCTGACGCACCTCATTCACTAACACCTCAGCGGAAGGAAAGGTGTGCTCATTTCCAGGAGTAAATCCTGTTCACTTCATTCTCTGTTGTTCTCTTCATGACACTGCGTGCTAATTCGCTCAGTCGTGTCCGATTCTTCATGACCCTGTGGACTATGGCCCACCAGGCTTCACTGTCTGGGGGATTCCCCAGGCAAGAATGCTGCAGTGGGCCCCCATGCCCTCCTCCAGGGGATCTTTCCAATCCAGGGATCAAACCCGAGTCTCTCCTGCATTGCTGGCAGGTTCTTTACCACTAGTGCCACCTGTGAAGATATGTGACGTCTGGCTTTGAACAAAAAACTTACGACAAACACAGAAGCAGGAAATGAAAACAATGGTCAACAGACAAGACAATCAGTAGAACCAGATCCTAAGGTGACACAGGTTGAAGCTGTCAGTCAGGAACTTTGAAATGACTACGATTCAGATATTCATGAGTCTAATGGAAAAGGATGGCAACATGGATGAAAAACAGAGACTCTCATCCTAGTAATGGAAAATATAAAAAAAATGAAAATGCATGACAAAATAAAACATGGTATCATAAATGAAGAATTATTTTGGTGGACTCATGAGCAGAGAATAGCAAGGAGAGATGAGAAGGCTTCTTAAGTGGACAATGCAAGGAAACAGAAAAAAAAAAAAACACAATAGAATGGGAAACACCAGAGATCTCTTCAAGAAAATTGGAGGTACTAAGGGAATATTTCATGCAAAGATGGGCACAGTAAAGGACAGAAATGGTATGGACCTAACAGAAGCAGAAGAGATTAAGATGAGCAGGCAAAAATGCACAGAAGAACTGTATAGAAAATTTTAAGGACCTGGGGAAACACTGTGCCCACTTTGTGTCTTAATATTTGTGCCCCCTCAACTTTCAGTGATGGTCACTCACCTAGAGCCAGACATCCTGAAGTGTGAAGTCAAGTGGACCTTAGGAAACATTACTACAATTCTAGCTCAGCTATTTCAAATCCTAAACATTGATGCTGTCAAAGTGCTGCACTCAATATGCCAACAAACTTGGAAAACTCAGCAGTGGCCACAGGACTGGAAAAGTTTTCATGCCAATCCCAAAGAAAGGCAATGCCAAAGAATGTTCAAATCACCATACAATTGCGTTCATCTCACACACCAGCAAAATTATGGTCACAGTCCTGCAAGCAAGACTTTAGCAGCATGTGAAGCAAGAACTTCCAGATGTTCAAGCTGGATTTAGAAGAGGCAGAGAAGCCAGAGATCAAAGTGCCAACATCCACTGGCTCATAGAAAAAGCAAGGGAATTTCAGAAAAAAGTATCTATTTCTGCTTCATTGACTATGCTACAGCCTTTGACTGTTTGGATCACAGCAAACAGTGGAAAATTCTTAAAGAGATGGGAATACCAGACCACATTATCTGCCTCCTGAGAAACCTGTATGCAGGTCAAGAAGCAATAGTAAGAACTGGACATGGAACAATGGACTGGTTCAAAATTGGGAAAGGAGTACGTCAAGGTTGCATATTGTCACCCTGCTTATTTAATTTAAATGCAGAGTACCTCATGCGAAAACCTGGGCTGGATAACTCACAAACTGGAATCAAGGTTACTGGGAGAAATATCAACAACCTCAGATATGCAGATGACACCACCCTTATGGCAGAAAGCAAAGAGGAACTAAAGAACCTCTTGATGAAAGTAAAAGAAGAGAGTGAAATGTTGGCTTAAAACTCAACACTCAAAAAACTATTCAAGTTATTGTGTCTGATCCCACCAATTCAGGGCAAATACATGGGGAAAATGTGGAAACACTGACAGATCATTTTCTTGGTCTCCAAAATCACTGAGGATGGTGACTGCAGCCACGATATTAAAGAGCACTTGCTGCTTGGAAGAAAAGCTAAGACAAACCTAGATAGCATATTAAAAAGCAGAGACATTACTTTGCCAACAGAGGTCCATCTAGTCAAAGCTATGGTTTTTCCAGTAGTCACATACAGACATGACAGTTGGACCATAAAGAAGGTTGAGTGCCCAGAAATTGATATTTTTGAACTGTGGTGCTGGAGAAGACTCTTGAGAATTTCTTTGGCAACAAGAAGATCAAACCAGTCTATCCTAAAAGAAAGCAGTCCTGAATATTCATTGGAAGGACAGATGCTGAAGTTGAAACTCTAATACTTTGGCCACCTGATGTGAAGAATTGACTCATCAGAAAAGACCCTGATGCTGGGAATGATTGAAGGCAATAGGAGAAGAGGATGACAGAGGAAGAGATGGTTGGATGCCACCACTGACTCAATGGACATGGATATGAGGAAACTGCAGAAAATAGTGAAGGATAGGGAAGCCTGGCACGGTGCAGTTCACGGGTTTGCAAATATTCGAACATGACTGAGGACTGAACAACAACAACAAAATTCCAGGACCTGATGATTTCACAAGTGAATTCCACCAAACATTTAGAGAAGAGTTAACACCTGTCTTTCTGAAACTATCACAAAAATTTGCAGAGGAAGGAACATTTCCAAACTCCTTCTATGGGGCCATTATTACCCCAACACTAAAAGCAAACAAAGGTATCACACACACACAAATTACAGGCCAGCATCATTGACGAAAACAGATATAAAAATCCTCAACAGAATACTAGCAAACCAACTCCAACAGTGCATTAGAAGGATCATACACCATGATCTATTCACTTTAAGGAGTGATGCTGAAGCTGAAGCTCCAGTCCTTTGGCCACTTGATGTGAAGAGCTGACTCATTAGAAAAGACCCTGATGCTGGGAAAGATTGAGGGCAGGAGGAGAAGGGGATGGCAGAGGATGAGATGGTTGGATGGCATCACTGACTCAATGGACATGAGTTTGAACAAGCTCTGGGAGTTGGTGATACGGTAGGGCCTGGCGTGCTGCAGTCCACGGGGTCAGAGAGAATCAGACACAATTGAGCAACTGAATTAAGAAGAGGAAAAGACCATACTCCAAAAGCTGCAATATGCTGATGAAAGAAACTGAAGATGACACAAGCAGGTGGAAAGGTATGCCGTTCTCTTGGTTGGAAGAGTCAATATTGTTCAGATGACCATCCTACCCGTGGAAATCTACAGGTTCAGTGCAATCTCTGCCAAATCACCAGTGGCATTTTTCACAGAACTAAAACAAGAAATTTTAAAATTTGTATGGAAACGCAAAAAAACTCCACATAGCCAAAACAGTCTTGAGAAAGAACAGAGCCTCCTTAGGCAGGTTTATTCCAAGGTATTTTATTCTTTTTGTTGCAATGGTAAGTGGGATTGTTTCCTTGATTTCTCTTTCTGATTAAATATTTAAATGTAAGGTTGGACACTCTGAAATCCTTAGTTTAAAACATAGGCAGAACACTCTTGAACACAAATGACAGCAGCAACTTTTCTGATACACTTCCTAGAGTAATGAAGATAAAAACAAATCTAAACAAATGGAATCTAATCAAACTTAAGAACTTTTGCACAGTGAAGGAAACCATAAATCAAGCAAAAAGACAACCCTCAGAATGGGAGCAAATATTTGCAAACAAAACACCTGACATGGGATTACTCTCCAAAATATACAAATAGGTCATGCACTTCAATATAAAAAATAGCCCAATCAAAACCCGGCAGAAGATCTAAATAAACATTTTTCTAAAAAAGATCTACAGATGGCTAAAAAGCACATGAAAAGATGCTAAACATCATTGATTTTTAGAGAAATGCAAATCAAAACTACATTGAGGTATCACCTCACACTGGTCAAAATCTATAAACAAGGCATGTGGAGAAGAGGGAACCTTCCTACACTGTTGGGTGGGAAGGTAAAGTCCAGCCGCTATGGAGAACAGAAGGCGGGATCCTTAAAGAACTAAAAAGAGAACTACCTCTGACCCAACAATCCCAGTCCTGGACGTAAATCCAGAGGAAACCATAATTCAAACAGAAACATGCACCCCAATGTTCACTGCAGTATTATTTACAGTAGCCAGGAAATGGGAGAAACCTAAATGTCCATCAACAGAGGAATGCAAAGAAAAGATACAGTGCATAAATAGAGTGAACTATCACTCACCCATTAAAAGAAACAAAATAACACCATTCGCAGCAACATGGGCAGACCTGGAGACTGTTTCACTGGGTGAAGTATGCCGGCGCAGAGAGACAGATAGTACATGATGTTGCTTACATGCGGAGTCTAAGAAAAGGGTACAGATGACCTTCTTTACAAAGCAGAAGTGGAGTCAGAGACATGGAATACAAAATTATGGCTACCACGGGATAAATGGGGGGGAGATAAATTGGGAGGCTGGGATCAACATGCGCACACTCCTACAGATAAAACAAATAGTGAGGACCTATTGCTTAGTTCAGGGGCTTCCCAGCTGGCGCTAGTGGTCAAGAACCCACTTGCCAATGCAGGAGACATAAGAGACGTGGGTTCGATCCCTGGGTCAGAAGATCCCCTGGAGGACGGCATGGCAACCCACTTTGGTATTCTCGCCTGGACAGTCCGATGGACAGAGGAGCCTGGTAGGCTACAGTCCACGGGGTCACAAAGGGTCGTGGCTAAAGCAACTTAGCACACACGCTCGCATGTGTGCATAGCACAGGGAACTCTGTTCAGCACTTTGTAACGACCTATTTGGGAAAAGAATCTGAAAGAGTGGATATTGTTGCTGTTTAGTCGCTAAATTGTGTCCGACTCCTTTGTGACCCGTGGACTGTGGTCCTCCAGGTCCTCTGTCCGTGGGGTTTCCCAGGCAAGAATTCTGGATGCGAAACTCAGTCACGTCCGACTCTTTGTGACCCCATGGACTATACAAACCGTGGAATTCTCCAGGCCAGAATTCTGGAATGAGTTGTATTTTCCTTCTCCATGGAATCTTCCCAAGCCAGGGGTTGAGCTTAGCAGGCAGATTCTTTACCACTGAGCAACCTGGGAAGCCCAGAATAGATCCGTGTGTGTCTATAACTGATTCACTTTACTGTATCTGCATTCTGAGTCACTTCAGTCGTGTCCAACACTCTGCGACCCCATGGACTGCAGCCCGCCAGGCTCCTCTGTCCATGGGATTCTCCAGGCAAGAAACTGGAGTGGGTTGCCATGCCCTCCTCCAGGGGATCTTCCTGACTGCACCTGAAACTAACACAACATTGTAAATCAGCTGTACTCCAAGAAAGTTTTTTTTTAACTAATATAATTTCACTGTGATTCTCTTATGTCAAGTTAAGTAAAGAATAAATATGTAGTCACAGTGATTCAGCACCTCATAATTTATAACAACAAAAGGAAAAAAAAACACAACTGTCCATGACTAAATAACTGGTCAAGTCAATTACCGTGTATCAATAAAAATGGGCATTCTTCAACTATCAGTAGAAGTGCTTTAGAAGACTAATCAGACAAAAGAAGTTTTTGTTTTGTTTTAGTAATTTTTAGAAGCAGATTGCTACCTCTATGAGCCAGATGATGCCAGTTTTGAGATTGCTGCTCACACTTACTCATTCACACACACACTGATAAAAGATGGAAGGAAGCATCAGAAAATGTAATGGTTATTTCTGGATGTTGGGACGAGGGGCCACTTTTATTCCCAGTGATGCAGTTTCTTTCGTTTCCCATTTGCAATGAGCATGTATTACTTATGTAATACAGAATGCCATAAAATGCATGAAAACTCTCCTTTCTTCTTTGTGCTGTTGCAAACGAGGATATTACATGCTGCTTGAGCCTCCCATTGGCTGCATCACTCTGATGGAACCATAATGGAGTCACATCCATCTGTTCCACAAAGAAAGAGCCCCATATCAACGCAAAGCTTGATTGGTTTTTAACCACTCATTATTTCTGGGGACCCTGATGCTGGAAAAGAGTGACGGGGAAAGGAGAAAGGGCTAACAGAGGATGAGATGGTTGGATGGCATCACCGGCTCAACAGACACGAGTTTGAGCAAACTCCGGAAGATGGTGGAGGACAGGGAAGCCAGGTGGGCTGCAGTCCATGGGGTTGCCAAGAGTCGGACACAGCTGAGCGACTGAACAGCAACAGCGAGTCTGGGGAAGGAGGAGTTCTCCACCTTGTAGCCGCAGGGTCAGACGTCTGCAAGAACCTCAGGAAGAGGTCTTTGGTTTCCTCCTTGGAGCTGCCCCGAGGAGCCTCAGGGTCCAGCGCAGGCGAGCACTGACCGTCCCTGACCACTGGAGTCCACACAGAGCAGCCGTCCTGGTCCGTCTGATCCGCCTTCACCCAAGACTGTGCATCCAGATGGAGGTGATGGGGTGGACCTGGAGGGGTAAATGGAAACAGCCTGGCCACGCCTAGTCGAGAATCAGCGCGACTCACTAGGAGATCAAACCATGGTGTCACTGCTGTCTCTCTGCCTCAGCTCTCAAACTGGGGGCCCGAGCCCAGCAATTTCTGGAGGAAAGGGGATAAACATATCATCTTTCAGGCTCCCAATTTTACCTAGAAAGTTGGGGGAGACACACAGCTTTCCTATCATGGACATCAGATATTTCGGTAGAAGATAAAAAGGCATTTGACTCCTAGAGGGAACAGAAAACCCTCATGGACACCTCAGGCCTGCGCTGCCCAGCTTGGGATCTGTCCTCCAGCCCGCTAATGTAGTCACACCTTCCTCTGGCTGCTGAGAAATTGATGGGAGAGAATGCAAAACTACGATAGATTATGCCATCTGGGAGAAATCAGAACACTTGCGTGTGAGAAACATTAATCCAAAGCCATCTTCTAATAAGTCCTTTTGTTGTTTTATTTAGTCTCTCAGTTGTGTCTGACTCTGCAACCCCATGGATTGCGGCCCACCAGGCTCCTCTGTCCATGGGATTCTCCAGGCAAGAACTCTGGAGTGGGTTGCCATGGCCTTCTCCACTGTTCTTGCCTGAAAGCACTCCCCAGCAGTGTGGCTTTTGGAGGTTATTTAACCTCTCTGTGCCTCAGCCTTCTCACCTGTAAAGTGAAGTTATTTCAAGAGCTCGCTGCATCATCGCTGGGATGTTAGTGACCCACACGCACGGCTGACGTCCTCAGCGCATCTGATGCCAGCTCCATCCCCACTGCTCTGCGGGGATGTGCCCTGCATGACGCGTCTCCAGACAGGATGCAGGCAGCTGCCTTCTTGGCAGCAATGAAGCGTGGTCACTTTATCTTTCCTAGACTCTACTTCAAGGCCCCACTGGTATGAAAATTGGCTGTGCCCCCAGATCAAGTGGTAAATTATTCAGACATCAACTAAAATTGAGAGATGGCCAAGATAATGAAAAAAACTAAATGAGATTTGTGCTTATCAATGTGGCTCATATCATTTTAAAGAACTCGGAATTTATATCCCGGTGATCATTTTTTCCCTTGAATTTATGGGTGACATTTCACAAAGTGATGAATCAGTTTGTCGAAACATGAGAGCGTAAGTAACAGATATGATACTGAATTGTGGTATCGGTGCTGAGATGCCGTTAACAAATGACGAAGGGAGGGCCAGGTTGTATGTTGACTGTGTGTTTCTAAATTAAGCATGATTATTACCTCACTTTCCTGTCATTGGAAGCTGCTAGATGCCAGTACCCATTCTAAAGCAGTATTCTCCATTGGAAATGCACTGAGAATCACAGATGGGAACTAAAAATTTCTGATACTCATATTTTCAAAAGTATCATTTCAGTTCAGTTCGGTCACTCAGTCATGTCCACTGACTCTTTGTGACTCCATGGACTGCAGAACACCAGGCTTCTCTGTCTATCACCAATTCCTGGAGCCTACTCAAACTCATGTTCATAGAGTCAGTGATGCCATCCAACCATCTCATCGTCTGCCGTCCCCTTCCCCTCCCACCTTCAATCTTTCCCAGCATCAGGATCATTTCCAATGAATTAGTTCTTTTCATCAGGTGGCCAAAGTATTGGAGTTTCAGCATCAGTCCTTCCAAAGAATATTCAGGACTGATTTCCTTTAGGATTGACTGGTTGGATCTCCTTGCAGTCCAAGGGACTCTCAAGAGTCTTCTCCAACAACACAGTTCAAAAGCAGCAGTTATTCAGTGCTCACTTTTCTTTAAAAAGTATAACAAGATGTAAAATTCACTCAGTTCAGTTCAGTCACTCAGTTGTATCCAGCTCTTTGCGACACCATGGACTACAGCATGCCAGGCCTCCCGTCCATCACCAACTCCCACAGCTTGCTCACACCCATGTCCATTGAGTCAGTGATGCCATCCAACCATCTGAACCTCTGTTGTCCCCTTCTCCTCCTGCCTTCAATCTTCCCTAGCATCAGGGTCTTTTCCAAGAAGTTAGTTCTTTGTGTCAGGTGGCCAAAGTATTCGAGTTTCAGCTTCAGCATCAGTCCTTCCAATGAATATTCAGGACTGATTTCCTTTAGTAATGACTAGTTAGATCTCCTTGCAGTCCAAGGGACTCTCAAGAGTCTTCTCCAACACCACAGTTCAAAACCATTAGTTGTTTGACACTCAGTTTTCTTTATAGTCCAACTCTCACATCCATACATGACTATTGGAAAACCATAGCTTTGACTAGATGGACCTTTGTTGGCAAAGTAATGACTCTGCTTTTTAATATGCTGTCTAGGTTGGTCATAGCTTTTCTTCCAAGGAGCAAGTGCCCTTTAATATTGTGGCTGCAGTCACCACCCTCAGTTATTTTGTAGCCCAAGAAAATGAAATCTGTTGCTGTTTTCACTTTTCCCCATGTATTTGCCATGAAGTGATAGGCCCAGATGCCATGATTTTAGTTTTTTGAATGCTGAGTTTTATCTAATGTTTTCACTCTCTTCTTTCACCTTTATCAAGAGGCTCTTTAGTTCCTCTTTGCTTTCTGCCATAAGGGTGGTATCATCTACATATCTGAGGTTGTTGATACTTCTCCCAGCAATCTTGGTTCCAGCTTGCGAGTCATCAAGCCCTGCATTTCGCATGATATACTCTGCATTTAAGTAAAATAAGCAGGGTCACAATATGCAACCTTGACGTACTCCTTTCCCGGTTTTGAACCAGTCTGTTGTTCCATGACCACTTCTCACTGTAGCTTCTTGACCTGCATACAGCTTTCTCAAGAGGCAGGTCAGGTGGTCTGGTATTCCCGTCTCTTTCAGAATTTTCCACATTTTGTTGCGATCCACACAGTCAAAGCCTTTGGCATAGTCAATAAAGCACAAATAGATGTTTTTCTAGAACTCTCTTGCTTTTTTGATGACCCGATGGATGTTGGCAATTTCATCTCTGGTTCCTCTGCCTTTTCCAAATCCAGCTCGAACATCTGGAAGTTCATGGTTCATGTACTGTTCAAGCTTTGCTTGGAGAATTTTGAGCATTACTTTACTAGCATGTGAGATGAGTGCAATTGTGTGCTAATTTAAGCATTCTTTGGCATTGCCTTTCTTTGGGAAAACTGATCTTTTCCAGTTCTCTGGCCACTGCTGAGTTTTCCAAATTTGCAGGCATATTGAGTGCAGAACTTTCACAGCATCATGTTTTAGGATTTGAAATAGCTCAGCTGGAATTCCATCACCTCCACTAGCTTTGTTTGTAGTGATGCTTCCTAAGGCCCACTTGACTTCAGATTCCAGTATGTCTGGCTCTAGGTGAGTGATCACACCATCATGGTTATCTGGGTCATGAAGATCTTTTTTTGTACAGTTCTTCTGTCCATTGTTGCCACCTCTTCTTCATATCTTCTGCTTCTGTTAGGTCCATATCATTTCTGTCCTTTATTGAGCCCATCTTTGCATGAAATGTACCCTTGGAATCTCTAATTTTCTTTAAGAGATCTCTCATCTTTCCCATCCTATTGCTTTCCTTTATTTCTTTGCATTGGTCACTGAGGAAGGCTTTCTTACCTCTTCTTGCTGTTCTTTGAAACTCTGCATTTAAGTGAGTATAGCTTTCCTTTTCTCCTTTGACTTTCACTTCTCTTCATAGCTATTTGTAAGGCCTCCTCAAACAACCATTTTGCCTTTTTGCATTTCTTTTTCTTGGGGATGGTCTTGATCACTGCCTCCTGTCAGGAACCTACTTCCATAGTTCATCAGGCACTCTGTCTATCAGATCTAATCCCTGGAATCTACTGCTCATTTATCCTGTATAATTGTAAGGGATTTGATTTAGGTCATACCTGAATGGTCTAGTGGTTTTCCCTACTTTCTTCAATTTAAGTCTGAATTTAGCAGTAAGGAATTCATGATTTGAGCCACAGTCAGCTCCTAGTCTTGTTTTTGCTGACTGTTTAGAGCTTCTCCATCTTTGGCTACAAAGAATATAATCAGCCTGATTTCGGTGTTGGCCATCTGGTGATGTCCATGTGTAGAGTCTTCTCTTGTGTTGTTGGAAGAGGGTGTTTGCTGTGACCAGTGTGTTCTCTTGGCAACACTCTGTTAGCCTTTGCCCCGGTTCATTCTGTACTCCAAGGCCAAATTTGCCTGCTACTCCTGTTTCTTGACTTCCTACTTTTGTATTCCAGTCCCTTATAATGAAAAGGGAAAATTTTGGGTGTTGGTTCTAGAAGGTCTTGTAGGTCTTCATAGAACCATGAGTTTCAGCTTCTTCAGTGTTACTGGTTGGGGCATAGACTTGGATTACTGTGATACTGAATGGTTTGCCTTGGAAACGAACAGGTCATTCTGTCTTTTTTGAGACTGCATCCAAGTACTGCATTTTGGACTCTTTTGTTGACTATAATGGCTACTCCATTTCTTCTAAGGGATTCTTGCTCACAGTAGTAGATATAATGGTCATCCGAGTTAAATTCACCCATTCCAGTACATTTTAGTTCACTGATTCCTAATATGTTGATGTTCACTCTTGCCATCTCCTGTTTGACCACTTCCAATTTGCCTTGATTCATGGACCTAAGATTCCCATTTCCTATGCAATATTACTCTTTACAGCATTGGACTTTACTTCCATCACCGGTCACATCCACAACTGGGTGTTGTTTTGCTTTGGCTCCATCTCTTCTTTCTTTCTGGAGTTATTTCTCCACTGATCTCCAGTAGCATATGTAAAATGTAAAATTAATTTTAGTAATTTATTTTATCTACCCCAGTATATTTAGAACACTATCATTTCAACACATAATCGATAATCGGTATAAAAGTATTACTGAGATAGTCACATTAATTTGTTTCATGTTTTCCTTGAAATCCAGTGTGTCTTTTACACTCAGCCCATCTCAAGTGCTCAGTTGCTGTGTAATTGAAGTCCCCGAGTGGGACAGGGCAGCGTGGGAAGGTTTATTTACTTATTTATTATTTATTTGTGACAATCTTGAAGATCTCTTTGTCAGTATATTTTAGCATGACCACCTAATAAGGTGCCAAGGTATTATTTCAAAGAAATTTAATTAATGCTCATGAATCTGTGACCTTATAAAAATAGTTAGAACATCCATTTTTCCAATAACTAAAATATTTAAAAGGTGTGAACATATGGTGTTTATATGCATAAGTGGCCTATTTTAATACATTTCATTTTCCCCAGCTTAAGAATGCTTCATATTTGTTAGGTGTAGAAAAATTGGAAACTACCAAAATATAGACAGAAGAAAAAAGTCATCCACAGCTCCAGTACATATATGCTTGTGGACGTTGCTAATGTATTGATGCGTTGCCATACTTGATACACTATTGTAACACAGTTTTGTGTTTTCCTATGACAATATTTTAATACAGATTTATTCATCATAGTATAAACTAGCAACTGTCATCTTTAATGAATTTTTAAAAATCTGACTGATGAGTCAGAGTTCACTTAACATAAATACACTAAAGGAAACTCTTTTCAAGTTTTCACTGTCCATGAATACTCTGCAGGCAATTGAGCATCATTTCTTCATCATAATTTCTGAGACTTCGTATAGATGTCTCAATCTAAGTCATCAAAGTTTCCCACTTGCTTTAAAGGATGCAAGACTGCCTTGCAGAACTGCAGACATGTTGATCAGGAAAAGGATCTGTTTCTCCCTTTCCATCCTCGAGTGCATTAATTTTGCTTTTAAAATTCTGTTTCACCTTCACGGTCTCGAACTTTGGGTGCAGCACCTAGTGGAGGAGTGATAGCAGGCACTCTCACTTCCCATCCACGCGGACGCTCCTAATCCCTCCCCTCTAATGCTGACAGGGATGGTGGCATCTGCTAGCTGTCCATCAAAGGGCTTAGAAAAGCACGTTCCATTCCCAGTTTGCTAGTGGGGATGGTTTGTTAGCAAGATTCAGAGACCCCTGGGAAGACTGGTCAGCTCCGTGGCCCAGAACCACTTATCTCTAGAGCTGTATAATAAGAAATGCCCATTAGAATTTACATGGTTTTCTCAGATTACATACGCTTGTGGTCTGAAAGCCAAGAAAATAACTAGACCTTACCTGTCTCCTGAGAAATCTGTGTGCAGGTCAAGAGGCAACAGTTGGAATCAGACGTGGAACAACGGACTGGTTCAAAACTGGGGAAGGAGTACGTCAAGGCTGTATGTTGTCATCCTGCTTGTTTAACTTATATGCAGAGTACATCATGTGAAACGCTGGGCTGAATGAAGCACAAGCTGGAATCAAGATTGCCGGGAAAAATATCCACAACCTAAGATATGCAGTTGATACCACTCTAATTGCAGAAAGCAAAGAGAAACTAAAGAGCCTCTCAATGAGGGTGAAAGAGGAGAGTGAAAAAGCTGCTTAAAGCTCAACATTCAAAAAACTAAGGTCATGGCACCTTGTCCCATCACTTCATATCAAATAGATGGGGAGAAAGTAGAAACAGTAACTGATTTTATTCTTTGGGGGGGCCTCCAAAATCACTGTGGACAGTGACTGCAGCCATGAAATTAAAAGATATCTGCTCCTTGGGAGGAAAGCTATGACAAACAAAGATAGCATATTAGAAAGCAGAGACATCACTTTGCCAACAAAGGTCCATCTAGTCAAAGCTAAGATTTTTCTGGTAGTCATGTATGATGTGAGAGTTGGATCATAAAGAAAGCTGAGCATGGAGGAAGTGATGCTTTTGAACTGTGCTGCTGGAGAGAACTCTAGAGAGTCCCTTGGACTGCAAGGAGATCAAACCAGTCAATCCTACAGGAAATCAACCCTGAATATTCATTGGAAGGACTGATGCTGCAGCTGAAGCTCCAATACTTTGGCCACCTAGAGCCATCTCATTGGAAAGGATTCCCTGATGCTGGGAACGATTGAGTGCAGGAGGATAAGAGGTGACAGGATGAGATGGTTGTTTGGCATCACCAGTTCAATGGACATGAGTTTGCACAAACTACAAGAGACAGTGAAGGACAGGGAAACTTGGCTTGCTGCCATCCATGGGACTCAAACAGACATGACTTAGCGACTGAACAACAGCATCTTCAAAAAAACTGCATCAGGAATCTCAACATATTGTGTGTGTCTCTAAAAATCCCTGTAGTTTGTAGCCACATGTTTTACAATTATATTCTTTGAATGCATGTAAATGTGCTTCCAGTTAGAATTCTGAGAAACTTGAAAGCTTGAGGTCTGAACACCTAGTTATTAGGTGCAGTTTAGGAGATGTAGATTTGGGTAAAATCTTTCTAAGTGGCTTTGTAAAAGGATGGTTTTTTCATTTTTTTTTCTTGGCAACATTTACCTTTCAGTATTGAAGGTGGTAAGCAGGAGCAGACCAGGTGTTTTGGACTGTGAAATTTATACAAACTTAGTCTGCACTCTAAGGAAAAGAATACAAAGTCACCGGTAGGAATTAGGGCTGGAGCCTTAGGAGAGTTTGTTGAACGAAGGCCCTGGAGCTCTAGCCTCATCAGCCCAGGCAGCCCTGCCATCAGGAAGAAGAGAAATATGAGTGCTTCCCTGAGAATCAAACCTTGAATTTTTCCTTGTGATAATAACCTGCTGGTCTTGAGTTTTATTTGCAGCTTCCTTGTTCCTCTGGCATCAACACAAACGCCTTTTATAGAGACAACATATCATTCACTCTTTTAAGGAAAATAAGTATTCATTTCAGGCCGCATTATCCTCAGTAGAGGGGATTTTTTTTTTTAAATTGGAAATGAACGTTGACTCTCTCGTGATCTAATTGGCCTATTTGCATTCATTCCCCGTGATAGACAAACCTGCTGGCAGATTTCCTGTGCTGTGTGGGCAACTTGGGGGGATGCACTAGGGACGTTGCTGCAAGACCTCGCCCATGGTGGACACTCAGAAAGGTCCCCTGATTCCGGAAAAGGAAGACTGGATGCACCGTGGGGACGGAGATGGGGTTCCACCATTTATCTCAGAAGGAGGAAGGCAGGTGACTGTGGGCAGAGTGTCGCCCTTGAGATCCCGAGAAAGAGGCACATGGATATTGACGGGTGAGAGAGAAAGCGTCCTCGGAGGAGCGCTCCACCTTGTAGCTGCGGCGTTGTGTTGGACACCGAAGGTCAGGACATGGATGTTGAGACAGGAGGGGAAGGGCAGGGCCTCAGCGTCCGTGTGGATTCCGTGGATGACGGAGTGTCCTTTATGGATGGGAGCCCTGACCAGCGTGCCTCTGGCTGCAGAGGGGCCAGTGACAAGTCCCAGTGCCACTGTCCTGGGCTGATCACAGGTGCCTCTGCAAGGCTACGCAGGTGGACGTGTGGTTGTGTCCACACAACGAGAACGGATGTGTGGGGGGGTGTGCCCATTCACCTTGCCGAGGGCTCGGTGTTATGCGTAGCTTAGAGTTTAAGGCCGAAAGCTGCCTCTGTTCCACCCAGGGACCAAAGGAGGCTGTCTCATCTGGGGATTCCAGTTTAAACTCCTGATAGAAGGAGGAGCTGCCCCCAAAGAGACCAGCTTCCCCAGGTGGTGAACGGTGGAGGAGTGATTGGAAGTGGGTTTGCACGCCTTTGCTTTGAGGGTCCTGGCTGCCTGAGACCCGCAACCCTGAACGCAGTCGTGTTTGATGGCTTTGGACCACGTAAGGCTGGCTTCCCTCACGCAGTTGGGTGGGTCTGTTGAAGCCTGACTGTCCTTGGGGACACAGGATGAATTGCCTTCCTCTTGGGTCCATCTTGACTTTCCGTATGCTTTGTTTGGAGTTTTTGTGGATTCCAGGCTCATGCAGCCATGGTCTTCTCTTTGCATTAGGCACAGTGAACATACAGATGTCTCACCAAGTGTCCCTTCTCCCAGGGACCCTTCACTTCGCTCTTGGCACTGATGGTTCAGGTCTTCTCTGGCCTTTCCTGGGGCTGCTGTAGCCCATGAGCAGTCTGGGTGAGGCGACAGGCTCCCTGGCAGGAATGGCGGTTACGGGTGAATATCCTGCCCCAAGCATCCTATGCTCCTGCCCTCTGCCCCCCTGCCTCCTTCCTTTCTTCTCTCCCTCCTCCCTCTGCCCCTTTGTAAAGCCAGCACCTGTGCAGATGCCTTAAAATTGTGAGGAAGCTGATGAGCTTTTACTTGAGCATGAACTGTATGCAGACACCTTATCAGGGCCTTGCCACGGATGGGCCTGAGCTCCCCGAACCCTCACGGCTTCTGTGACTCGGGAACAGCATCTTCATCGCCCTGGGGGACAGTTGTTTCCCGGGGAGGCTGGGCTGGTTTCCAGGAGGCAGTGTTGAACCAGATCACGTGGGCTTCTGGGCTCCCTGGACTGGTCTGCGTGTAAGAGAAGAACTGCTCCCCACTGTTCCTGCATCAGCCCCCCAACCCCGATGGACACCTTGATTCTGCAGACTCACGTTTTCATCTCACCAGGGTATCGGTTCTACCAGGACAGGCAGGAGTGCCCCCTATTGGCTGAACCATGGATTGCGTGCAGCTCATTTCAGCAGCAGCTGCATATGACGGGAACATGTGTGTGACAGTTCCTGTCTCAGAGGCTCCTGTCCTCAAACACCGTGCATCTTCACTGGGGGTATGGATGGAGCCCTGGTCTGGAGGCTGTCTCCTGGGAGTGCCGGGGTTCTGAGTAGTGGTGCGATCAGTGTGGATGCCACCCATGAAAGCCCCGTCTAGCAAGGGTCCATGAGACCCACCGACCAGCCCTGTGATGGCCACGCACCATCACCCGGGGACTCAGGAGAGCGCCCACTGCTGGCTGGCACCAAAGGGAAAGGTGTGTCGGTGTCTCCGTTACGAGGCAGTCAATCATCTTAACTTTATAACGGAGAGACACAGGAGCCAGCAGGAAAACCCCTGAAAACCGTCAGCTCGTTGCTGGTGTCACTGTCGAAATGCATCTCTGTAGAGATGAGAGAGACAGGGCTGGGCATCATTCCTGGGCTTCACAGCTGCCGTGGGAGGTGACGAGACCCGTGAGCGGTGCCTGCAAGTCCTGCATGCTGCACACAATGAAGCGGCTAGAAGCAGCTGCCTGGTGATGGGCAGGTCGTGTCGGTAAATGTCTCCCCATGCCTGTTGTTGTGCAGACACGCAGCCCGTGTCCTTGTCAAGGTCACCAAAAGCTCGGGCTGCCTGGGAGGAATGGAATCCACCTCCTGTGACTCTCACAGGGAAATGCCTTTGTTTCCAGGCAAGAGGTTGTGTTTTGGCCACTGCCACTGCGTTCCGTAGAAAATGACAGTCTTTTCAGGGACAGCTGCGAGCGCCCTGGGAGCTCCATGGGGCAGGCATGGCCTGCTCCCAGCAACTGACCCCTGCAGGAATGAACATGGGTTGAGAATCTGCTTGGACCCACTGAGATCACTCAACCGCTTCTGGAATGAATCCTTCAGGAGATGAAGGCTGCCTGCTAGCCTCTGGGTTGATGTGCATTTATTTAGCGCCTGCTGTATCCACCATACCTGGACATGTGCTGCGAACACCGTCCTGCCCTCAAGGAGGTTGTTAATGTGTGTGGTCTCGAGTGTTTTCATGGAAAGTGAGGCTGGTGGGGGGGTGTTGTTCTGCTGAGCCTGCCCTGTGGTCCAGCTCGGCAGGGGGGCATGGACTCATCACAGTCCCTCCCCATGCCACACACCCCACACCTTCCCCGAGGGGGCTGGGATTCAGAGGGGTAAGCTGGGCTGTCCGCCCCTTAGGTGTTACTGTCCAATGGTCCATTGTTTGCTAATGAAGACAGTTGTTGCCCCTTCTCCCCCGCTTTTCTTCACTGACTCTGTTCATTATGTCAGGATGTTTAGATCACCCAGTATTAGCAGCAATTTATTCTTTGGGTCCTGTAATTAATCTCTGACTTTAGTAGTGAGTATTCAAACTTGCACAGCACATTACATGAAATCACAAAAACAGCAATAAATTAGGATGTCTGCCCCGATGCACAAAGGTAGTGAGTTTGTCCCCTCTTAGCATGAGCTGCCTCAGGTGTGCTCACCTGTACCGTCTGTGGTGGGGACGGGGGGCTGGTCACCCCGCCCCTACCCCAGGCTGTGACGCGGCTCCAAGGGTGACTCTGCCCAGGTGTGTGGGCTTGTGCCCAGGCGGGCAGGTGCTGGTTCACCAACCAGCTGGGCCCAGGGCACCATCGGAGCGTGTGTCCTCAGTGTCCCCGACAGAGACACACGTCAAAGCCACACCTGCTCCTCTCCGTGTGGGAGGGCCCCCAAGGCTGGGAGGGGAAGGGGCTGGACTACTCCTGGCTGGGACTCCATGCCAGGGTCAGCGCGGGGAGCACCTGTCATCCCCCGGTCAAGGATGAGGAGCTGGAGGGGTCCTCAGTCTCCCCGGGGCAGGGCATCTCTGACACCGCTGCGGGGTCTTCAGGGCCTGTACCCACAGCCTGCATGTGTCAGGGGCCAGTGGGGGCATCCCAGGGCTGGGGCGCGAGTGCAAATGTGTACGGACGTGCAGACGAAGGTGGAGTAAGACGCATCAGGTGGCGGCAGAGCCTCCTTGGGAAGGGCTGGTTCCTGAAGTTTTAAGTGAGACGAGCTGACTGCAGTCTGCCTTTGCAGAGCAGGTCTGCGCCAGACATGCCCACCAAGAGTGGTTTCTGTGCTAGAGCAAGGAGATTTGATGGGAAAGTCATCTTCTGAGTGTCTGAAATGAGGGGAGGCAGAGAGGCAAACAGCTGCGACGGGTTTAGTGGAAGTGAACACGTGCACTTGGGAACCAGGCTTGTGCTGCAGAATTAAGTCGGATGGACCCCTAACCCAGTAGAGATCCTCTGCTCCTGGGAAAAATATTCTTTTCCCTTTTGGGTTCATGTAGCCAAATAACAGAACTGAAACTGAAATCTCTGCATTGCTCGGCTTCCCAGGTAGTGTTAGCAGTAAAGAACCTGCCTGTCAATACGGAGGACATGAGAGATATGGGTTCAATCCCTGGGTCAGGAAGACCCCCTGGAGAAGGAAACAGCCACCCACTCCAGCATTCTTGCTTGGAGAATCCCATGGACAGAGGAGCCTGGTGGGCCACAGTCCATGGGGGTCGCAGAGTTGGACACGGCTGAGCGACTGACCACACACTTGCGTAGCGTTAGCTTTATTCAGTGGCAAAGAATGGAGAAGCAGGGACTTGGTTCATAGATGGATTTCTCACCCACATGGTGAGGGATTTGATTTTAAGGTAAAGACGGGGGCCGGGGTGTGAGGCCAGTGATGGGGAGGGGATGCAGTGGTCTCCTGGGAAAGGCCGGGGTTCCCAGGGAGCGGGGAGCCGTCCCTTCTCATCTGGTTTTGGCTCTGTGATTTCTGGTCAAGGCCACTGGCACCTGTCATTGAGCTGTTAGTGTAGTAATGTCTGCGGAGAATGAGTTCAGGTTCGTTCCCATCTTGGTTCCATCTGGGTTTTGATTTTCTCTCCGAAAGAGAAGCTTCCTTTCTTGGTCTCTAGAATGGACTTAAAGGTTCACCTTGGTTCCTATTGGGGGCAGGAGGGGGAGGTTCTGATGGAGGATCCAGGGTCAGCTCTGGCAACACTGGTGCACCCACACGAGCAGACATCACCCTGCCTTGTGGGACCAGAGGCTGGACTCCGCACTGAGCGTCCTTTTAGGAACTGAATGATCCTTTAGAATATGGAGACCTAGGTCCTTCCAGACATGCCGGTTCCCAGTCCTCCCTTTCCGGGGCCTCCGGGTCTAGGACCCCAGGGCTGGTGCACTGGCTGCCCAGTGGGGCAGTGAGGGGACGAGACTCAGAGGTTTGTCACCCCTGTGTGACCTGCCCAGACAGCATGCTGCTGTTCTGAACTCCAGACGTAGGAAACAGGAGATTTGAATGGAGAGTTTTCCTTCTGGTACGTTCCTCACAGCTGGGAGCCCTCTGACCGCTGACTGTTGCTTGGGGGCAAATCCTGACATTGTTTTCTTCTTTCTTGGAAAGATGGAGAAGAGAGCTTTCTGAGGACCTCCCCATCTTGTGGCCCCTCTCATCATGGCTGGGCTGGACCTGGGCACTGCAGGTCTCTGGGACCCCTGGGGAGGCAGACACACACATCAGCGGTTGTGTCAAAAAGGGGCACAGAAGTGGGTGCTTGGGTCGAGGGCAGTGTCAGAGCCCCGCTCCGTGGCAGGAGGTGGTGTGTATGAGACCCTGTTCCTTGTGGGTCTGCATGTAACCGGGGGCTGTGGGCAGCCGGGAAGAGCTACCCGGGGAAGGGGTGATGCTCGCCCATGGTGGTGGGTGGCCGGCAGTCCCAGTAAGGGGAGTGGAGTCCCCTCTGCACTCAGGTTACTAGGACATCTGGGCCGCAGTCTGGAGGAGGGAGCAGGGTGATGTCAGTGGCCGGACTGCAGGGTCACCCTCTCACCACCTACATGGGGTTCCAGCAAACAGACTCCGTCATCACAGGGGTGCTGGCTGGGTGCCGGGTGGCAGAGAAGACAAATGCAGGCATCCTGGGCAGCTCACACCCAGCCAGAGCTGGTCCAGAGACAGGCACTTTGGGGGCAGCGTGAGAGCATCCCGGGAGCTTGGTAACCAGCCAGCCCAGCTCCTGGGTTTGCTTCTTCAGCACATGGAAAACTTGGCCAAATCCAGGAATTGGACGTCTCCTTCAGAAAACCGCCAGAACGGCAAACACCAAGAAAGGCAAACAAGATCAAACACGTGGGCAGGAGCTGGGCGCTGGCTTGTCCCGTGGACACCAAGACCCATCGCTGCTCTTCCTGAAAGCAGCCGGGTAAATGCTGACGGACTTCCTTATTTCCTGCAGCTAGAGGTCGGGGCGCAGGGACACACGCCCTCGGCGGAAAGGGCAGGAAGGAAGAGCCTGAGTTCTGACTCTGTCCCCTTGTCCTTCCCTCTGCTTGCGTGTCAAAGCCACAGTGTCACCGAAGACCCCAGACCCGCCTTCCATGTGTGAACACAGGCAAAGCCCCGCATGTGGACAGCCGTGTGAAGTCACCTCAACCACACACTTGTGTTTGCAGAAATAATTACCGGTTGGCAGATACCTCGCCTGGAAGATTCCACTGCAGCTGAATCACATGCTAAACAAAGAAAGAAACTGATGACTGTCTGTTCTTCGGGGACGTGGCCGAGCAGAGAGCACGGCATCTCCTGTGTATCAGGCGAGCGTCCTCTTCGTCAGAAGACCCGCCCCGTCCTGTGGTTTCTGCCGCACCCTCTGCAGCCCAAGATGAGGGTCTTCCTCTCCACAGCGTCTTCAGCTTCTGATGCTCCAGGCGAGGCCTTCACCCTGCTCTTCTGGACGGACACGGGAGTGAGATCTCTAGCGTCTTTTGTACCCTGCGCCCGCTGGTGGTCAGAATTCCGGGGACCCTCCAGTTCCAGGGCAAGCCCTCCACAGCAGGGACACGGCGGGGGTCTTCTCCAGCACTGCCGCTCCCCTCTCCCCCTGCCGAACGCGGCCACTGACGGAGACCCCGGGGCTGAGATTCCAGGGCAGGCCTGAGAGGAAGAGAAAACCCAGGAGACCGGAACAGACTGGGCCACCCAGCCCGCATGGACAGCCCTGAATGTGCAAGGCGCCTGATGGGCAGCTCAGCCAGGATGGTTCTGGAGCCCCTGCGTGTCCCACCATCCCGGGCCACTGGCCTTTCTCTTCTTTTTTTTGTTTCTCTGTTCATCCTGGGAAAAGCAGAGTCTAGCTGCCGCCGGGCTCTGGGTTTGGAGGCTGGTGAGGGGAGAGGCCAGTGGTCAGCACACCCGTGAGCACAGAGCCTGCGCCCCGTCTCCTGCGAGGCCCCCTTCAGCATGTCGGTGGCCCGAGGCCCCTGTGTGGACCACAGGGTGGGCCCTGGCGGCTCAAAGGAGACCCCCCTCCAGACGCTGCAGCCCGCCCTGGGGGAGGGAGGGGCGCGTGTTCAGCCAGAGGGGCCCCAGCGCCCACCCTGCCCGGGGCAGACACGCCTGGCCTGAGGGTCAGTGCGGACTTTGTCCGGGGCCCCCGTGAGTCCCCTGAATCTCGGTGAGTCCCACACTCTGGCTGCAGACAAGGGCTGTGGAGGTTCTCTTTCACGGGGCTCCCTGGCGTTACTCAGAGTAGAAAGCAAGCAGCGCTTCTTTGCACGTTTGGCCATTGGAGGAGGAGCTGGGGGGTGGCGGCCGTGATGGAAGTGGCAGAACAAGCCGTGACCCCGACCCGTGAACCCACGGCTGCCGGCTGCCTCCAAGGAAAGCACACGGTTAATTACTGTTTTGCTTAAAACATTGATTTTTATAAGTAATCCTTATGGGAGAGCATTTCTGGCTTATCTCTTAGCTGGCTTAGCAGGGTTTTTTTTTTCTTATTTTTTTGGCTGGACCTCTTATCTCAGTTTATTTACTCAACTAAAGGATTCTCTGCAGTCCTTTGGGGGAAAGCAAGTTATGATAATAACATCAGTTGACGCAATTTATCGAGTGCCTGCTTGTCTTCTAAGGCTCAGCTCAGAGTCCCTCCCGGGGAGCAGCTGGCTTCCCAGGGCCCGTCCACCCCGTGCGCCTCCCGGCTGGTGCCCACGGGCAGTGTATCCCTGTGGGCGATTATCTTTTGTATCAGTGCCTCCTGTGGCCTCATCTTTCCTGCCCCAGGCTGCATGCAGTCTGACAGGTGGGGACGCTCCATAAACACCTGACCTGGGGGCCCGGGGGTGGAGAGGGGAGGGATGCTGCCAGTGGCTCCCGCCCGCACTGGCCTCCAGACGGGGGTCACTGGGGGCTCCTGAGCCGCCCCCTCCCATCGCGTGCTGGCTCTTCCACGTGCCCGCCGGGGTTGCGCTCACCTGTGCTCCATGCCTTGGAGGTCAGGAACCACACCCAGTACCTGGCGCTAGCATCAACACACGATGCGCCTGAGCAAGGCTGCAGCTGGTGGGAGCCTGGCGCTGACAAGACCCCTGCTTTCCATCTCATCTCGTCCACCAATTATGACAGTATTTTGTCGACATTGACTATTAACTTTCTATTTCCACGATACTACGCAGTCGATTTTGGGATCTAACTAGTGAGTAGTGCATTTTTATATGCACTAGAATAGATGCAAAGTGGGTCAAAAGCTATCTTTCTGAGGTTTTTCATTTTTCAAGAAGCAGATAAGGTTTGCTTTTCTCTTTTTCTCCTTTGGTTGAATCATAATCTTTGACAGCAAATCACGTGAAGATAAAACTCTTCCCACATGCCCATCTGTAAAATGCTCTTGCCTTGGCAACTGTTTACATCACTGTTAGTTACTTTCTCATCCTTTGCTTCAAGACCATCTTCGTTTTGAACAAAAGATAAAGTTATTCAGCAAATTCGAGAGGAGCCTACCACCAAGGTCTGTGACCGAGACTTCGACAATCACAGTTCTTTGAAGCTCTATGTCACAGCAGCAGACCTGATTCTGAACAGGGCCATGGAGTTAAATTCCAGTGACAGCCCTGGTGGTAAAATAATTGACAGGAGTCCCGGAGGAGGGAAGCTGAATTTACAAAGAAATATTTGTGTGAAGCCTCAGCATGTGGGCTTTCACAGAATTACCTTATTAAACAGACCCTGCACACCCCAAAATGCTCACCCTGCTAACCCTGGGTTAGGCGCTAGATGCAGACATTAACTTTTTTTATGCAGTTGTGTAAGTCATGCTTATTTATACTGTGTGCTTAGTCATTCAGTCACGTCTGACTCTGTGCGACCCTTTGGACTGTAGCCCACTGGGCTCCTCTGTCCATAGGTTTTTTTCAGGTAAGAATACTGCAGTCAGTTGCCATTTCCTTCTCCAGAGGATCTCTGACCCAGGGATCAAACCAGTGTCTCCTGTGTGGCCAGCATTGCCGGTGGAAACTTTACCCACTTAGCTATTGACCCGCAACACCTGCCGTGGTGGTGGCTGGTTAATTGAATAGGCAAATGTGTGTGCTGGGTCCTTTGCTGGGAATACTAAGATCTGGTTAATAACTGGCCTTGGGAAGGCCCTTTAATGATGGGGGACATGTTTATTCTAATGCCTCGCGGAAGAGCAGTATGTACAGTGTCCTGGCGGTCCAGACCTTGCCTCTGGAAACTTCTGCTTGGCTGTGTGGCAGAAGGTCCACAGTGTTCAGCTGGGGGGACTGTGCCGATGGTTTTAGACACTTATTTTCTCCATTGTATACCTTTTTATGATGTGTTTTTATTAAGTAAGGCAGTATATATTGAATAGTGGGTTTTTCCCTGACTTTAAATCTGTGTGTGACAATGAGACCCCACGACGCCCCTGCTGGAACATCTGAAATACAGAGCACTGATGCCAAGTGCAGACGAGGGTGTGGGGCAACGTGAGCTCTCCTTCCCGGCTGGTGGGGATGCAAAAGGGTGCAGCCCCTTTGCAAGACAGTCTGGCAGTTTCTTATAAAGCAAAGGGTAATCTGACTGTGTGACCCAGCAGTCACACTCCTTGGTATTCACCCAAGTGAGTTGAGAACTCACGTCCAAACAAAAACATGCACACAAATGTTTGCAACAATTTTAGTCATAATTGTAAATACTTGAAAACAACCAGGAAAGCATTCAGTAGGTGAATGGGTGAACTGTGGTACATCCATACAATGGAATATTACTCAGTAATAAAAAAAATGAACTATCTAGCCATGAAAGGACACAGGGGACTTTAAATACAAACAGACACACTTGGGAGATATAGCAGGTTTGGTTCCAGACCACTGCAATAAAATAAATATGGTAATAAAGCAATTTTTTGGCTTCCAAGTGCATATAAACATTATCCTTGCATTATCCTTCCTTCTATTAACTGTGCAATAGCATTATGTGTAAAACAGCATATATTCCTTAATTAAAAAATACTTTATTGCTAATAAATGCTAACGATCATCTGAGCCTCCAGCAGGTTGTGATCTTTTTACTGGAGGATCTTACATGATGTTGATGGCCGTTGACCGATCAGGGTCATGTTGCTAAAGCTTAGGGTGGCTGCAGCAATTTATTAAAATAATACAGCAATGAATTTGCCACATAAGTTTATTTCTTCTCAAGAATGATTTCTGTTTTGCCTGCAATGTCCTTTGATAGCATTTTACGCACAGTAGACCTTTCAGAATTTGTCAGTCCTCTCAAACCTTGTCACTGCTTTCTCAACTAAGTTTATGTAATAGTCAACTTACTTTGTTATCATTTCAATAGTCTTTATAGCACCTTCACCAGGTGTAGATTCCATCTCAAAGAACCACTTTCTTTGCTCATCCTTGCTTATCTGTTAAAATTTTGGCATGAACTTGCAGCAGTTCACTCACATCTTCAGGCTCCGCCGCTCATTCTAGTTCTCCTGCCGTTTCCACAACATGTGCAATTTCCTTCCCCACTGCCCTCAAAGTCATCCATGAAGCTTGGAACCAGCTTTACGCAAACTCCTGTTAAGGCTGGTGTTTTGATCTCTTCCCATGAATCTCAGATGCTCTTAATGACATTTTGAATGGTGAATCTCTTCCAGAAGGCTTTCCATTGACCTTGCCCAGATCCACCAGAGAAGTCGTCACCTGTGGCAGCTATAGCCTTAGGAGGGGCTTTCCATGTGGCTCAGTGGTAAATAATTGACCTCTCAATGTGGAAGACAGGTTCAGTCCCTGGGTCGGCAAGATCTTCTGGAGGAAGAAATGGCAACCCACTCGAGCATTCTTGCCTGCGAAACCCCAGTGTAGAGGAGCCTGGGGGCTACAGTCCATGGGGCTGCAAAGAATCAGACACAACTGAGCATGCAGCAGCGGCTCTATGAAATGTAATTCCTAAATAATAAGACTTAAAAGTCGAAGTGACTCCTGTATCAGTGGGCTGTAGAATGGATGCTGTGTTGGCAGGCATGAAAACATTAATGTCCTGTCTGTCTCCATCAAAATTCCTGGGTGGCCAGGTACATTGTCAATGAGCAGTAATATTTTGAAATAAATCCACTTTTGTTTTTCTGAGAAGTAGGTCTCAGCAGTGGGCTTCAAACGTTCAGTAAACCTTTGTAAAGAGATGTGCTATTGCTATCCTGTTTGTAGAGCACAGGAGGGTAGATTTAGCATAATGCTTAAGGGGCCTAGGATTCTTGGAATGGCGAATGCATTGGCTTTAATTTAAAGTCACCAACTGCATTAGCCCCTAATAAGAAAGTCAGCCTGCCCTTTGAAATTTTGAAGCGTTGACTTCTCCTCTCTAGCTCTGAAAGTCCTAGATGGCGTCTTCTTCCAACAGAAGGCTGTTTTGTCTCCATTGAAAATACATCATTTAGTGCAGCCACCTCCATGAGTTATCTTAGCTAGCTCTTCCGAATAACTTGCTGCAGCTTCCGCAGCAGCACTTTTAATTGTGTTCAAGAACGTTTCCTTTGCCTTCACACCTTGACTAATGGTGCAAGAGGCCTTGTGTTCAGCCCATCTCAGCTTCTGACACGTCTTCCTCACTGTGTTCAGTCATTTCTAGCTTGTGGAGATGAACAGGCAGAGCACACGGGGTTTTTAGTTCTGCATTTGACAAAACTCATGGAATGTACAACACAAACGGTGAACTGTAATGTCAACTGTGGACTTTGGGTCATAATAATGTATCAGTGTTTGATCATGAATGTAGCCCCCAATCCAGGTGGGTGATAACAGGGAAGTATGTGGGAATTCTTTGTACTTTCTGCTCAAGTTGCCGGTAACTATAAACCTGCTCTATAAAAAATTAAATTTAAAAAGTCTGAGAATGCCATCATAGCGCACTTGGAAAATATGGAAAGACGAAATGAAGAGAAGCTCAGGAATCTGGCACCAAGTGTGCCCTTTGGTATTTAAAGTATGAGACGTGCAGCTCTGGGCCTGAGACCAAGAACACGCTTGACATCTAATCAACCAAATGAAGACCGGTTGACCTAGTGACTCTATAGACATGCAAACGACCGTCTAAGAGGCTTTGTCACCGCACCTCGTCCTGGGAGCCGCAGCAGTGCCCTCTCTCTGAGGCAGGCTTGTCCTCTGGCGGCTGTGACCCTGTGACGGCACACAGCTCTGTGCCGAGGTGACTTTGGGGGGGTTGAGAGCTCGTCACACTTATTTCCGGGACAGTGGCCCAGGGCATGGGCTTCCAAGAAAGGGGTCCCCACACTCTTCTCTTCTTGGTGCTCAAATGCTCCATGATGAAACGGCACTGTCTGCAGTGGACGCTGGGTATCCCGTGCTGAACTCCCTGTCCCCTCTGCAGGTGGCTCTCACAGCGGCCTGAAGCCCATGGGCAGTGGCCCCGCCGTGGCCATCGCAGCCGCCGCCACAGCCGTGGTCTCCGTGGACCCCGAGGGGCTCGGGGGCCCGCCCCCCTCCAGGACGCAGCCCTGCCACGTTCTGACCCTGGCGCCCATCAGGATCCCCTTGCGGACCACACCCTTCCCTGGTAAGTACCCAGCCCGTGTCTCAGAGCCACGGGCTGGCGAGAGTCCACAGCATGGCAGCCCAGGCGGGGGCCTGCTGGCCTCCAGGCCCATGGTTTCCTGGGTTCTGGTGCGGGGAGCACTGGGGAGCAATTCCCGGGTGTGCTCATCTGCAGACCACACTCATGGACCTCCGTCCCACTGACCAAGGCCGTGTGGGTCAGGGGGTCAACCTGGGCATTTTCTGCCGTGAAACAAAGTGCAAAGTTTCTATTTGAAGAAACGAGGCACGTCTTTACTTACTCTTCACAGGGAGTCATGCACATAGAGAAATATCTAATTGTCTGAGGCAGAGCTTGGAAGAAAGCATAGGCAATGTGCTGGAAAAGAATTATGCATCTGAGTTAATGAAACAAAAAAGTACACAGCGCAGACTCGCCTGGGGCTCTCACTGAGCCGTCCCTCCTGGGCTGGCCCAGGCCTGTTTTGAGCACATGGGGTGGGTCCCCCCATCACAGCAGGACCTGTGAAGAGGCCCACCAAAGCCCGTGGCTGAGCAGCAAGGGGGCCAGCAAGGCACTGAGTTCTTCCATGTAGTCAGCGTGCTGTTCTAAGTCCTCGGGGCCGAGGCGGGGCTGGCAGACCCTCTGGTGTTGTGAGCTGAGGTGCAGGATGAGGGTCTCAGGAAGGACCTGGAAGGCCTGGTCCTGGACTGGTTGTTCTCAGCTTGCACGCGTGTGCCTGCTCACTGTCACCAGCAGGCATGTCCCCGGCCGTCCTGGTGAGTGCATGTTTGAGTCTGTCCTTAAATGTCACAAAAGCAGGGTTGATTTGGAATGACATTTACTAAGTGCTGGAGTCTTGTGAGCTAGTGCTATTTATTATAGTTCTAGGTTTTCACCTAGATACAGTAAGACTTGGATAGAAATTCTGTGGGATTATTAATTCTATACCAGAGTCAATCCTAGAATTGCATGCTAGTCTTGTGTCATTGTTTGTTTAATCACTGTCGTGTCCAACTCTTGGCGACCTCATGGACTGCAGCCCACCAGGCTACTCTGTCTGTGGGATTTCGCAGGCAAGAACACTGGAGTGTGTTGCCATTTCCTTCTCCAGGGTTACATAATCGATGGCTCTGTTATCAGTGACAGAGACACCACTGGATGATGATACACACACGCATATACACACATAAATGCATCTTTGAGGTAGAAATGGAGATAACCTGGTCTCATTACTTTCCAGATTGGGGGGTGTCACTGGTTTTCTGGTCTTGTTTCTAGTGTGAGTGTTGTGGTCTTCTCAACACTGGGCCTGGGTGTGTGTGTTTCTGTGTTAACTTGGTAAATTAGTTGGTCAATAGAAAGTTGTATTCTCAAGAACAGACTCTTATTTCTATTTCAGCATGTCAGTGAACATGCACTTAGGGTGTGACGGGGGAAATAAATAAAACACATGGATAATCTCTTGTGTGGAACATAATTTACAGCTGTGTCAAGATTTTGGTTAAAATCCATCAGTCCACTGGCATTTATTAAGGATGACTTACTATTTTCTGAACAAATTAATCTTAGAAAGAACCCAAAACCAAACCCCGTGTACCCCAGGGTCAGCTTCCCTCTTCACGTCTCATATGATTTATAAAGGAACATAATCATCAGGCGTCTTTCCGTGTTGGTATTGTATAAGGCTCTATAATCAAATTTGCCATCATGTGCGTTCAGTTAGACAAAGGCAGCATCCATGGATCTATCTTGTAGAAGACTGCCAAAACGGCTGTCAGAGAGGGAAGGGGCTGCACTCAACAGGTGGCTGCTGAAATAGCCTCTGTGGTGAAGATCTATTGGTCCCTCTCTCCTAGAAGCCCTGGTCATCACAGGGTTGGAACCAGGGTTTGTCCGGGCCGATGACCCCAGCATGATGTGCTTCCTCTGGGCTATTTGGCCAGTCCCAGGCATCAGTGGTGCATGCGGTTCTGGCAGGGCTGCCCCTGGAAGTGGTTCTTGGGGAGGCAGGACCACCTGCCCTCCTAGTCCGGTTGCCCCAGCTTGCTCCTCTTGACATCAGCAGAAGGCATTTGAGAGGGACTGCCTGTGCCCACTTCAGTATTCTTGCCTTGAGAACCTCATGAACAGTTTTGAAGAGGCAAAATGATGGGATACTGAAAGAGGAACTCCCCAGGTCAGTAGGTGCCCAGTATGCTACTGGAGACCAGTGGAGAAATGACTCCAGAAAGAACGGAGGTGTGGAGCCGAAGCAAAAGCAATACCCAGTTGTGCATGTGACTGGTGATAGAAGCAAGGTCAGATGCTGTAAATAGCAATATTGGATAGGAACCTGGAATGTTAGGTCCATGAATCAAGGCAAAATGGAAGTAGTCAAACAGGAGATGGCAAGAGTTAAGGTCAACATTCTAGGAGTTAGTGAACTAAAATGGACTCGAATGGGTGAATTTAACTCAGATGACCATTATATCTACTACTGTGGGCAGGAATCCCTTAGAAGAAATGGAGTAGCCATCATGGTCAACAAAAGAGTCTGAAATGCAGTACTTGGACACAATCTCAAAAATGACAGAATGATCTCTGTTTGTTTCCAAGGCAAACCATTCAATATCATGGTAATCCAAGTCTATGCCCCAACCGGTAATACTGAAGAAGCTGAAGTTGAATGGTTCCATGAAGACCTACAAGACCTTTTAGAACCTAACACTCAAAAAACATGTCCTTTTCATTACGGGGGACTGTAATGCAAAAGTAGGAAGTCAGGAAACACCTGGAGTAACGGGCAAATTTGGCCTTGGAGTATGGAATGAACCGGGGCAAAGGCTGATAGAGTGTTGCCAAGAGAACACACTGGTCATAGCAAACACCCTCTTCCAACAACACAAGAGAAGACTCTACACATGGACATCACCAGATGGTCAACATCAAAATCAGATTGATTATATTCTTTGCAGCCAAAGATGGAGAAGCTCTATATAATCAGCAAAAATAAGACTGGGAGCTGACTGTGGCTCAGATCATGAACACCTTATTGCCAAATTCAGACTTAAATTGAAGAAAGTAGGGAAAACCACTAGACCATTCAGGTATGACCTAAATCAAATCCCTATGACTATACAGTGGAAGTGAGGAATAGATTTAAGGGACTAGATCTGATAGACAGAGTGTCTGATGAACTATGGATGGAGGTTCGTGACATTGTACAGAAGACAGGGATCAAGACCATCTCCGTGGAAAAGAAATGCAAAGAAGCAAAATGGCTGTCTGAGGAGGCCTTACAAACAGCTGTGAAACGAAGAGAAGCGAAAAGCAAAGGAGAAAAGGAAAGATATTCCCATCTGAATGCAGAGTTCCAAAGAATAGCCAGGAGAGATAAGAAAGCCTTCCTCAGCGATCAATGCAAAGAAATAGAGGAAAACAACAGAATGGGAAAGACTAGAGATCTCTTCAAGAAAATTAGAGATACCAAGGGGACATTTCATGCAAAGATGGGTTCAATAAAGGACAGAAACGGTATGGACCTGACAGAAACGGTATGGACCTAACAGAAGCAAAAGATACTAAGAAGAGGTGTCAGGAATACACAGAAGAACTGTACAAAAAAGATCTTCACAATCCAGATAATCATGATGGTGTGATCACTCACCTAGAGCCAGACATCCTGCAATGTAAAGTCAAGTGGGCCTTAGAAAGCATCACTATGAACAAAGCTAGTGGAGGTGATGGAATTCCAGTTGAGCTATTTCAAATTATGAAAGATGATCCTGTGAAATTTCTGCACTCAATATGCCAGCAAATTTGGAAAACTCAGCAGTGGCCACAGGACTGCAAAAGGTCAGTTTTCATTGCAATCCCAAAGAAAGGAAATCTCAAAGAAACCTCAAACTACCACACAATTGCACTCATCTCAGATGCTAGTGAAATAATGCTAAAAATTCTCCAAGCCAGGCTTGAGTAATATGTGAACCGTGAACTTCCAGATGTTCAAGCTGGCTTTAGAAAAGGCAGAGGAACCAGAGATCAAATTGCCAACATCTTCTGGATCATTGAAAAAGCAAAAGAGTTCTAGAAAAACATCTATTTGTGCTTTATTGACTATGCCAAAAGCTTTGACTGTGTGGATCACAACAAAATGTGGAAAATTCTGAAAGAGATGGGAATACCAGAGCACCTGACCTTCCTTCTGAGAAATCTGTACACAGGTCAAGAAGCAACAGCTAGAACTGGACATGGAACAACACACTGGTTCCAAATTGGAAGAGGAGTACGTCAAGGCTGTATATTGTCACCCTGCTTATTTAACTTATATGCAGAGTACATCATGAGAAACGCTGGGCTGGAGGAAGCACAAGCTGGAATCAAGATTGCCAGGAGAAATATCAATAACCTCAGATATGCAGATGACACCGCCCTTATGGCAGAAAGTGAAGAGGAACTAAAGAGCCTCTTGATGAAGGTGAAAGAAGAGAGTGAAAATGTTGGCTTAAAGCTCAACATTCAGAAGACTAAGATCATGACATCTGGTCCCATCACTTCATGGGAAATAGATGGGGAGACAGTGGAAACAGCGTCAGACTTTATTTTGGGGGGCTCCAAGATCACTGCAGATGGCAATTGCAGCCATGAAATTAAAAGATGCTTACTCCTTGGAAGGAAAGTTATGACCAACCTAGACAGCATATTAAAAAGCAGAGGCATTACTTTGTCAAGAAAGGTCCATCTAGTCAAGGCTATGGTTTTTCCAGTGGTCATGTATGGATGTGAGAGTTGGATGGTGAAGAAAGCTGAGCATGGAAGAATTAATGCTTTTGAACTGTTGTGATGGAGAAGACTCTTGAGAGTCCTTTGGACTGCAAGGAGATCCAACCAGTCCATCCTAAAGCAGATCAGTCCTGGGTGTTCATTGGAAGGACTGATGCTGAAGCTGAAACTCCAATACTTTGGCCACCTGATGTGAAGAGTTGACTCATTGGAAAAGACCCTGATGCTGGGAGGGATTGGGGGCAGGAGGAGAAGGGGACGACAGAGTATGAAATGGCTGGATGGCATCACTGACTCAATGGACATGAGTTTGGGCAAACTTATGAGTTAGTGATGGACAGGGAGGCCTGGCGTGCTGCAGTCTATGGGGTCGCAGAGGGTCAGACACGACTGAGCAACTGAACTGGACTGAACTGGGCTGTCTGGTTGTGTCTCTTGGGCTCCCGAGCGTAGGGGCTCAGTACTTGCAGTGAGCAAGTACTTGGCAGCTTGGTTCCTCTATATCATGTGAGATCTTAGTTCCCTGACCAGGGGTCAATCCCATGTTCCGTATGCTAGAAGGTGGATTCATAACCACTGGACCACAAGGGACGTCACAAAAGTGTGTAAACTTCAATGTATCTACAGTTGAATAATCCTGTTTTTATCTAGAAGTTAGTCCCATTTTAGATAAATGATTTAGACTATTTTATTTATGCCCTTGGCTTGGTACTGAAAGCCCAATAGCCTCAGGAGCCCTGTGGTTTAGCTCTATGATTCTCAATGGAGGGAAGCTTACTCCCAGGGACACTCACCCACGGCCAGAGGTACTTGTTGGTTGTTGAGATCTGGTGGCTTTTGCTGGTGTAGAGACCAGGGATTCAGCCACACACATGACCGCCCGAGATAGCCCCCGTGGGAAGGCTTATCTGGCCCCAGACGTTAGAGGTGCCTCCATGGAGAAGCCCTAATTCATGGTCTAGACGTCCACCTACATGCGGAGACCAGGATCAGTGTGTGAAGGAGCTCCACGGAGAGTTCTGATCCAGTAACTGAAGGACCCAAAAGAATGCTTGGTGCTGGAAAGAAGATTAGCCACAAGAACAGCTGGATTATATGTTTTTATCATGATTTAGGATTTCAAATAAGACACCCTATTTAAAGAACCCCTTGCCCGATTCCACATTCAGTTCAAAAGCGGGTTTTCTCTCCCAGAGCGTTGCTGGCACGTGCAGCCCCGTTAGTCCTTGGCATGGCTCTTCTGGACAACCCCGCACGCCCCGGGTTCCCCGCTGGCTCATGCCGTCTGTGCGGTCGCCGCCCCAGCACAGCCTGAAGCACCATCCAAGACTAACCCTCCGGCAATTGCCTGGACCTCAGCGTCCACTCTCCTTTGGATGCATACAGACGCTTCCGCTTGTTCACTGATTGCTGTGCTTTCTGACGCCGTTTCTCTCCTGCTTGCTCCTGGATCAGGGGCGAGGCCCGGGGGAGGGCGCAGAGGGCTCCCCTGGAGAGGCCTCTCTGGAGGGCACTCAGGCATGGGCAGGCAGCTGGTGGGACAGGGTCAGCAGGCGGGGAGGGCTGCCCTTCTCTTCGCTTTCTTAAAGCAGGTCTCAGTTTTGCCTTATTCCCAACTATCCCTGAAGCCTTGGAATTTTCAGGTTAAGGAAGAAACCTCTTCAGGGGAAAAGCATACCTTGTATCCTATTTTTTAGTTTTAAGGAGAAGGTGGAATTTATCAGGGGAGAACTGAAGCCATGCTGAAGGATCTGCCGGAAGGACCTGCCTTCTGGCCCTCTCCAGGGGGGACCCTCTCCAAGGGGGGCCCTTGGACCTGCACCCCCCTCGGCAGACCCCCAGATGTTACAGCGGAGTGTGTGGGGGCGCCCACCTTTGGGAGGGTAAAAGCATCATGCAACACCAGCGTCTGCTCCTGTCTGATGAAACAAACAAAGCGATCCTTTTTAAGAATGACGGTAGCTATTTTTAAAACTTCACCCCCCATTTCGTAAGCGTTCAAGTGGAAACGGCAGGGTGTGAGTGACCGCCATGGTCTCCGGTTCAGCAGGTGACTGGTGAACACAGCCGTCAAAAGTGCCATCTGCCTTGGAGGCCATTTACCACCTGTTCTTCTGCTTCCAGAGCCATTTCACGGTCTACATTTAACATTGTGTCCTGCCACAGAGCAGCTGGGAGGTGACTCTTCTTTTCTCTGTCAGGACCTTACCAGCCAGGCTGTACGAAAAGGCAGCAGAGTCGCCGAGCCAGACCGTCCCCGTGGCCTCTGCCGAGCCGTCCGCCGGTCCCGGCAGCGGGCCCCGTGGCTGCCGAGCCAGGCCGGGCAACCGCAGTAACCCAGCTGTCCGGGCATGCAGCATCTTCTCTTTCTACCTGGGAGTTCTTTCCTCCTCCACTCTAATCAAACATGTCATAACACATATTAACATTTTAGAGGTTTGTAGAGACAGAAATACTGCTGCAGCATAATTGCTCACACCCTAGAGTGCCAGAGACTCAGCTGGCTTCCGTGAGAAAGACATATGTGTTTCTAATGGGGAGAATGAGCCGCTTTTGGTAGAAAACTTATTGGATTTACACAGACAAGAGAGGACTTTGTCTAGTTTGTTATCCACAAGTGAACTCATGTTATGGATGCAAGATAAAACTCGTCAAGCAGGTGTTAATACGTTTGGGCCACGTTGAGTGCAGAATTTTCTCAGTGGAGAACCAGCTGTGAACCCTTCCTATCAACAAGCCAGCCTGTTTTAGGTCGTCCATCTAGAAAATTCCCCTGGGACCTACCTGGCGTCACCTTCCCCGAGGAACTCCCATCACTCGAGATGCATTTGCCATCCGCACTGTTAGCTCCAGTTCACTCTTCCTTTGAAAAGAATTGGCAATCCAGCCTGTGCACAAAAACACATCTATGTTTATGCCACAAATAAAGAATGCTGATACAATAGACCCCCAGTACCTCCCTCTGAGCCCAAGAAATAGCTGTTTCTGTCCCCAGCTCTCCTGGGAGCCGCGACCCTCCCCAGGGATAATTATCTCCTGAATAGGTGCCAGTCGTAGCTGTGCTGTTTTTCAGAAGCATGTTTACATAGAAGCATTATTTCTAAACAATGTATTTCAGAGTTTAGGCGCTTTCTGAATTTTACATAAATGTAATCACAGTCTGTGCATTCTTCCGTGATTGCCTTTTTTGCTCAAAATGATGTGGTGTTTTGTTGTTGTTTTCTTGTCTTTTTTTCTGTAAAGTCCCTGCTGGCCCTGGCAGCTGTGATGCAGTCAGGCTCACTGTGGTGTCGTGTTTGCTGGTCTGTGTGAATCCACACGGATTCTTTCTGCTGTGGGAAAGCTGCCCCCTTTCCCCTGGAAGCCTCTCCCTCTCCTTCTGAGAGTCCTTCTGGGGTGGGAGGGGCGTCTGCACAGATCTGTAGAGCCCGGGAGTGCAGGGCCCTTGCTCTCTGCCGTGTCCCAAGTGCGCTTGCTTATCCTGTTGTTGTCCAGCCACTAAGTCAGGCCCGACCCTGCGCCCCCAAGGACTGCAGCATGCCAACCTCCTCTATCCTTCACTGTCGCCAGGAGTTTGCTCAGACTCATGACCACTGAATCAGTCAGTGACACTATCCAACCATCTCATCCTCTGTCTTCCCCTTCTCCTCCCACCTTCAATCTTTCCCAACATCAGGGCCTCTTCCAGTGAGTCAGTTCTTCACATCAGGTGGTCAGAGTATTGGAGCTTCAGCTTCAGCATCAGTCCTCCCAGTGAATACCCAGGACTGGTCTCCTTTAGGATGGACTGATTGAGTCTCCTTGCAGTCCAAGGGACTCTCAAGAGTCTTCTCCAACACAACAATTTGAAAGCATCAATTCTTCAGTGTTCAGCTTTCTTTATGGTCCAGCTGTCACATCCATACATGGCTGCTGGAAAAACCATAGCTTTGACTCTGCAGACCTTTGTAAACAAAGTGACGTCTCTGCTTTTTAATACTCTGTCTGCTCTACTAGTTCTCCCTAATCTGTAAATTCCACCCACCTTACCCCGTTTCCATGCCCTGCACCCCAGAGTCATCCTTGGTCCTCCTGCTGCCTGAAACCTCACATTCGTCCTCTGCCTGAAACCTCACATTCGTCCCTCCCAACCTGCTCCCCAAGTCTGACTTCCTCGTCCAAACCAACACAGTCTCCCAGCTGAGCCTGCTGCCCCAATCTCTCTGCTTCCACACGTCGCTGTCAGACACTCCCCACAGGAGCCAGCATTCAGGTCTCACAGTGTGCATGAGACCAAGCCTTCCCCTGCTCAGGACTGCAAGGACTGTCTCCCATGGAGCTCAGCACAGGCCCCAGGCGTCTCCCCGGAGTCTCTGGAGCCCCTGTTGTGAGCACAGCCTGTGCTCCTCCCAACCTCTGCTTTCCTGCTGGGCCTCAGACACCTCAAGCCTGGCTGCCTCGGAGCCTTTGCACCCACCGTGGCCCTGCTCGAGGCTCTCCTCCATCATTCAGGCTCAGCTGAGATGTGCTCCTACCCTCTCACCCTGAAGGACCCTCAGGAATCAACTCCTTCTTGTTTCACCTGTTTCCTTCCCCTGTAGCATTTCTCACTGTCTGGAATTAGCTCTGTCTCTGTTTCTGGCTTGTTTCTCTGCTGCCCTCCACCCACTGGATGTGAGACTCAGGACAACAGACGAGGGAGCCTGGAACTCAGCCCCTTTCCGAGGGCCTGCCCTTTCTTCTGTAAGCATCACCATCTGTGACTCCTGCCACTGGCCCCTCCCTCCTGCCACGGTTCACATTCAGCCGTAGAGCCACTGAGCTGGAACGCATGGCCTGATGGCCAGGGCTGTGGCCAGGCTGCTGGTGCTGCAGGGATGTTGACCAGTCCAGGCAGAGAGGGCAGTGCTCACACGCGTGATGCCTGTTGTCCGATTCCTGGGGCAGAGAGGGGGTGGGTGAGCTCTTCAGGGTCCAGAGGAGGGCATTTTTAGAAGAGAGCCCGGAAGGACTAGGAAGATTAGGTTGGTCTGCAGAAGGAGGAAGGAGCCCGACGGTTGTGGCTTAACGGAGAGCATCCTTAAGAGGCTTGGCTCCTGTGTTAGGTCCTGTTGCCACAGCCACACACAAGACAAGAGCCTTGTCTTGGCAAGTTCGCTGTAACAAGAGCAGCAGCCCCCTCCCGGGCTGGGCCGTCTCTTCTGACCTGTGATGAGAGCGCCTTGGAAACAGTATCCGAGCAAGTAGTGGCTGATGCGGGAGGGGCCGCGGTGGCTGGATGTGCCCTCCTTGGAGGCTGTGGTCCAGGAAGCCCCTGGGAGCATCTTCAGGCCCAAACAGACCCCTCCGTTGTGTCAGCAAGATGAAGGCCACGCGGAGACTGCTGGTGGGAGGGTGGGCCTGTGCTTATCCGCTGGCCGGAGTCAGGCAGGGAGCTGGCCTTCTGCCCCTGGTGCTGAAACTTCTGAAGCCCGTGGGGAGGTGGTTGAACAAGTGTCCTCAAGGCGTCCAGCCCTCTGGCAGCTCCAGTTGTGGACAAGAGCTCAGGAAGAGCAAAGGCCAGTGTCCACACAGCCTGAGATTCTGGGTCAGGTGAACAAGAAGTGAGCCTAGAGGAAAACGTAGGCAGGATCCCCTCCGACTCCCCTCCAGGAGTAATGGAAACGGAAGCAAAAATAAACCAATGGGACCTAATGAAACGTAAAAGCTTTTGCACAATGAAGGAAACAATAAGCTAGGGGAAAAGACAGCCCTCAGATTGGGGGGAAATAACAGCAAACGAAGCAACTGACAAAGGATTAATCTCAAAAACACAAGCGGCCCATGCAGCTCAATACCAGAAAAATAAATGACCCAGTCAAAAGATGGGCCAAAGAACTAAACAGACACTTCTCCAAAGAAGACATACTGATGGCTAAGAAACACATGAAAGATGCTCAACATCACTCATTATCAGAGAAATGCAAATCAAAACCACAGTGAGGTGCCATCTCATGCCACTGAGAATGCCTGCTATTAAAAAGTCTGCAAACAATAAATGCTGGGCAGAGTGCAGAGAAAAGGGAACCCTCTTATACTGTTGTGGGAATGCAAACTAGTACAGCCACTGCAGATCTGATATACAGAGAGCCTGATGAACTATGGATGAAGATTCCTAACATTGTACAGGATACAGGGATCAAGACCATCCCCAAGAAAAAGAAATGCAAAAAAGCAAAATGGTTGTCTGAGGAGGACTTACAAATAGCTGAGAAAACAAGAGAAGTGGTAAGCAAAGGAGAAAAGGAAAGATATACCCATTCGAATGCAGAGTTCTAAAGAACAGCAAGAACAGATAAAAAACCTTCCTCAGGGATCAAGGCAAAGAAACAGAGGTAAACAACAGAATGGGAAAGGCTAGAGATCTCTTCAAGAAAATTAGAGACACCAAGGGAACATTTCATGCAAAGATGGGCTCAATAAAGGACAGAAGTGCCATGAACCTAACAGAAGATACTAAGAAGAGGTGGCAAGAATACACAGAAGAACTGTACAGAAAAGATCTTCACAACCCAGATAATCATGATGGTGTGATCACTCACCTAGAGCCAGACATCCTGGATGTGAAGTCAAGTGGGCCTTAGGAAGCATCACTACGAACAAAGCTGGTGGAGGTGATGGAATTCCAGTTGAGCTATTTCAAATCCTAAAGATTATGCTGTGAAAGTTCTGCACTCAATATGCCAGCAAATTAACTCAGCACTGGAAAATGTCAGTTTTCATTCCAATCCCAAAGAAAGGCAATGCCAAAGAAACCTCAAACTACCACACAATTGCACTCATCTCACTCGCTCGTAAAGTAATGCTCAAAATTCTCCAAGCCAGGCTTCAGCAATATGTGAACCGTGAACTTCCAGATGTTCAAGTTGGTTTTAGAAAAGGCAGAGGAACCAGAGATCAAATTGCCAACATCTGCTAGATCATTGAAAAAGCAAGAGAGTTCCAGAAAAAAATCTCTTTCTGCTTTATTGACTATGCCAAATAGTCAATATTGACTTTGACTGTGTGGATCACAATAAACTGTGGAAAATTCTGAAAGAGATGAGAATACCAGACCACCTGACCTGCCTCTTGAGAAACCTGTATGCAGGGCAGGAAGCAACAGTTAGAACTGGACATGGAAGAGCAGACTGGTTCCAAATAGGAAAAGGAGTATGTCAAGACTGTATATTGTCACCCTGCTTATTTAACTTACATTCAGAGTACATCATGAGAAATGCTGGGCTGGAGGAAGCACAAGCTGGAATCAAGATTGCTAGGAGAAATATCAATAACCTCAGATATGCAGATGACACCACCTTTATGGCAGAAAGTGAAAAACTAAAGAGCCTCTTGATGAAAGTGAAAGAGGAGAGTGAAAAAGTTGGCTTAAAGCTCAACATTCGGAAGACTAAGATCATGACATCCGGTCCCATCACTTCATGGGAAATAGATGGGGAAACAGTGGAAGCAGCGTCAGACTTTATTTTTTGGGGCTCCAAAATCATTGCAGATGGTGATTGTAGCCATGAAATTAATAGACGCTTACTCCTTGGAAGAAAAGATATGACCAACCTAGACAGCATATTAAAAAGCAGAGACATTACTTTGCCAACAAAGGTCTGTCTAGTCAAGGCTATGGTTTTTTCCAGTAGTCATATGTGAATATGAGAGTTGGACTATAAAGAAAGCTGATCGCCAAAGAATTGATGCTTTTGAACTGTGGTGTTGGAGAAGACTCTTGAGAGTCCCTTGGACGGCAGAGAGATCCAAGCGGTCAGTCCTGAAGGAAATCAACCCTGAATAATCATTGGAAGGACTAATGCTGAAGCTGAAGCTCCAATCCTTTGGCCAACTGATGCGAAGAGCTGACTCATTGGAAAAGACCCTGATGCTGGGAAAGATTGAGGGCAGGAGGAGAAGGGGACAACAGAGGATGAGATGGTTGGATGGCATCACTGACTCAATGGACATGAGTTTGGGTAAATTCTGGGAGCTGGTGATGGACAGGAAGGCCTGGCATCCTGCGGTTCATGGGGTTGCAAAGAGTGGGACATGACTGAGTGACTGAATTGAACTGAACAGCCCCTATGGAGAAAAGTGTGGAGATTCCTTAAAAAACTGGAACTAGAACTGTCCTACAACCCTGCAATTCCACTGTTGGGCATCCACCCCGAGGAAACCAGAAAGAGACATGTATTCTCCAGTGTTCATCGCAGTACTGTTTATAATAGCTAGGCCATGGAAGCAACCTAGATGTCCATTGGCAGATAAATGGATAAGAAAGTGTGCTACATACACACAACGGAATATTACTCAGCTATTGGATGCATTTGAATCGGTGTTAATGAGGTGGATGAAACTGAAGCCTATTATACAGTGAAGTGAGTCATAAAGAAAAATACCAATATAGTTTATTAATGCATATATATGGAATTTAGAAAAATGGTAATGATGACTCTATATGTGAGACAGCAAAAGAGACATAGATATAAAGAATAGAGTTTTGGATCTGTGGGAGAAGGCAAGGGTGGGATGATTTGAGAGATAGCAGTGAAACATGTATATTACCAAATGTGAACTAGATCGCCAGTCCAGGGTCGATGCATGAGCCAGGGTGCTCAGGGCCAGTGCACTGGGATGACCCTGAGGGATGGGATGGGATGGGAGGTGGGAGGGGGGTTCGGGATGGGGGACACCTGTACACCCGTGGCTGGTTCATGTGAATGTGTGGCAAAAACCACCACAGTATTGTAAAGTAATTAGCCTCCAATTAAAATAAATCAATTAAAAAGAAAAAGTTTAATAAACTGAAAAAAAAAAGAAGTCTGCACTTAAGGAGCCTTTAGCCAAGGGAGGTGTGGGTTGTGAAACGTCCCATTGGTAGTTTGCAGCTTATGGATGCTGGTGTTGAGGGCCACCGTCCTTAGCGAGCGGCACGTGAGCGCCTCGTTTCCCTGGGAGGTCAGGTCACAGCTGGGTCATCGGCCACTGCTCGGAGCACGAGGGGCCGGCGCTGCTGAGAAGCAGATCCCGGGCAGCACAGCTTCTACTGCTGGCCTCCCATCCCCCGAGATGCCTGGGAATGGCTGAGCTGGAACCTGGGTCACGAGTCGCGTCTGAGATGCGGTTCACCACCCTGGTGTCTCCTGGGATCTTGAGATGAGATGCGCAGGGCATCTTTCCACTGGGGGGCAGGGGGGCGACTGGTGGGGGCCGGGCCAGCAGCAGCTCGGAGCCCCCGCTCTCTGCCGGGGTCCGGGCTCCCCCGGCGCCCTGCCTCGGCGCAGGCTGGGCCCACCCAGGGAAGGGCCGGAGGGCCACCTTCATGAGACGAGGGAGGGTGCTCAGAAAGGAGAGGGGCAGGGTGCCAGAGCCGCCCCCTGCAGCCTCCCTGCTGGGCTCCCGCAGCCTGTCCCACGGCCTCTCCTCTCCTCTGGACCTCACTGGAAGCTGCGCGGACAGCCGACCGTGTCCACGGCGCCCGCTTTGACCGTCGGTCCTGCACAGCTGGTCCAGCCTTCACGGTCCTGTCCTGTTCTTTCTCACCCGTCGCTTAGCTGACTGTGAGCGGGCAGTTTTTGGGTTGTCTCCCCAGGCCGAGCACCCACAGGGCTGTCTACTTCCCCGATCGGCACTTAGACGGCCCCGAGGGTGTTTCCTGAAGAGGAGGCGCTGCAGCCAGAGGACAGGTGGGGATGTCCGTTGGTCAGGAGAGGCCGGACGGTTAAGATTAGATCACTCCGAAGAACCGCCCCGTCCCTTGTCTATACAGCGTGCAGAGAATAGTCTTTCCTGTCCTCCCAGGTGTAAATGCAGTCCTGCTGACAGAGAGGAGTGGTCCTCTTGGGGCCTCTCGGGGCAGTAGATGTTGTTCTGTCTCCCGGGCTCAGCTGCTCAGCTCACTCGGGGGTCGTGGGTGCTTGTGATCCCACCTCCAGCCACAGAAGGCGGCATCGGCTGGGTCCCGCTTGCTTTCTGCTGGAGACAAAGCCACTCTTTGAGTTGCTCTTGGATACTCAGGTGCTCCTGGGGTTCAGCATCACAGAGCATCAGAGGCACAGGGCGTGACAAGGACGAACCTGGGGGCTTACTTACCTTGAGAGGGGCTGGGAGGTCACCCCGGATCACCTATCCCCACGCACCCAGGCATGGGCTGGGGAGGAGCCCGGGCCAGCCAGGTGCCAGGGGTTACCCCCCCACCCGCCCCGGGGGGCGGGGGGATTCGGGGGGGGCGGGGGGGGAGAGGTGGGGGCTGAGACGAGGGACGCGAGGAGGTGAGGGGAAGGGAAGCCCGTCACTTCAGGATGGAGAAACACTTTCTGATCATCTGGAAAAGAGCCGACGAAATGGCCCAGACCCCGCATGGCCCCGCCCGGCCCGCCCAGCCTGAGAAAGCCTCCTGCTCTCCACTCTGGCCAGGCCGGCGGACAGCCCTCTTGGTCAAGCACGAGGCTAAACCACAGGCCCAGGGGCGGGGCTTGTGCGCAGGGTCCAGCCCAGGGGCTTGGGCGGGTGTGAGCTGCTTTCTGCAGGCCAAGGTCTCCTCAGGGAGGTGGGCTGTGTCTGGATTAGGAGCGGCCAGGCAGGACTGCCCTGCGCCCGGGTTCCCAGCTGCTGCCTGACGGCCCGTGCTGTCCCGCAAAGACCAGAAAGGGAGGAGCGGGCTGTGGCCTTCACAGCCCCCTAGACCGGCCGCTGGTGCGTGCAGACAGGCATGGGGGCCAGGGTCGGGGACACCGGGGCAGCCAACAAGGACTCACGCTTCCATGTTCTGACAGGGGATTGGGTATGTCCTAGAGTTTATTAGTTAGAAAAGACCCTGCTGCTGGGAAAGACTGAGGGCAGGAGGAGAAGGGGACGACAGAGGATGAGGTCGTTGGATGGCATCACCGACTCTATGGACATGGGTTTGAGCAAGGGCTCCGGGGGCTGGCGATGGACAGGGAGGCCTGGCGTGCTGCAGTCCGTGGGGTCTCAGAGAGTCAGACACGACTGAGCCACTGAACAAAGGCAATAGTTTACTCATGTACACACGGAAAGAGCATTTTCGTACATCTGAGGCTTTTCAGCAAAGGACTGAAACGGTGATGGCAACCAGATGGATAGAGGATGCTTCTTCTGACAAGGACCCTAGTGTTCGCCTTCCCTGGAGAGGGTGACTCTTGTCTGGGACTCACAGATGCTGGGCTTTAAACAACCCCACGGAGCTGGCTCTCAGCATCGCTGACATTTAAATGCTGCACGGGTCTGGAGGATGGCTTTTCCCAGCCAGCTGTCTTCCTTTGTTTTTCTGTTTTTTAATTGGGCTGTTACATTTGCTAAGGTGACATGGATGACCCACTCAGATCTACCCATGGTAATGGGCTCTGCAGGGGTGAAGCATGTAGGGAACATCTGAATTTTCTTTTTTTAAAAAATTGTATTGGGGTATAATTGATGTACGATGCTGTGCTAGCTCCAGGTGTAGGGCAAAGTGAGTCGGTTACAACATAGACACGTTTCCACTGTTTCAGATTCTTTTCCTACAGAGGTCGGGCCATTGCAGAGTGTGGGCTGTGCAACAGGTCCTTGTTGCTTATCTGTTTCATATACAGTGCTCTGTATATGTTAACGTCAGCCTCCCAATTTATCCATCCCCCCTCCACCCCTCGTGGCCATAAGCTTATTTTCTATATTCGTGACTGTTTCTATTTTGTAGATAAGTTCATTTGAACCCCTTGTTTGGAGTCTACATGTAAGTGATGTCGTCTGATATCTGCCTTTCTCTGTCTGACTTATTCCACTTGGTGTGACTGTCTCTAGGCCCATCCACGTTGCTGCAAGCAGCCCTATTTCTCTCTTCCTGTTTTCTTTTGTGCTCAATCCAAGTGGATGTTGCTTCTCCACTCTGCTGGATTTGCTCTGATTGAGGTCACAACCTGGAGTTTCCTAAATCCAAGTGTGTGTTTCCCATCCTCCGATTACTGACCTTTGATGGCATTTGACAAAGTTAATCATCTTCACCTCCTGACACGTCCTTGTTCCATTTGCCTCCCTGTCACCTGGGGCCTGGTTGCCCTGCCTTCCTGGTGCCACCCTGCTGCATGCCCACGCTGTGTGCCTCTGGGCACCCCCAGCTCCCAGCCCCCAAGGGCTCTGCCCTGGGCCTCCCTTCTCAGTCTACACTGGGTTCCTCCAATGTACTCATCTGCGCTGACGGTTACAACTTCCAGTAAAACCACCTGCTCTTGTGGCTAAATTGCCACCTCCACAGTGCTACCCCCATTTTCTGCCTTTCACATTCCCCCGACTCCAGGCTTGTTGGTCCAGCTGTCTGCAGGAGGAGGGGCTGGGGGTCTCCTGGGTGGAGTGGTGGGGGAGGCGAGGGGACTTGGGGCGGTGGGCATCAGGCCTCTCGGTGGGCAGAGGGTGCTGGTCTTGTAGGCAGTGCCTGCTCCCCTGCAGGGAAGACCAGGAGGGGCTGTGGCCGGGCCTCTTAGGCCCTTCCCCTGGAATAAGTCATTACCTGTCACAGGTGGGGCGGAGAGTGCTGCTGAGGGGACCCAAAACCAGAGCGTCTGTATCCAGACCAGACATGCACGCTCTGTCCACATGAGCGAGTCCTCAGGTTTGTTTAAGTAACTGGGAAACCTGTGACTCTGCACGCACGTGAGCCTGGGGAATTTTTGGGCCCAGGCTCCTGGGCGGTGGGTCTCGAGGGCGTCAGGAAGGGGCTCCGCATGCACGTTTGGACACGGAGTGCCGGTGATCCTGTCCCTGGAGCCTGTAACTCTGGGTGCCAGCCAGTGGCTGCCCACCTGCACTGCTCAGAGCAGGATGAAGCCTGAGCGGGTCTCCTCCCTGCGGATGTCCTACCTGCGGGGCAGAGGGTGACCCTCCCTTCCCTCTGCTCAAGTTCTGCCAAGCCCCTGGGGGCCCTGGCGCACTCCGGCGGTCTCTGGGTTCTGCACAGGTGGGCACAGGCAGCCACGTGGAGGAGCGCTCTGCAGGGAGACAGTGGAGGAGGGTGAGGAGGGGTTTCATGGACCCCCAGCTTTCCCTCTGTCCCTGGTGCAGTCCTGGGCTCCGTATGCCCAGCTGGCCCACTCCTCCCACGGCCAGGCATAGACTGCCGCCTATAGCGCTGCCCCGAGCCATATGGTCCCCACCCCACATGCCCCCTACCCCCAGGCGCCAGCATCAGATCCTAGCCAGGCATGCGGACCTCTCCCCAGGGACCTCTGCACCTGCCTCCAGCCTGCCCGCCACACCCAGCCTTCCCTGCCTCTCTCGGGACCCCAGGCTTCTCTCCACGGTGGTCCTGGCTTACACCTGCTCATCCTTGAACACTCGGATGGTGTCACCCCCAGAAAGCCCCCCAAGAGCACGTGGCGGAGTGTGTGTACTGCTCAGGGACTGTCCACTCTCACTGGACTGTGAGCCCGCTGTGTGACCCTCCCTCCTGCCCGGCCCAGCCCAGCACCGGGGCGGCCACTGTGGCCGGAATGACCCTCCCGCATGTGGTCGCAGCGCCCCTCCCAGCAGTGATCCTGGGGGCAAAGGCTTCGGAGCCTGGAGGTGTGCAATGCTCGTGCGAATGCTGATGGCCAGTGTCCTCTGCCTGCACACCAGAGCCCCACAGACACCTCTGCCGCTAGGCCAGCTTTCTAGTCCAGGCTTCCAGCTGTCCCTCGTCGGCCCCTGGCACATGGCTCCCTTAGCAGATGGAAGCCTTCAGTACACGTGTGTGCAGCGTCCGCTGCATCCCGGGCACCAGTGCAGACCTTGGACCAGCTCTGTGTTAGGACGCGATACTGTTAACCAAGATTCATCACTCCAGCCGCATTGGGCGGCCCCACCTCTGGTCTGGACATTGGAGAACCGGGTCGCAGAGGGGCTTGATGTTCTGGGAGGCTCGTGAGCGCTGACTTCATGTGCCCACAGCTCCTGCCCTGGGAGACCCGTGCCTTTGTGGGGAGAGGATGCAGACAGACAAACCTCCTTGGACAGAAGGGCACGCACTTTACAAGCGGAGTTACTGCAGCCACTTTGGAAGCTAAAGCCGATGTAAACCTCTCATGGTTTTTTAAAAAATTTATTATTTTAAACCTATTAGCAAGCTATGATGTTGGCTCTTATTTCCAAAAAGAATTAATCATAGACAAACTCAAAGAATCCCAAAGAGGTTAAGCTGGCAGCGCTGCCTAATGGATTAAATGCTGTTAATTAATATCACTCCCGCAGCCTCCTTTCACTTGCCTCTGTAATTATGTCTCACTGACACTTTTTCCGGGTGTGCTGGGTCACGGCCCCCTGCTCCGCACACCAGTGGCAGAAGCACCAGGGAGGCCCCTCTGAGAAAGCGGGAGGTCCTGCCGCTCTTTCATCAGGGCAGCTCCAGCACCGAGGAATTCCGATTTCTCTGACGGGGCGGGTGGGGCTGAAGTCAGGCTCATTTCCGGGGCCGGCCTGGGCTCCGGGTGTGGGGGATTCGGCCAGAGTGTCCCTGTCTCTGGGGCTGAAGCCTGGCTTTCTCCAGATGCCTCTGCAACAGCCCCAAGCGGGGTCTCTTTACCCTGGGTCCCCTGCAGGACCTGCCCTTCCCGTAACTCCCACAGGTCCCCTTGTCCCCAGCCTGCTGCCCCAATGCCAGGTGTCATGGGCGCACCTCGACTGTGCTCACGAGACTGGAGATGCTTCAGGTTTTTCCTGGCTCCCCTTCCCGCCTGGAGAGCAGCACTGATACTCTAGGAGCAGCTGAGCAGGACTAGGGGACCAGGGCCCTTTAGTCCACGTGCTGTTGAGGTCACGCAGATGACTCTGTCCGGAGAGAAAGCACATTCAGGTGAGCTGGCGGAAGCCCTCCTCAACTGGTCCTCTTGATCAGAGCCTATCGAGGCCATCCCCCCAAACTGGGGCACCCCGACTCTGAAGTCCTGGTGGGGCTGGCAGGGGTACAGTGTCCTGAGTGAGCTGGCTGCTGGCTGCTCTCCAGCCAAAGATCAATTTCAGCTGTAGCGCCTGGCCCCGCGCTGTACGTTTCGCCCATCAGCGCCTAAATAATCCTTGCAGGCTGCCTCCCTCAGGTACCCCGACCACCCCCAACTTCACGTGGTTCACTCGTGGTGCTGCCTTTCTCCTGGACGTGCACCCTGACCCCAGATAAAGCCCATGTCCGCTACATGTCACGGTGCATCCAGCACTTCCGACCTGCGGCTCCCAGGGCTCTCGTTCTGTAGGATTTCCCTCTGCTTTCATGCATGCGTCTGTGCACATGGGGACAGAGGACCAAGATGAAGAATGAGGGTCTCCTGTCCCAGGGCCTGGTATCCACACTCCAGAGGCAGTTTCTTTCCATGACGCTGCTTTTCAGTTCTACATTTCTGTCGGTTAACTCTTCCATTGTAACTAGACTGTTGATATTTTATTTCTTGATCTGTCTATTTTAGAAAATGACTGTTCACATCAGATGGAAGGTGAAGAATTTTGTTAGCTGCATAATGGAGAAGTGATGTTTTGCTGACTAACTGACCAGTCGGTGTAGTGGCTCACAAGAATGGCCACTTCTTTAACTCACAATGTCGCAGGTCAGCCATTTGGACTAGGTCCAGGCAGGTTGTCCTGTGGTACAACATTCTTAAAAGTTTTGTGAGTTTTCTATGTGTCAGACTCCACAAAAGCTACAGCCACATGTACTGTTGAGATAGGCCTGTCAGTGATTACAAGGTTGGGCTTCTGTAGGACTGCACCTCTGAGGTTTCTTGGAAGCCTCTTTATCTAGCTGCTAGACACCACCCTGGGTTTCCGCAGTGGTTCAAGGGTGAAGAATCTGCCTGCAAGGTAGGAGACGTGCAGGAGATGAGGCTTAGATCTCTGGGTCAGGAATGCATCTGGAGTTGGAAATGGCAACCCACTCCAGTATTCTTGCCAGGAGGATCCCATGGACAGAGGACCCGGTGGGCTATAGTCTATGGGGTTGTAAACAAGTCAGCCCCAGCTGAGTGAGTAAACACGAGAACCAGGAACCCTCCTAAATGGCTCAGGAGTCTAACTGCCGAGGTATTTTACAGTCACATCTTTCATTTGGTCTTTGGTGGAGCTTCCACTTCACTTTGAGGCTGGCTCACCAGCTGGGGCCCTGGAAGTGAGACACAGTGCTTCGTCCAGCTCAGCCGGCCTCGGTCCCTCTCAATCCCACTTGCAGATTCAGCACAGTTCTCCCCTCAGCTTGCCCTACTCTTCTCACATCTCGTCGCCAGCAGACACGGGGCTGATTGACAGTCACAGCCTTTTGCCTGGTCATCTTCCGAGGTCAGTGACTTGGGTCAACGAGTGTATTTTCCATCTTCTGAGTGACCACAGGCCGTGGCCTTGCTGATTGTTTTGAACTATATAACAGGCCCAGCATCCGCTTTCCAACCAGTCCTGATGGAACTGCCGTGCGTTTCAGGTTTTTGCTTTGCATCTCTTTCTGTAACCGTCACCCACTGTTACATAACCCGCCACCCCGACACTCAGCGACTGGAAGCAGCTACCGTTTGTCTAGCTTGTGGTGCCCTAGGCCTGCAGCTGGGCCCGTGCTCAGCTGGGCGGCTCTTCTGCTCCTGCCGGCTGGTGCCTCGGGCGTCACTGTCAGCTGCCAGTCTGCCCATGGGGGCTGACCGAGGTGGTGTCCCCCACACATGGGTCTGTTGGCTTAAGCAGGGAGGAGGGGGGACGGGCCCCGTGCCCGTCCTGATGAGGCCGTGTACTCGGCGTGGAGGTGGAACAATGCTGGGGTGGGAGGGCAGGCCTCACCCGCAGGCAGTTTTCAAGCCTCTGCTTGTGACATACTGGCTCCTCTGCCACTGGGGACACAGGGCTAGTGGTCAAGGCCAGGGCTGGTGCAGGCGGGTGTCCGAGGGGCCTGGACACAGCGGGCGATGAGCAAACGGGTCTACTGTTTACAGCCACTACCTTCTCCGAGTTCACATACACCATCCCACACAAGATACTTATATTGTCTTAGGCATTCCAAGCTAAATACTCTTTCAGTGAGTTACAGGGAAATGAAGCGCTCAGACTTGACCGATTCTTCTTCCGTAAGATGGCGTGTTTCTTCCCTAATGTGATGACTCTCTTTTTTTTTTTTTGTACAACACGAGGGTCTCAGCCTCTCCATCTCCTTGTTGGCCTCCCCAGTGCTAACCTGGGCAGCTGCACTTTCACATGGTCAAGGGCACTCATGGTCATATTCCACGGGCACCACTGAGGTTTCCTGCATCATTCATAGACTGGCTCTACAAATTAATAAGTAAGCAGGTGAATGAACAGATTTCAATGTTACAATTTAGTAGATGCCGTTTAGAGAGAGTTCCCCCATCCCACTCAGGACTACATGTCGCCAACACAGCCAGAAAGAGATGAGACCCCTCTCTAATTGCTTAAAGTCATTCCAGACGAAGCAGTGGCTTATCTGGTGCCTTTGGTTGATTGTCCTGCCATTGCTTGCTCTGTTTCTCCCTCACACGTTGCCAGAATCTTTCTCAGATCCCTCACTGTACTCTTCTCTTCTGTCCGTCCTCTTTCTCCTGGAAACCCTCGGAGCATCCATCTTTCTGACTCACACCCTCCCTCCAGGCTGGGATGCTGGAGCTCCGTGTCACTGCTCAGCTGGCCCTGACCACCGTCTCTCGAATGTAAAGCCCTCTCCTCTTCTCGTCCATGGCCATACTTTACTGGAGAACACCCTGAAATTATGTCCCAATACAAAAGACTTCAGGTGTCTTTGATGCTTAAAATTCTCATTTGCCTTCAAACTTGACTGATAGGTTGTCATGTGAAGTAACATTTGCTTGGATTGTTTTTCCCTCAAAATTTTAAAGATACTGCTATAACATCACCTGAAATCTGAACTCTCAGAGGAAAAGGTGCAATCCAGATGGTGTTACTTTATGGGTGTCTTGTGTTTTCTTTGTGGAAAGATACTACGGGGACAGTATCACATTTATCTTTAAGGTGCAGTGAATTTCTAATTTTAAAAACTTCGCATTTTAAAAATGTTAATTTTATGGATAATTCTATGAGCTTGTTCAATACAAAGATTCATGTTCTTCTTTACCTTTGGGAAGTTCTCTTTGGTTTATACAAACAAATACATGTGCTGTCAATATATATATTGACATGCTATATTTGTAGCTATATTTGTAGCTATATTTGTAGCTCATGCTATATTTGTAGCTTCTATACTACATAGAGTATAATATGGGCTCCCCTGGTGGCTCAGATGGTAAAGAATTTGCCTGCAATGCAGGACAGCTGCATCAAATGCAGGTTTGATCCCTGGGTCAGGAAGATCCCCCTGGAGAAGGGAATGGCTACCCACTCAGGTATTCTTGCCTGGAGAATTTCATGGGGAGAGGAGCATGGCAGGCTAAAGTCCATGGGGTTGCGAAGAGGTGGACATGACTGAGTGAATTTCATTCACTCCCTTTTAGTATAATATAGTACACTGTATCATACATGGTGGCGATGGCCTTTAGTTGCTAAGTTGTATCATGACTATAGCCCACTAGGCTCCTCTGTCCATAGCATTTTCCAGGCATGAATAGTGGAGTGGGTTGTCATTTCCTTCTCCACGGGACCTTCCCAGCCCAGGGATGGAACCCATGTCTCCTGCCTGCTGGTCGGATTCTTTACCACTAGGCCACCTGGAAAGCCAGTATAACATATAGTGTAATATATAGTGTAATATAAACACCACGGGACATCATATGCAGCGTAACAGGAGCGATCCAGCCTGTGTAATCCCCCCCTCCATGTGCTTTGCTTCTGAGTCTCTGTCGCTGAGTTGCCAGGCTGTCCCTCCGGTCTTCTTTTCTCCCATATTTTCTGCTTCTTTGACTTCTTTTCCACATTTTGGGAGACTTGCTCCTCTTTCTTTTCCAAGTCTATGGATTTTTTAAAACGTGTGCCTGCACGTCAGAGCATGCTTTTACATCCTCTGGGCGCGTCTTCCTGTCCCGTTGGCTCACGCGGCGTCTTCCCCACCCTCCTTGGACATGGTCACGCGTCCTGTCTCGCTGTCAGCTCAGCTCAGCTCCCCGCGTCATCTGCGCCCCCACCCCGGGTGACGCCTTCTCCCCGAGCATCTTAGTCCATCTCTTTCTTGCTGCCGGCTCTCTCCACGTGTCCCCGTCTTGCTCCCCTATTCTTTCCTAGTTGAGGCTGCAGGTCTCCTCTGTGTTGGAGTAGCCGTGGCCGGAGCCTCTCCAGTTTCAGCCACATGACCCGATGCTGCAGCCCCTCCCGGGGTCTGCAGGCTCCCTCTGCTCCTCACCTCCCTGACACCGTGGACTCTCCCTGGTGGGGACCCCCCGACACCCCTCCTCTCGGGCCGTCGTCCTCGTGGTGCTTCTGCATCTGTATCTTGAGACGGACGGGCGGCAGCATAGGCACCTTCTCCATAAACACTGGCATCAGGTAAGCGGTGGTCCTTGAGACATTTGACTCACGTCCTCCCACGAGCCCAGCTCCATCCGGGTGGGGGCTGTGTCTGTGTCATTGTCACCTGACTGCACCTGGCCCCAGGGATAGACCTTCACCATTGGTTCATTTAATCATTCATTCAGCAGACGCTCCTCGAGTTCTCACTGCTCTCAGTTCAGTTCCTTCAGTTGCTCGGTCATGTCCAACTCTGCAACCCCATGAACCACAGCACGCCAGGCCTCCCTGTCCATCATCAACTCCTGGAGCTTGCTTAAACTCATGTCCAGCACATCGGTGATGCCATCCAACCATCTCATCCTCTGTCATCCCCTTCTACTTCCACCTTCAATCTTTCCCAGCATCAGGGTCTTTTCCAAGGAGTCAGTTCTTTGTATCAGGTGGCCAACGGATTGGAGTTTCAGCTTCAGCATCAGTCCTTCCAATGAATATTCAGGATTGATTTTGTTTAGGATGGACTTGTTAGATTTCCTTGAAGTCCTAGGGACTCTCAAGAGTATTCTCCAACACCACAGTTCAAAAGCATCAATTCTTCACTGCTCAGCTTTCTTCATGGTCCACCTCTCACATCCATACATGACTACTGGAAAAACCATAGCTTTGACTAGACAGACCTTTGTTGTCAGAGTAATGTTTCTGCGTTTTAATGTGCTGTCTATGTTGGACATAGCTTTTCTTCCAAGGAGGAAGCATCTTTTAATTTCATGGCTGCAGTCACCATCTGCAGTCATTTTGGAGCCCAAGAAAATAAAGTCTGTCACTGTTTCCATTGTTTCTCCATCTCTTTGCCATGCAGTGATTGGACCAGATGCCATGATCTTAGTTTTCTGAATGTTGAGCTTTAAAGCAACTTTTCCACTCTCTTTTTTCACTTTCATCAAGAGGCTCTTTAGTTCTTCTTCGCTTTCTGCCATAAGGGTGGTGTTATCTCCATATCCAAGGTTATTGATATTTCTTCTGGCAATCTTGATTCCAGCTTGTGCTTCATCCAGCCCAGCGTTTCTCATGATGTACTCTGCATATAAGTTAAACAAGCAGGCTGACAATATACAGCCTTGATGTACTCCTTTTCCAATTTGGAACCACTGTGTTGTTCCATGTCCAGTTCTAACTGTTGCTTCTTGACCTGTGTACAGATTTCTCAGCAGGCAGGTCAGGTGGTCTGGTATTCCCATCTCTTAAAGAATTTTCCAGTTTATTGTGATCCACACAGTCAAAGGCTTTGGCATAGTCAATAAAGCAGAAGTAGATGTTTTTCTGGAACTCTCTTGCTTTTTCTATGATCCAACAAATATTGGCAATTTGATCTCTAGTCCCTCTGGCTTTTCTAAATCCAGCTTGAACATCTGGAAGTTCACAGTTCACATACTGTGACATCTGGCTTGGAAAATTTTGAGCATTACTTTGTTAGAGCGTGAGATGAGTGCAATTGTATGGTAGTTTGAGCATTCTTTGGCATTGCCTTTCTTTGGGATTGGAATAAAAACATCTTTTCCAGTCCTGTGGTCACTGCTGAGTTTTCCAAATTTTCTGACATATTGAGTGCACCACTTTCACAGCATCATCTTTTAGGATTTGAAATAGCTCAACTGGGATTCCATCACCTCCACTAGCTTTGTTCACAATGATGCTTCCTAAGGCCCTCTCAACTTCACATTCCAGAATGTCTGGCTCTAGGTAAGTGATCACACCATCATGGTTATTTGGGTCATTAAGGTCTTTTTTGTACAGTTCTTCTCTGCTTAATATCTTCTTCTTCTGTGAGGTCCACAGCATTTCTGTCCTTTATTGAGCCCATCTTTGCATGAAGTGTTCCCTTGGTATCTCTAATTTTCTTGAAGAGATCTCTAGTCTTCCCCATTCTTTCATTTTCCTCTATTTACATTGGTCACTGAGGAAGGCTTTCCTATCTCTCCTTGCTATTCTTTGGAACTCTGTATTCAAATGCATGTATCTTTCCTTTTCTCCCTTGCCTTTAGCTTCTCTTCTTTTCCCAGCTATTTGCAAGACCTCTTCAGACAACCATTTTGCCTTTTTACTTTTCTTTTTCTTGGGGATGGTCTTGATCACTGCCTCCTATACAGTGTCGTGAACCTATGTCCATAGTTCTTCAGGCACTCTCTCTATGAGATCTAATCCCTTGACTCTATTTCTCATTTCCACTGTATAATCATAAGGGATTTTATTTAGGTCATATCTGAATGGCCTAGTGGTTCTCCCTACTTTTTTCAAGTTAAGTCTGAATTTGGCAATAAAGAGCTCATGATCTGAGCCACAGTCAGCTCCCAGTCTTGTTTTTGCTGACTTTTTAGAGCTTCTCCATCTTTGACTGCATAGAATATAGTCAATTTGATTTCAGTATTGACCATGGTCAATCTGGTGATGTCCATGTGTAGAGTCTTCTCTTGTGTTGTTGGAAGAGGGTGTTTGCTATGACCAGTGTGTTCTTTTGGCAAATTCTGTTAGCCTTTTCCCTGTTTCATTTTGTACTCAAAGACCAAATTTGCCGGTTACTACCAGTATTTCTTTATTTCCTACTTTTGCATTCCAGTCCTCTATAATGAAAAGGACATCTTTTTTGGGGTGTTAGTTCTAAAAGGTCTTGTAGGTCTTCATAGAACCGTTCAGCTTCAGCTTCTTCAGCATTACAAGTTGGGGCATAGATTTGGATTACCGTGATATTGAATGGTTTGCCTTGGAAACGAACAGAGATCATTCTTTCATTTTTGAGATTGCACCCAAGTACTGCATTTTGGACTCTTTGGTTGAGGGATTCTGAGGGATTCTTGCCCATAGTAGTAGATATAATGGTCATCTGAGTTAAATTCATCCATTCCTGTCCATTTTAGTTCATTTATTCCTAAAATGTCAATGTTCAGTCTTGCCATCTCCTGTTTGACCACTTCCAAGTTGCCTTGATTCATGGCCCTAAAATTCCAGGTTCTTATGCAATATTGCTCTTTACAGCACCGGCCTTTACTTCCATCTCCAGTCACATCCACAACTGCGCATTGTTTTTGCCTCCTTTGGCTGCATCCCTTCATTCTTTCTGGAGCTATTTCTCCACTGGTCTCCAGGAGCATGTTGGGCACCTAGTGACCTGGGGAGTCCTCTTTCAGTGTCCTGTCTTTTTGCCTCTTCATACTGTTCGTGGGGTTCTCAGGGCAGGGATACTGAGGTGGTTTGCCGTTCCCTGCTCCAGTGGGCCACTATTTGTCAGAACCCTCTGCCATGACCCGTCTGTCTTGGGTGGCCCCACATGGCATAGCTCATAGTTTCATTGAGCTAGGCAAGGTTGTGGTCCATGTGATCAGCTTGGTTAGTTTTCTGTGACTGTGGTTTTCATTCTGCCTGCCCTCTGAGGCATAAGGATAAGAGGCTTATGGAAGCTTCCTAAGGGAGAGACTGACTGGGGGGGAAGCTGGATCTTGTTCTGATGGGCAGGGCCATGCTCAGTAAATCTTTAATCTAGTTTTCTGTTGATGGGCAGAGCTGTTTTCCCTCCCTGTTGTTTGACCTGGACCAAACAATTGTGGGGGTGATGAAGATAATGGCAGCCTCCTTCAAAACGTCCTGTGCCCCTGGACCTGCAGTGGGCCGCCGTCAACCCACGCCTCTGCCAGACACTCCTGGACACTCACAGGCAAGTCTGGGTCTGCACCCAGGGATGATGCCGATGCATGAGGTTACTGGTTTATGAAAAAGGCAAAAACTCTGCTCTCAGGAAGCTTCCAGGTTAGGAAGAGGAGGTGGAGAGAAAACAATAAACCAGCCCCTAAATGTGTTCAGTAAATGAATGAAGGGGGACAGTTTGGTGGTGGGGAGACATTCCTAGCTCCTGTGCTAAGGAGGCCCCGCAGGCAGAGGGCGGGCGCAGGTGGGAGCCACATGGCAAGCGCCTGCCCACTCTGGCTCCCTGCATGCTCCGAGTCAGAACTGGCCTGGCAGGTGACTGTCCTCCGCCAGAACAAGGCCGCATCTCTGCACAGGATTAAAGTCGACGTGGAGGAGAGTAACGTGGTGTTGCCGGGCTCCAGGGGGGACCACGTTCTAAGGCCGTGGGTCACCTCCCATCACAGGGACAGACAGCGGGACTAGGGCAGGGGTCCCTGCAGATGAGGAGGTGGACACAACCTTGTTCAGGCAGGCTCCCGGGAGAAAGTCAAGCAGCAGAATTTCTGCAGCAGAGGAGGCAATGTCTCACCGGCGTGCGCGGCGTTGAGGGCCCCGAGGTCAATCCCATAAAGAGCCCCATGCTCCTGCCGCTCTGCCCACCTCTCATTACTCAGGCTCGGCGCTGGGCTCGGAGCAGCGGGGGTGTCTGGCAGTCTCTGCAAACAGAAGGTGTTGACTGCAGTGTTTGAGAAAGATGTCTGATTGTTAACAAAGTTGTTTCCACTGTTTGACCACTTGTCAAAATCTGCAAAAAGCTTTCTTTCGAGGTAATAAACAAACTGATAACCAGGGAACATGTTCTTTGCTCGACGTGGCTTTACTTTGGGGAGATAAGACGTGTGTTGACATTTAATTCTCGTTTTTATTCTGGCTGCCCCTTACGTGTCTTCTGTGGCCATCCCTCTGTCTGTCCGCCTATCTCTGGTTCCCGTATCAGCAAACAGTTCAGGGACGGTTATTTATTTTTTATGTCTGATAAAGGCTGCACTCCAGTGAAGGTGTGGCGCTGCATCTCAGTAGGGGGGCTGCAGGTATGGCCTGTGTCTCTGGACAGTGTGAGTCCGTCCCCCCCACTCTGAGCTGCACTGTGTTCCGGCCCGGGGCCTGCCCTTTGGGCACAGGTCTGTGTTTGCCCCGCAGCAGACAGAGGGGCACATGCTCCTCGGGGCCTTCGCTTTTATGTTCTCAGAGCTCCTATGTGCGGTGGGTGAGGACACCAGGACGGCAGGCAGGTGTGTTGGTGTGCGGTGCTGGCTGGGGAGCCCTCGTGACCAGGAAAGACAGCTAACCCCCCGAGCCACTGCCCCAGCGTGCAGTGCCTGTGGGCAGAGGGGCTCTGGGCCTGCAGTGCTGGACCCAGGCTGAAGCCAGCCCTCCTGCCTTTCTGCTCGGCCCCGTGATGACGAGAGGGCAGGACCACCTGGGGCCTGTTTCCAGCCCAAGGCCCCAGCCTTTCTGGAGAAGCCTCCGTCAGACTCTCGGGTGTGAGCTTCCGGTCCAGCTCTGGTCCTCACTGCTCGCGCCGATGCTGCAGCTTCCCAGTGCGGCATCCTTTCCCGTTTCCCGTGGAGCCTTGGGACCCTCGAGCCAGCAGCCGTGATGAACACGGAGCAAGGCTTGGTGTGGACACATATGCGGCTTCCGGGAAGCCTCTCCCCGAATGTGGCTCCTTCCCAATGTTTCCTGGGGGCCCTGCTCGCTGGCCTTGGCCTCCCACCCGCGGCAGTGATGCCACCCTCTTGGTGAGTTTCCGCACGTGCTGGTTTTGGGCAGTGTTGGAGGAGGCCCCCTCCACCACAGAGCGCTGACTTGCTCCATTAGACCTTCTTTTGGGATGAAAGCTTGTACCTATTGCAGAAATGTTTCAAAATATCAGATCCAGGAAAACAGCCAGTTCAAGCTGGACTGAACATGGAGCTGCATACCTGGGTCCCAACGTGGGCAGTGCTGGACTGAGGGGTGAGGCTGACCCAGGCCTGGGTGGGGTGACTGGACTGAGGGGCGAGGCTGACCCAGTTCAGGGTGGGGGTGACTGTTGTGGCGAGGCTGGAAGGGTGGCAGGATGGGCAAACTCTAATGGCACTAATGGTTCCATGATTTTCCAAAACACAAAGATGTATTTTGATGAAGATAAACTCATTTATTTCACCACACTGAGTTAAGAATGCTCTGAAATAGGACTTCAGGGGTGGGGGTGCTATACCTAATACTCTGATTTAAAAATGGATAAAGTACCCAATCAAAGAGCATATGAATAGAAGCAAATACAGCTCAGTTCTCACTACATGTGATGAAAGAGCCCTGGAACGTGCAAACCGTTGGTGTCACTGGGTGCAGCCCCGTTCCACCTGCGGGAGAATATGCAGAAGGGAAGCGATTGGGCCGGTGGGACCGTGGGGTTGACGTTCTACTGCGCTGACCCCTTGACCAGCTGCTCAAGCAAAGGGTGTGGGCAGCTCTCCAGTGGCTGTGGGCACGGCACGGGTCTGGCCGTTAGGAATCCGCCACACTCTCCAGACCGGAGTCTGCGGACACCGGCTTGCTTCTGTGTCTCGGAGTAAACCGTGAGACTGCCCGAGCTGTGGTCTGTGTTCGGAGCCCCACAGGCTCCCCTCGAGTGTGGGCTCAGCCACGCAAGAAGAGGTCATGCTTTCAATCCTCTGCTCATTCGGCGGAGATTTACTCACTGCTCATCTGCCCCAAGTCAGTGCAGAGGACGTGGAGTGAAGGGCTGTGGTCTCTGGCCTTGCCAAGATCACAGTTCTGCAAATGACGACCAGCGCCCATCCCCACACCATCAGAGGCGCCTGCTTCCGGTACACCTGGGAGATGTAACTGTTTCTTTTAGAAAACATCAGCGCCCTCCTAAAGCACTCGGGAGATGGTGGGATTTTATGTGTGTACCTCAGATGGTCTATCTGCACTTTTTCTTCATTGGGTATAATGCAACTAGATATTAAATTAGTGGATGCATTAACTTATCTTCCTTTATTTATTCACTCACTCACTTCAATAAATACTCATGAAGCACCTCGCTATGCACAGGACTGTTTTTCATGTCTAGAAAAGGGTCAGGAAGATCCCTTGGAAAAGGAAATGGCAACCCACTCCAGTATTCTTAGTTGGAAAATTCTAAGGACAGAGGATCCTGGCAGGTACAGTCCATGGAGTCACAAGAGTTGGACATGACTGAGCGACTAAACCACCACCAAACCTTGAGAAACAAAATTAAAAGCTCTGCCCTTGAGAAGTGTAACTGCAGCAGGTGAGGCAAACGACAAACAAAAGACCAGGTGTGACGGGGGTTACCTGGAACGTTGGAAAGTGACCCCTTGGTAGAAAACGAGCTGGCAGAACAGAAGAAATGCAGGTGCAGAGGGGCCATCCCAGTGAAAAGGGGGGCACGTGGGTCTCCCGAAAAGGTGACCTTTGGGGCAAAGCTGGAAGGAGGTGAGGGGTTCAGCTGTGTGACTCTCTGGGGGAAGACCACTCCAGCAGAGGGGACGGCCATAGGGAGACCTGAGTCGGGAGGGAGTGACTCTGACGCACTCAAGGACCAGCAAGGAGGCTAAGAGAGGTGAGGTGGGAGATGGGGCTGGGCAGATGGCAGGCAGCTGGGCCTCGGAGGGGTTTTGGTATTTTTATTGAATTCAAACTTGTACTGACCCCTGAACAAGGGGCCAACAAATCGAGAGACAAGTTGTGGGGGCTATGAATAGTGACTGTTCCAAAAGCTGGCAGATGGAGAAGATAATGGACTAATGTCCCTGAGAACCATGTTCCCCAAGTGAGAATTCAGGCTGCTTTTATACTAAAAGAGGAGCCGGTGTGGTTGGCTGCTGTAAATTTTTTGGTGTTGGAATCCCTTGTTCTTGCAGCTCTTCAGGAAGGTCAGGTCACAATGTTCTTGTACACCCTCAACAAGACACATGTTTTTCTCTGTTCAGCAACTTTTACCTCTGTATGAGTGGGAAAGTGTTATAGCTTTAAAGGTCAGAGCCTTGAGAATGTATATTTCAGGCTGTCAGCAATATTCTTAATTTGCAGCCAAAGCAATGGAACACAAAGGTTAAAGTAAAAGAATCATCCAGCATGCAGCCGGATTTATCCTTCCCTGTTACATGTTCAAGGCTTCCCACGCAGCACAGGGGTAAAGAATTTGCCAGTCAATGCAGAAGGTGCAGGTTCAATTCCTGGGTCGGGAAGATCCCCTGCAGAAGGAAATGGCAACCCACTCCCGTATTCATGCCTGGAAAATTCTATGGCCAGAGGAGCCTGGCGGGCTACAGTCCATGGAGTTGCAAAGAACTGGACGTGCACATACATGCTGCATTTCCGAGGCTGACAAAGGGACATGTCTGCCAGGCTGGGACAAAGGGCCTGCCACCACGCTTCATAGTTAGGAAGCGTCACTTTGGCTGCTAAGAATAAGCAGCGTGGGGGCAAAGGGCAAGGCACATGTTCACCGGATAAAATGTCTTAGAACAGTGGGCTGCCTGTTCACACCAAACTGTTGATTCGTGGAAAACAAGAGGGGCGGCTGGAGGTTCTGTCTGAACCAAGCTGTAGGGTCCTAGAGACGCTCCCACTCGCCTGCTCTAGTGCCTTTCTTCTCAGAGTCGGCTCCTGATGGATTCTCCTCACAGACACGGTTGCTTCTATGCAGTGTCCTTACCCTGGGTCATCCACCGCTGCGATCCAATACAGGGAGAGAGCTGATTAAAAGATTCACAGCTCTTCCCAGTGGGGGTGGCCGTGATTGAATAGATGTCACTTTTAAGCTACAGACATGCTAAAAGCTATGCTGCTGTGATAGGAGGATGCAAACATCACCTTCAGAGATGGTTCTTGGAGTTAATAGCTAACCCCTGATCCGCTTCAGCCCTGTCTACAAGCCAGGAAGCCCTTGTTTCCTCAAAACTTCCACGTTAGAGGTTGTAATGATTTTGCTCCATAGGCTTCATATTTCATTCCACAATTTTAGCAATTTGGTGTGCTTAACAGCTAGTGATATATTGCAAAAATATTATTTATCATCGCAGTCATTCATGAAATTACATTAGTGAAATTAGCTTATTTTACTATGAAATGTATTTCCAACAGTGAACTAGCAAGGTACATTGGATCTTCGGGATTCAGTGGATTAGGATTGATTGGAGCAGGAAATAATCAAAATAAAAATACCTGATGATCTGCTTCCAAGAATTTTTAAAGAATTAAAATATTCTCATATAAGTTTAATGGAAAGTACAGATTCTTTTTTTACTGCAATATATATGTATTTGATAGTCTCACATTTTATGTTTTAAAGTACTATTAAAAATGGATATAAACGACATAGAAAAATAGTACTAACTAGGGAAAACATCTGGAGAGAAAAGGATTTAGTGAAGTGTAGAAATGAGAGAGGAAAGTCACAAAAAGCCAGAAAAACTTGAATGCTTAATCTAGATTTTGTATGTATGTGTATGTAAAGAACCCGCCTGCCAACACAAGAGATATGAGAGATGAGGGTTCAATCCCTGGGTCGGGAAGATCCCCTGGAGGAGGAAATGGCAAGCCGCTGCAGGATTCTCACCTGGAAAATCCCATGGACAGAGGAGCCTGGCAGGCTACAGTCCACAGGGTCGCAAAGAGTTGGACATGACTGAAGTGACTTAGCACTCACATAAATAGTATCTCTTATTGATAAAAAATACAGTGTTGTGAATAAAGGGATCAAAAGTTGAAATGCATAAGTTAATAAAAGTACAGAATAATCAAAAATAATAATCAAATAATAAAAAATAATCTAATAATAAAAAATGGGAAATTTAAAACGAGATCTCAACATTTTGTGACTCCTGCCTTCCCTTCTGTGTTGTATTACCTACTGCAGGAGATGGTGGTGGAAACAGAGGCTGCTGTTAGCAGAGTAAAGTACCTTCTTGAAAACATTTTGGGAAATTGTATCATTTCCTTAAAAGACATTGGTATCCTGTGACCAACACTTTCCCTTGGGGGAGTTAGTAGTCTCCGGACATAGGAAACTGACTCTCAGCAGAGCTGTGATTTCTGTGAGTTTTAAATCTGGCAGTAATTTATATCTCCGATAGTTTTGTATATATATTATTCTTTGAAATAACTCTTTCATGTAACCTTTTGCGAAAGCTACCTACCAGTACTGCAGAAGTGACCCAGGATGCCAAGCACACAGTGCTTTTCAGACGCAGAGACTGCAGACTGGTGGGGAATTTCGTGAAGCCAGCCTCCATCCCAGGGCTCCTGTCTTTGAGCTGGAGGCGGCCACTTGTGTGATGGAGCTGAGACGGGAGGGTTTCCAGGCAGCCTTGATTGAGCAGCTCCCGGCAGACAGCGTTTTGTGCACATTCTCCTGGAGGAGTCAGCTCTGTTAGAACACGGCGACTCCTCCTTGACAGTTTTCTGCATGCTAAAATTTAAAAGAGAAAGAACAGAAATATTTTAAAACTTTTTTTTCAGGATTCATCAAGCAAAATGAGCTGTGGACCAGAGCACAGGAGATGGATTCAGTTACACAGGCTTTCTCAAAGCCTCCTCTGGGAGGTGCATATATGCTTGTGCTGATTTTAGGTATGTGAAGTGTATCAGTTAACTAACCTCCCAGTGATGCTGTGTAACAAATAGCAAAATCCTGGTGTTGGGCCTCAATAAATGTCAGCTGGGCAGCTGCTCGGCACGTTGAGAGGTTGCCTGGCAGTCACAGGACCAGGGGGGTCCTAGCAGGATGACAGGTGCTCCCCATCATGAGGATGCAGACGCGTGAGCGGGAGAAAACCTGCTGGCAGGGCCTGAGCCCTGACACCGGTGCTTCAAGCCCAACTTGTTCATTTTCCAGCCGTGGTGGTATTATCACAGAGGGGGACCCCCAGGAGAGCAGCTGGGTGACCTGGTCACTTTCTACTGTCGGAGAGGCTTAGCATCACACACCCCAAAATCAAGGCTGCCTTTCCCAGGCCCGCTGTGGCATCCACAGTGACTCCAGTGGAGGGCCACCTTCCCTCGGGATGCACGTGGTGGCTGATCCTCCCAGCCTGGCAGAAGTCCAGCTCCCGATCAGAGGGTAACGCCGAGCGTGGTCCCCTGGACACAACCATGGACTGGCAACACCTGCTGACTCTGTTTTCATACTTTTGGTGGTGGCTCTTAGGGTCTGTTTCCTGCACCCCAAGCAGATACAAGTGCTGGATTTTAACCCAGACCTCGCCTCCCCCCGCCAGTGTCCCCTCTGTGCTGACGTGGGGCACACTGTTCCCCTCTGTCCCTCACACAGACCAGCACGTGCCAGACCTTCCCGGGGCTGCAGGCCAGGCCGGTCTCTGTGGCCAGGGAGCCCAGCCCTCAGTGGCTCCAGAGGGCCTGTGAGCTGCCCCCGGAGGCCTGGGAGCAGCTGCTGTCCGGCAGGCCTGCTGACGACCCGTCCAGCCTGGGCTCTGCGGCCTGCAGAGCGAATGGCTTTGCTGAGCTGAGACCCAGTGTGCCCCCGACTCCAGTGGGGACCACCAGTCCCACCAGCTGGCAGAAGCGTGGTGTCTTTTGCAAAACAGTTGTTTTACTCGGTGCCTCGCCTCCTGCTCGGGATTTGCTGCAGATGAAAACTGCCCAGGCTGCTTCAGCCGGTCCCCTCTGCAGAGCCGGCGTGGGGCTGATGGCCGGGAGGAGGCAGGCTTGGTGGCCGTCGGGATTAAGGACAGAGGTCCCACGTACTTGGGAGGCAGTCCAAGTGGCCGAGCAGTCCACACGGTGCGTGAAAACGCGTGAGTCCTGTCTGACCTCACTCCCGGGGAACACGGCCAGCCCTGGTGGAAGGGTGGCGGGCAGCCGTCTGCACTCCCCTGTAAACACACATGTGCACACACGTGCCCCCTGTCTCACACACGTCTTTCTGTCGGTTCAAACCTGAGAACCTGCTTTTAGTGCGTTTGGGGTCAGTGGCCTATGGAGGTGATCAGCTCCATCTCTAATCTCCTGTGATTCCCTTGGGGCTCTAACGAGCAGGTTTGTTACTGGTTATCGCTGTGTTACCTGTTCACTGGTGTTCCGGGTAATAGGTCTTGGAGGAATCCAAGGCCAAGGTCTGAACGCAGCCAGGCTGGGCTGCGGGCGCGTTCGAGAGGGTGGTCCTGGGGGACGGGACAGTGAGGGGTGAGGATGTGCTCCTGGGGAGCCTCAGGCCCTGCCAGCTGCAGGCAGCAGCCTGCTGGGCCCCAGCGAAGCCCTGAGGAGTGTGGGTGCAGTAGGGTGGGGGCTGCGAACGTCCTGCCGGCTGAGCCCTGGTCTGGAGTTTTCTCAGGTCGAAGAGAAGGTTCTCAGTTCGACTTTGAAGATGCTGGTGCTCAGATGAATACTCCAGTGCTAGACAGACACCGTGGGCTGTTTCCCTCTCCTGTGAAAAAGTGAGGAATAAGGAACATTATTCATAAGGAACATTATTCATGAGGAACATTATTCATGAGTGACCGATGTCTCAGCGAGCATGGCTGTAATCTTTTTGCAATAATCACAGCGCACCTCCTAGGCCATGTGCGCATGTCTGTGACGTGCCCATCTATTCAGTCCTAAATGGCCAATTCAGAGACAGTCAGCCTGATGGATTCTTACGCGTTGGCCGGGCTGGCTGGTTGGCTGAGCAGAGAGAGCAGTTCAGAAAACCCCAGGTAATCTGTGATCGCGGACATGCTCGTCCTTGGAGGTGTCGCCCCCTCAGGTCTGGGTTAGGTGCATGTGGAGGTGGGGTGGGCACCCCTCCAGCCCCAGCCCTGACACCGGGGGCCACAGCCCACCCGGCGTGGGGGCACAACCTGAGACTGCACGCGGGGTCAGCTCCGCCCACCTGTGCCCACACCTCATGACCCCAAGTGCGTTCTGCCTGTCGGTTTCCCAGTTCTGAGCCCCATCGGGGAGGATGAGACATGGGGGTGGTCTTTCCTAGACCATTCTGTCTGGGGCACAGAGGTGGGTGCCCCCCAAGGGGACGGGGCCCACCGGGTGGTGGCTCTTGGTTGAAGGAAAGTTCCCTCCTCGAGACCCGTGGCCACAACCATGGAAAGTTCTGGACAGCAGTCCCTAGAGGTGGTTGACTCTCTCCTGGGGCCTCCAGCCTGTCCGTGGTGAGGAGGCCAAAGGCAGAGGCCCCACGTGGGGAAGCAGGTGAGCCCCCGGGAGGGGAAGGGGCACTTCCTCCCTGCCGGAGCCCTCCTGCGAGCTGACCAAGGCCAGCAGGGGTACGAACGCCCACATCCCGGCCTTTGTTCGGTTTCTGTGCTTCTGTTTTGAAGCAAGAAATCGTAATTCCTTCCAAATTTTGCACAAACGTTAAAAACCAGCATTTTCTCTGTCCATATGCCCCTAGGCAAGAGCCGGATTCCTCTTTGTTCAAAATGACCTGAGTTTTCACTGCCTGGGCTTTTAAACCTATAAACTATAATTATTTTTGATTACATGTATTTACTATGTGGCTAATTTACCTTGAATGCCTTGAAATTGAATTTGCGGATGTATTTTTCTCTTTCACAGCAGCTGTTGCATTGATTATTTCTCACTTCCCCTAGTTGTCCGCTTAATAAGACCACGCTTCAGTTCCTTAGCTGAGGAGTAGAAAACCTGCTCCTTCTGAATGCAAATTTCCGTGGCTGCACACTTAATTTTTATGGTCCCGAAGGAAAATTTGAAAACCTGATCCTTTTCGGCATTCTTCACTGTTCTTTGAAAGGTGGTCACCTGTCTCTGGGACCAACTAGAATTCTGCTGAGTGGAAAAGTATCAGGCAAGTTAGGTGTTTAAAGGACATTTGTATTTGGGGTCTAGAGTATGTGATTCTGAGGTGTGTATCTTTCCAGTTATTTTGTCTCATTGTTGTCATTCAGTCGCTCACTTGTGTGCGACTCTTTGTGACCCCACGGACTGCAGCATCCCAGGCATCCCTGCCCATCACCAACTCCCGGAGCTTGCCCAAACTCATGTCTATTGAGTTTGTCTCATCAAGATGATCTAAACCAAAGTCACTGATTTTGATTTTGCACCGGTGAGGCAGAGAACGCTAATTTTTCTAACTTTGGTTGTCGTTACACACACATCGATCATAGTATTACCCACATCAGGGGTTGTGGGGGATGTCCAGGGCTGTGCAGTGATGGGGGGTCCTTATTCCGGTTTGTTGAAGGAATCACTTCTGTACTTAGGGGCTTCCCTGGTGGCTCAGATGGTGAAGAATCTGCCTGCATTGAGGGAGACCCAGGTTTGATCCCTGGGTCAGGAAGACACCCTAGAGAAGGGAATGGCAGCCCACTCCAGTATTCTTCTTGGAGAATCCCCGGGACAGAGGTGCTTCTGTACAAACAGTGAGATTTTAGGGTTTCCTTCCGACATGTTGCTTTGGTTGTCAGCATTAAATGGTGGGTAGGTCTTGAAATTAATCAAAAGATGCCCTTGTCTGGAATAAAAACAAATGTGAGTGTCAAGAAGGCCGTGCTCTGAACTGGGGTCCTTGGAGCCATGACGCGAAGAACACGAGGGAAATGAGGATGGCTTGTGTTCTACCCCCACCCTGTCCTGACTGTGCCTGTGTGGGTGTATGTGGGGTCTCCTGTTTCCCCCGCCCTGTCCTGACTGTGCCTGTGTGGGTGTATGTGGGGTCTCCTGTGTCCCCCGCCCTGTTCTGACTGTACCTCTGTGGGTAGATGTGGGTCTCCTGTGTCCCCCGCCCTGTCCTGACTACCTGTGTGGGTGTATGTGGGGTCTCCTGTGTCCCCCGCCCCACCCCCTGTTCTGAATGTACCTGGGAGGATAGATGTGGGGTCTCCTGTGTTTACCCCTTCCCATTCCGACTGTACCAGTGTGGGTAGGTACAGGGTCTCC
>CM035275.1:90245642-90286100 GCA_020226075.1 Hydropotes inermis | reverse complement strand
TTCTGACTGTACCTGTGTGGGTAGAGGCGGGTCTCCTGTGTTCTCCCCCCCATTCTGACTGTACCTGTGTGGGTAGAGGCGGGTCTCCTGTGTTCTCCCCCCCATTCCAACTGTACCAGTGTGGGTAGGTGCAGGGTCTCCTGTGTTCTCCCCCCTCACCCTGTTCTGAATGTGCCTGTGTGGGTAGACACGGGGTCTTCAGGGTGCCGGTCCTCTTGACCCTCACTGACGATTCAGCCTGAGCAGCTCTGCCAGGCTGCTGTTTGGGCTTTGCTGCTGGACCTTCGTGTCTGGGGCACGTGGCCCCGCACCCAGAAGCTCCATCCCCCGGTATCAGTTCTGCTGTCCCCGCGGTCCTTGTCCTCAGATAAGATATTAGTAATAAGATGTGTCAGGCAGAAGGAAGCCTGAGCTCTGGCATCCGAGGGGGCGAGCAGGAATCCTGGTGTTGCCAGCTTGGGCGCCGGGCAGGGGCTGTGCCGTCAGCGCCTCTGTGTATCCATCTGTGAAATGGGATCCCAGTTCCCCCTCGGTGACACATGATGGCTTTAATGAGCAACAGGGCTCAGCGTGACGGACTGCAGAGTGGGGTGGGTCAGTGTTAAACTGTGTTGTCATCTCTCCACGTCAGGATTACTGTCTCCAGCAGTCATAAAGCACATTGTGTCAGAATTCCTAAAGCAGAGGCGCCCTGATTAGGGTAGAAACTGTGATTTTATCAAGATTGGAACTTGCCAGGCTTGCTTTTTTTAGTTATTTGCACAGATTTGTAGTGTTTTCTTACTTTTCATCTGGGAGAGTTGGGGGAGGGACTTGGGACAGGGTGGCGTGGAGGAAGTTCCCCATTTTGTCTCCCGCCTGACTCGGTACACGCTCGAGCTCCGGGTTTGGGCTGTTGAAGGATGTGGATTGCTCCCAGGTTTTGAGGGGACAGGTGTCTTTCTGTGCCCTCTGAGGACTAGGACCTGGGCGCCTGCGAGGGCACAGGTAGCAGTGAGCATCCACGCCTGAGGTCAGGCCGTCGCCCTGCAGGTTGGGGTCCCAGGGAATGGGGTGGCCGTACAGCATCTCCTGCGGGGCAGGATGAGCCTTCTGCAGAGGGACCCCCGCGGCCTCCCGGAGGAGGTGAAAGCTGCAGGTGAGCGGCCACGCGGCCTCCTGTCTGGGGTGACGCGTCCTGGGGTCTGCATGGAGTGTCTGCCCGAGGACATGGTCAGCTGTGGAAAATGGTGCGTTTTGTAGAGAGCTTGAATCTGTTTTTAATGGATGATGAAGCACATGTAAGTTTTAGCCTGTTTGGAAAATTTTACGAGTTTGGTGCTTGTAGGTGCTGCATGTATGTTATACACCGTTTAGAAATCTCCTGCTTGGGAACGTGGCCGGAAGACCCCTCTTTCTCAGGCTGCCTTCTGCTGTTCGGGGGGGTTTCTGGGGACCCTTTTCCTTCTTCCTGGGCAGGGTCTCTCTCTGCGGCCTTCCCTACCCTCTTCCTGGAGGACTGCTCCCCAGGGTGCCCCTTGGAGGTCTCTGCAGAGGATGACATTGAGAGAAGAGCCCTGCGGTTCTGAGTCCTGGTATCATCTCGGAACTCAATCTCCTTGCCACCCATCTCCTCCTTAACCAGCAACAGCTTCTCAGAATAGAAAATGCCTTTGTATGTACACAGTTAGACTAGTGTGACATAAAAGGAGAAACATGGTGAAATTTTTTAATTCACAGAAAATATGTCCTTTGGGAATCCTTATAAATGCATAAAAATATAAAGATGGCCTAACCAATTCAATCTGCTGCTAAAAAAGAGATGATTTCCTTGATAAAATTTTAAGATGCATTCTGCTCAAAATGTCTCTGAAAAGCATAAGTTTGAAAATTCTGAGCATGTGTGCTTTCTCAGAAGTCAGTTGTTGAATGTTGGAATGATCATTTCCTTGGGCTGAATGCTTTCTAGAGGATTGGGAGGGATGCTGGGCCTCAGTCACAGGGAGAAAACCATGGTTTAATTCACTCTCTTCTTCCTGGGAGACCAGGGACGCCATCCTCACCTGCTACCTGGAGATGGAAGCTGCTGCTCTGCACCTGGGGTGACCTGCCCACCACCCTTGGGTTCTGGGGCCAGTTTTCTGATGTCTGCAGAGAGGAGGCTGTCGGCCAAATGTCCTCTCTGTTCATGCTCTGATCACCCCAACCCACGGGGAACAGCCTGCCTGTTCCGTTCAACCAGGGCAGGGAAGCCCCCCTGGTCAGTTCACGCTTGGGCAGTTGATCGAGTCTAGGGCAGCAGCCAGTCCTGCAGCGTCCTAGTTACAGAGCACTTACTCAGCACTCACTCCACTGAGTGTTAATTCAGCACATCTTAAGCACTTACTTTGTGACGTGTACTCTTTATGCGTCTGGCCTCCTGTGGCCTCAGAACAAGCCCAGGGAAAGGCACTGGTCTTATCTCCAGTTTATAGAAGACGAAGCCGTGACCCAGGTAGATTCTGGAGGACTCCCGGGGGCAAGTCCAGCCCTGAAATCCAGGGTGCGCGGGTCTGTGCCCCTGACCATGATGCAGAACATGTAGAGTGGGCCTGGGGAGCCGGGGGCTGAGAGCAGAAAGGATGGGGTGGTGGGTCCGAGGGGGCCGTCGGCGTCGCCGGCTTCTGCTCTGTGTATGTCTGTTTTCTCAGTGTCTCAGTGGAGTGAGAACCCGGCACATTTCCCAGGTCACAGAGTCAGGGTGGCAGCATCCAGACTGTGTGTGTGTGTGTCTGTCTGTGTGTGTGTGAGGGTGTGTCCAGTGTTCTGCTCCGTGTTGGGCAGCCAGGACCTGCCCAGCAGGCAGAGCCCCACCAGGCTGGGGTTCAGCCCACCACCCAGGTGGGTCCCAGGGTGGCAGAGGGTGGTCTTTCAACCACAGCATGAAGGTAACCATTGACTTTAATTTTGCCTTCTAGTTGTGACGTGGCACCGTCTTATGGTGACAGGTCTATTTTAAATTGCTTCAGTTCAGTTCAGTTCAGTTCAGTCACTCAGTCGTGTCCAACTCTGTGACCCCATGGACGGCAGCATGCAAGGCCTCCCTGTCCATCACCAACTCATGAGTTTGAGTTTACTCAAATTCATGTCCATCGAGTTGGTGATGCCATCCAGCCATCTCATCCTCTGTCGTCCCCTTCTCCTCCTGCCCCCAAGTCCTCCCAGAATCAGGGTCTTTTCCAATGAGTCAACTCTTCACATGAGGTGGCCAAAGTATTCAAGTTTCAGCTTCAGCATCAGTCCTTCCAATGAACACCCAGGACTGATCTCCTTTAGAATGGACTGATTGGGTCTCCTTGCAGTCCAAGGCACTCTCAAGAGTCTTTCTCCAACACAAAACACTTCAAAAGCATCAATTCTTCAGCACTCAGCTTTCTTTATAGTCCAACTCTCACATCCATACATGACCACTGGAAAAACCATAGCCTTGACTAGATGGACCTTTGTTGACAAAGTAATGTCTCTGCTTTTTAATATGCTATCTAGGTTGGTCATAACTTTCCTTCCAAGGAGTGTCTTTTAATCTCATGGCTGCAGTCACTATCTGCAGTGATTTTGGAGCCCAGAAAAATAAAATCTGACACTGCTTCCACTGTTTCCCCATCTGTTTCCCATGAAATGGTGGGACTGGATGCCATGATCTTAGTTTTCTGAATGTTGAGCTTTAAGCCAACTTTTTCACTCCCCCCTTTCACTTTCATCAAGAGGCTCTTTAGTTCCACTTCACTTTCTGCCATAAGGGTGGTGTCATCTGCATATCTGAGGTTATTGATATTTCTCCCAGCAGTCTTGATTCCAGCTTGTGCTTCATCCAGCCCAGCGTTTCTCAAGGTGTACTCTGCATATAAGTTAAATAAGCAGACTGACAATACACAGCCTTGACGTACTCCTTTTCCTATTTGGAACCAGTCTGTTGTTCCTGGGGCCACTCAGTCATCTCATTTATAAACTGAAGCAACTAGAATGTTTCTCCAAGAGCTGCTGTGGTGTGCATGGAGTCTCCACGATGCTTGGAGTGGAACTGGTGCTTGAGTGTGCACGTGATGGCAAGATGGCAGTCGGCCCTGTTAGAAGCATAGACGGACAGGCTCCAGGTTTTACAGGGTTCATTCGACAGGTTTAAAGGAGAGTCCCATCGTGACGAGCAGGATGGCTAAGAGACAGACCTTCTTGGAATCTACCTGAGAAAATTCACTGGCATTTGTAAACCAACGTAAAGAAATAGAAGCAACACAATGGAAGATATGCCCATATTGATAAATGGATTGAATGATAAGCTTTGTCCCTTGAGTCAAAATTCATGGAAACTGTCCTACAGCTCTGACCACCCAGGATTGGGGTGCTTCTCCCCAAAATCCTGCGCTTAGGAAGCAACACAAGAAGCAGGAGCTTCCATGTAAACTGGGGTCTCGTTTCCCTGACTGTGGACCCTCCTGACCTGAGCCGTCAGGGGCAGGGGACACAGCAGGTCAGTGGCTGGTCGCAGACTCAGGTGCATTGTGGGGGGCCACGCGAGTGTGGGGTCTCTCCCACTGGGCTGTCCTTGAGCCAGCAGCCCTCACAATCTCCCCAACCTTTCCCTTCCCACCTTGTTTGATGGCGGCTGGTCTTTGTGCTTTTGCAATGGGCTTCCAGACAAGAAGTGGTCCAGGTGATGGGCTGGCTCATTTCTTAACTACTGATGCTTCAACTTCCTACATTCAGTTCATGAAATCAACAGGTTGAAATGGGTGGTTTCCTCATGGAGAGAGGAGACATTTTCAAAAGAGGGTTAAGGTTTAGCTGGGTCTGAGCTTTCTAGAGTTCTCACATGAGAACTTTGTCAACATGAAGTGTTGTGACAACTCCCAAGCCAGAAACTGCCAGGGTCACTGCAGAGGGAGTGACTGTCAGCTTTACTCCCAGCGGGCAGCCAACAGGGGGACCGGCTCTTCCCCTGGGTGTGTAGAAACAGCATCTCTAGCAATTTCATTTCTCTTAGACGTAGTGAAAGTCAAAGCGAAAGTCACTCAGTCGTGTCCGACTCTTTGCGACCCCATGGACTATGCATTCCATGGAATGCTCCAGGCCAGAATGCTGGAGTGGGTAGCCTTTCCCTTCTCCAGGGGATCTTCCCAATCCAGGGATCGAACCCAGGTCTCCCACACTGAGGGTGGATTCTTTACCAGCTGAGCCACCGGGGAAGCACTTTCTAATGTGGCCCTCCCAAAACTTTCTGGAGAGATACAAGAGGCATGCATGGGTACAGCGATGCCGGTCAGCGGGCCAGGGAACGTGCTCGGAGACAGGAAGGCTGAGAGCCAGGAGGCTGACATGCGGGGAAGAGTCTAATTCTGTTTGTCCCAGCATCGCGGCCACCGGCTCTGCCTGCGGCTCACGCCTTGGGGACAGGCTGTTTCATCCTTGATTAAGAAGCCAGCACCGCCTGGGGTCAGAGCAGACCTGTCCCCTTCCCTCCCGGCTTCGCCACGTGGCCACCCGCCTGGCTTCTCGGCGCACTAGCACCCTCGCCGTCCGCGGGAAGCTTACATGCGGGGACACTCTGCAGGCACCAGGACACCAGCCGGGTCTGTGTCAGATCCGGACCTGCTTCCGTCCTGCCCCCCTGCCCCTCCCCGTCTCCTTTGCCACCAGCCAGGGTCTCTGGACAGCAGTGTCTTCTTCTTGCAGTCACAGGCAAAGGCACATCCCTTCTAGGACAATGCACGTGGCACACCTCCCACGGCCGGCTCCAGGTTGGCACGAAACATGTCTTTTCATAAACGCCACCAGTAGGTATTGCCCGTCATGGTCAGTGGAGGTGGAATCTCCTGCCCTGGGCTGACTGGCAGTTTGTTTTCTTAGGAATGTTTTCTACTGAGCTTCGTGCGTCTGCTCTCTCAGCTCAGTTCAGTTCAGTCACTCAGTTGTGTCCGACTCTGCAACCCCACAGACCGCAGCACGCCAGGCTTCCTTGTCCATCACCAACTCCTGGAGTTTACTCAAACTCACGTCCATTGAGTCGGTGATGCCATCTAACCAGCCCACCCTCTGTCGTCCCCTTCTCCTGCCTTCAATCTTTCCCAGCATCAGGGTCTTTTCCAATGAGTCAGTTCTTCGCATCAGGTGGCCAAAGTATTAGAGTTTCAGCTTCAGCCTTAGTCCTCCCAATGAATATTCAGGACTGATTTCCTTTAGGACGGACTGGTTGGGTCTCCTTGCAGTCCAGGGGAGTTTGCTCTCTGAGCCCCAGCAAAATAGAAGAGAAAGTGAGAGTCCGAGAAGCCAGCTCTCTGCCTGGCGGAGACTCCGTTTCCTTCTTTGTGATCCGTGAGAACGACATGATAAACCTACCTGAGTTTCCCGAAGAGGCTCGTGCCCATTTTATCCCAGCATGCTCAAAGCAAACCTTTCAAAGAGGCAAAACGCTGTCCGACTGAGGCCCTTTCCCTGTGGCAAGAGCAGGCAGCCGCGGTCTGTGCCGAGCGGCGGAGCGGAGCCTCCGAGGGCTCAGGCTCGGTGCTGCCGTGGCGGCGCCTGCGGCCGCCGGGAGCCCAACTCTGCCCTCAATGCTGGCACAGAGCCGGCAGCCGGCCCCGCGGTGACCGGAGGTTTCTCGGCTCCGGGCGTCGCACCAGCAGCAGACAGGCCTCCTCTCTGCGCTTCGCTGGGTCCCTGTTCTCCTGGGTCATGTTGTTGTGGGAAACGACGCATCCACGCCTCGACAACACACTTTGTCCCTTCGTTTGCAGAAGTTCTGGTTTCTGATCTTACCTTGGGCTTTGCAGAGTGGGGACGGTTTTTCTGTCTCTGCCTCTTGGCCAGGAACGGCTCGCGGCAGAGGTCCCCTCTCCCGGGTCTCAGACACTAGCCCTGGGCGGCCCACCTCCTCTCCTCCTCCGCCGCCCTCCGCCTGGCCGTGGCCAGTGCCCCGAGCCCTCTCAGGGCTGGACTGGCCCCCTCAGGCCCTGCGTCTCCCTCCCGCGCTCCTCACGGGAGGCCCTCGCCCCGGCCAGGGTCTGCTCTCCCCCGCGGGCCCAGCGTCCCTCCAGGCTACACCCCTCACCTCAGTTAGCAGTCTCTGCAGAGCCAAAGACTCGGGCTTTCACCAGTTGTGTCTATTCCATTTCAATCAGACTGGATTGGAATGAAAATGCCCATTTATCTGTAAATATACGTTTTTAAGGTAATTTTCTCTCAGCAGTTAGTATGTTTATCTAGCAGCAACTTAAAAATAATCTGATGAGCTCTTTGGTTCTGGCTCCAGGGGTGATGAGGACCTCACGTGGGGATCGTGGGACCGCAGATGGCGAAGCCCTTGGGGTGGCTTAGGGCCTGGAGGTCTCCCCACGCCCGGAAATCATCAGTGGGCCCGCAGCAGCGCTCTTTCCCAGCAGCTGAGCAGGTCCCCTCCGTGTGAGGCCGGGTCACACCCAGGAGGACCCGGGAGGAGCTGGGGGCGCGGCCTGGCTGAGCCGAGCCCCCGAACCTGCTCCACCTCATCTGGAGAAGCTGTGGGACCCCCTCCGAGAGCCCCGCTTCCACATGAGCGTGCCCCCCTCTAGGGCCGCTGCGGAAATTCAGTGAGATTTTTCTCAGGGCTCGGGGAGTGCAGGGCGCAGAAGGGGCACCCCCACGCGGTCTTCAGACCGCCTCGGTGTTGGAGCCCTTCCTCAGCTGGACGCAAGGCCCCTGCCAGCCCCCAGCCCTGAAACTAGTGCCGGGCGCTCCTGGAGCGGCGACGGCAGAGCTGAGCTCGTGGGAACCAGTGTCTCCGCCGCCTGACACTCAGCCTTCAGCGAAGACGGAAGGTGTGGACCGTCAGCGAGGCCCCGTATGAAACATCTCCACGCGGGCTCCATCCGCGTCCAGGCTGTTGACGCGTCCGTTTCCTGAAAGAGGCCCTAGCCTGGGAGGAGGGCTCGCCGCCCCACCCGCAGGCAGAGACCCGGGCAAAGGTGCTGGAGGCTCGCCTGGGAGGGGCGCAGGGAGGGCCGAGGGGAGCCGTGAGCCTTGGGCCGTGGAGGCCTCCCGGGGCACTGGGCTGACAGCACCCTGGGCTCGGGGTGGGGTGTGTGAAGACGAGACCGGGCTCTGGGCCCGAGGAGCTGGCTCCGTGAGGAAAGCTCAGGACCAGCCAAACTGTGTCATCTGTGAGCCTGGCCCTGGGACCCCGCCTCTCACTTGGCAGGGCCTTGGAGCCACATTCAGGGAAGACCACAAAACTGTTTCTGCAAAAAAAAAAAAATAAAAAATCTGGGAATGCACACCACAAAATCCCACTTCTGCAGTCAATGGGGTCGCTGGTTCCGGTTTTGTTAGCTCTGCATTAAAGAACGTCCCATCCTTACACAGGGAACCTCTGCTGGGTTTGAGGTTCACAGCATCCTCGCTGCAGGACAGACTGGTACCCAGGAGGGCTTCTCAGGACCAGGAGACTGGTCGTCCTGTGCATCCTGGCCTCTCACGGGACAGGCGTCCCGTTTCCCTCCCTCTCGTCTCCGGAGCGCAGCATGCAGCAGCCCCACGCTGCTGTCGCTCTTGTGTAAATCGCCCCTTGAATCAGGCATTTGTTCAGCAGGCAGAGCAGAGAGCAGGATGCAGTGATCACGTTTGTTCAGGACTTGCCTGGAGCCAGGTGCCCTTCCAAGTGCTTTGCTTAAGTGAGATCATCGAACCTTCCCGGATGCCCTGGACATGGCTCTGGGGTTTGCCCAGATCTGCAGGAAGGGACCAGATGCAGCCCGGCAGGACGGACAGAGGGCGGCTGAGCCAGAGTCTGACTGAGGCTGCAGAGCTCCTGGAGTCTGAGCTCTTAGCTGCTCTCTGATATTGCACTAGGAATTTGAGGAACAGAATCATAGGTAACTCCTGTTCACTTGCTCAGTCGTGTCTGACTTTGTGACCCCATGGACCGCAGCACACCAGGCCTCCCTGTCCATCACCAACATCTGGAGCTTGCTCAAACTCATGTCCATTAAGTTACTGATGCCATCCAAACATCTCATCCTCTGTCGTCCCCTTCTCCTCCCGCCTTCAGTCTTTCGCAGCATCAGGGTCTTTTCCAATGAGTCAGCTCTTCGCATCAGGTGGCCCAAGTACTGGAGTTTCAGCTTCAGCATCAGTCCTTCCAACAAATATTCAGGACTTATTTCCTTTAGGATGGACTGGTTTAATCTGTTTAAGTACCTTATAATGTTAGTTCCTCAGTTGTGTTCCACTCTTTGCAACCCCATGGACTCTAGCCCATCAGGCTTCTCTGTCCATGGGATTCTCTAGGCAAGAATACTGGAGTGGGTAGCCATTTCCTTCTCCAGGGGATCTTCCTAGACCTGGGGATCAAACCTGGGTCTCCCACCTCACAGGGAAATTTTTTACAACATGAGTCACCAGGGAAGCCCAAATACCTTGTAGAATGGATGCAAATGGCTGGTCCCAGTGGAGAGTTATTTTATAACGTGAGCTAGGACTCCAATTATATTTGCTGTGGTGTTTGGGTTTCTGTAGAAACGTCCAGATCTCCTGCCTTCCAGAGCCTCAGGGTGGTATACATGCCGGTGCTGATTCTGCAGAGTCTGGGTGAGCCTTCTTCCCTCCATGAAACCTGACACATTTCAGGTGTCAGGGCTGTGCTGGCCACAGGCGGGTGGTCCCACCTGGCCTCTGGGAGGGAGGGCTGCAGCCACTCCTTGGCACCCCCAGTGCTGATACCACTTCTGATGGAGGCTGATTAGGAAACCGTTTCCTGGGCTGCCCATCTCACAGGAGTACAGAGGAGCATTGGGAGCTCATCAGTGACTAAAATGGACTTCCCAGGTGGCTGAGTGGTGAAGAATCTGCCTGCCATGCAGGAGATAAGGCTTCGATCCCTGGGTCAGAAAGATCCCCTGGAGAAAAAAATGTCAGCCCACTCCAGTGTTCTTGCCTGGAGAATCCCTTGGACAGAGGAGCCTGGTGGGCTGGAGTCCGTGAGGCTGCAGAGTCAGACACGTCTTCAGCAGCTGAGCACACAGGCATGCAGTGACTGAAGTCTGCAAACACATCAAGAGCCGAAGGTCGGCCGGTGGCTGCGGGGAGGATGGACGGGGACCTTTCTGGAAAAAGCGCTCCAGGGGCGTGGCCCCACGTGGGGCACCTTTGTCACTTGTCATGTCATATGTCACCCAGGCTTGCACCAACCGCCTCCTCTTAAACCATCCTAACCAGTCACGTCTTAGCAATGCTCACCTTATTGTAAAATGAGCTTTTATTTGCATCTGTGGTTACTCACAGCCTTCACAAGTTAATTAGTTGTTTTATTAGCCATCAGGAAACAACAGGCCTAATTTAGTAGTTTCAGGTATAATTAAGAGTCTTGTGTGTGTGCAAATTAGAGGGACCCAGAGACCCTTCAAAGAATTCTCTGTAATATACACTTGTCAAATTTGGAAACTTGCCTCTTCTATTTTCCATTCCTTTTTGAAGGCTAAATTTAATTATGGGTTTATTAGGCGAGGTCTAATAATTTTCATGTTACAGGTGGCATTTCTAAATGAATGAAAGTTCCCATCATACATTTGGCTGGATGAATGAGTTTCCCATCATGCGTCTGGGATATTCTTAATGTCAAGTGGTGAATGTGGACACTGAGAAGGATTTTCAAGATCTTTTCCTTAAGACCTTGCAAGAATAACGGCGCCGTGTGTCTGAGCAATGCGGAGAGGGCCGGCTTTCTTGCCCAGTCTCCGTCTGAGTTAAGATGCTGTCAGCAGGCAGAGAGAGGGAAGCAGGAAGCAGACGCAACTTGGCTGACCTTGCTTGTACCTCAGTGCATCCCCTGGGTGTGAGACAGTCTCTTGTCCACCTGAGAGGTGAGGATGGCATGACCACACTGCACCTGAGCCTCAAAGCCTTTGTGCATCGTGTTTTTGAGCTTTGCTAGACTCGAGGCCCAAACCGAGAATTAAACTCAGCTGAGAGATTTTCAGCGGTGGGTGGAAATGTAAGCTTCCAGTCTGGAAATATAATTCTCTGTAAGCCAACTCTGGGTGCTACTATGCCTCCTAAAATAATCTAGGCTTCCCTGGGGAAGCTCTGCGACGATCCCACGAGAACGATCGTCACAGTGACAGCGTTTATCTCGCTCGCCTTGCGGGAGGGCCTTGGCAGGTGTCACTGGTTGTCCTCCCGGATGAAGACGCCGAGGCACAGAGAGGCTGTGCCCCTCCCCCGGGGCCACGCAGCCAGAGGGGCAGAGCTGTCTCTCTCTGGCGTCCCCCTCTGTGCTTCCCCAGGCAGCCCCGGCCCCGCAGAGAGAGTGCAAGCCCCTGAGTGTGTCTGTGTGTGTGTCTGCACAGTGCCTTGCGTTGCATGTGTCTTCTCATCTGTCATGGTTTCATAACCTGCGAAAGAAACAAGGTCTCTGAGTGGTCACATACAGCACAGAGCACAAAGATGGCTTTGCCCGGGGCTAATGCCACGGACATTTCGGTCTGTTTGATGCCAGATGGTTTATAGTTCTGGCATAATCCTTTCGGTCAGAGAGATGGGTGCTGCCAGACACTGGGCGTCCAGGCAGAAGCAGCAGTTGAGTGGCCAGGCGGCCTGGCACTTCCTAGCGCAGAGCCCACTCTCAGGCCTGAGTCCACGTCCAGAGGCAGCTTCCTCAGACTGTAATTCCTGCCCTGGGGCTGAGCAGTTAGAAGCTCTAAGTGTTATAACATAGGCTGCGTGCATGAAAGAAGTCATGTTTCTTGCAGGCTTCCTCCATTGGCTGAAACTTGGGCTACAACCTGGCATGCCTTCCCTGGGTCAGGGAGGTGGAGGAAGGTGTCATTGTGTCTCAAGGTGTAACACGTCACGGCAATTTGTGAGGCTCTAGCAAGTCTAGGCCGCGAGTCCTGGGCCCTGCCACATTCCACTGCCTGGGGGTCTCCCATCATGCTGAACTTGTCCACACCGTGGGTCTTTGTCTTAAAGGGCTTTGCCTGCAAAATAAACTGCATAAAAATCCTAGCTCCTTTTCCAGTTTAAATTAGGCACTAAAGGTTGTGATCTGAACCAGCATCTTTCTACCTGCCTGTTAGCCATCTCTGTGTCTTCTTTGGAAAAATGTTTATTCAGGTCTTCTGTTCATTTTTTAACCAAGTTGTTCTTTCTTTGATGTTGAGCTGTTACATATATTTTGAATATTAAGCCCTTCTCAGTCATATTATTTGCAAATATTTTCTCCCAGCCCATAGATTGTCTTCTTGTTTATTGGTGGTTTCTTTTGCTGTGCAAGCTTTTAAGTTTAATTAGGTCCAATTTGTTTATTTTTGCTACTGTTTCCTTTAAGTTAGGTGACAGATTCAAAACAATTATTGCTGCATTTTATGTCTGTATTCTGCAAATGTTTTCCTCTCCAAGTTTCATAGTAGTAAGATTTACATTTAGGTCTTTAATCCATTTTGAGTTTATTTTTGTACATAGTGTTAAGAATGTTCTAATCTCATTCTTTTACATATAGCTGTTCAATTTTCCCAGCACCACTTATTGAAGACTGTATTTTCCCCATTATATATATATTCTTGCCTCCTTTGTTTTAGACCAATTGATCAAAAGTGTGTGAGTTTATTTCTGGGCTCTCTGTCATGTCCCATTGATTTCTATGTCTGTTTTTGTGCCAGTACCACGCTGTCTTGATTAGTGTAGATTTGAGTCTGAGGTCAGTCTGGAATGGTCTGTAGCCTGAAATGGTCTGAAATCGGGAAGCTGGATTCCCACAGCTCTGTTCTTTCTTCAAGTTGTCTGAGCTATTCGGGGTCTTCTGTGTTTCCATACAAATTATATTTTTTATTTATTTTCCCATACAAATTTTAAAGTTATTTGTTCTAGTTCTTGAAAAATTGGTATTTTGACAGGGAATGCATTCAATATATAGATGTTCTTGGGTTGTTATGATCACTTCTGTCCTTCCAGCCAGAGCACATGGTGTCTCTTTCGCGTTTGAGCTGTCTGCTCTTCCTTTCGTCCGCCTTACGGCTTTCTGAGTGTAGGGTCTCACCTCGTGGCTGAGTGCTCGGTCGGTCACATCTGGCTCCTCGTGGCCCTTCGGACTGTAGCCCGCCAGGTTCCGCTGTCCGTGGGATTCTTCAGGCAAGGATACTGGAGCGGGTTGCCACTTCCTCCTGCGTTACCTCACTTGGGTAGGCTTATTCTTAGGTGCTTTATTCTCTTTGATGTGATTGAAATGGGACTGTTTCCTTAATTTCTCTTTATGGGTATTCACCACCGTCACTTCACTGAGCTGCTTCATTTCACCTCATCACTGTCACCCCAAGATCTTCCTGGGTGAGGGTCGTGCTGTCTGATACATGGAAGGTGGTCCATGGAGCCCTCCCCTCCCCTCCAGGCCTGGAGAGCCCCTGCTCTCCAGTCTGACTTCAGAGTCCGGGAGCACTCACCAGGCCCTGAGCGGAAAGGGGTGGGGGGCTTTCCCAGAACAGCTGGGGCTGTTGGGTTGAGGGACACCTGGAACGCGCTAAGTGAGTTGGCTGTCCTCCGAGTGGACTTTAACTCGTCCATGTGTCGACAGTGGACTGTGGTTCTGTGTCAGTTTGCATGCAGGCTGATTTCCTTATAAATATCTCATCTTGCTGATGGACTGTGGCAGGCTGGGGTTGGGGTGACTGTCTCCCAGACTTCTGCCCTGCTTCTGTGTGTGTGGGTCCGTAGATGAGCAGCCGGGGCAGGGGCAGAGAGAGGCCGGCTGGGCGCAGGGGGAGCTCCGTCAGGACCTGTCTTGTGGGCCCATCAGGGCCCTTCTCCCGGGATCCCTTTCCCCGTGGGCCTCGGTGGGGAGGGGCTCTCTCCTCTGGGCGCCCGGACTCCCTGGGGCGCGTCTGCCTGTGTCAGCATCCCAGGCCCCCACTTCTTGCTCCCTGATCCCTCGCTGACCCTGTGACTCTGTGCTGAGTCTCTGGCCAGGGGTCCCTCCCCGGAACCATGTTGAGTGATTTTCAAATGTGCATGGCAGCGCTCAGGGGCACTCAGGAGGCTCCAAGGAGGAGAGGCACGAGGTCAAGCGGGTGTTTAGAACTGGTTCTGCTGATTCCACTCTCCCTGCAGGGAAGCCGATCACTCTCCAGAGGGCGAGAACACGTCTAGCTCAGTTCCAGGACACAGCAACACGAGCAAGAGTTAATGGATACCCAAGAGAGGGACCTTGCTGGGAGTCCAGGCCATGGGCCAAAGGGGATCCAAGAGTGGCCTTCTAGCCTTCCTGGCAATCATGGTCTGGTGCTAGAGAAGAGACGTCAGGCCGAGACGAGAATGAAACTGGTTAGTGCGAGACAGTGTCAGGGCCCTACCGAGCGGTTTAGGGGTTAGACACCATGGCCCTAGAATCAGAGGTCTGGGTCTCAGTATTAAGCTTTACCACGGAAAAGTTGTATGATCTTATGAAGCTCTCTATAACTCTCTCTTCTTTTGTTTCTTTACTATAAACTGTGGATATTTATAGTGCAGATGGTAGAAGGAATAATTAAATGCTCTCTGTGAGGATAATTAATGCAGGGCCTTGTACCCAGTAGGACTTCAAAAGTGTTAGGAGTTATAGTGAAGATGGAAAAGGCAGCTGCCATGATGGTGATGGTGGTGATGGTGGTGATGATGGTGATACTGCTATTGATGGTGGTGGTTGTGATGATGATGGTGATGGTGGTGATGGTGGTGATGGTGGTGGACGTGATGGAGGTGGAGCTGGTAGCAAAGGTGTTGATGAATGAAAGGTGATGAATGATGGGTGTCAGTGTAGCTAGAAGTGTTGTGTTTAAGAGCAGGATCCCCATAACAGTTTGGGTCTGGAACACCAGGAAGGGAATTGCAGCAGGAAGCCCTCCATCACCCCCTGGGGCCTGATGGCATGTTAAGACAGAGCTGTGGGTACCTGCAGGTCAGGTGACTGGACTCTCCTGATGTGGGGCAGCGGGTCTAATGCTAGTCCTACCTGCTAGAGCCCTGAGGGCCCATGATGGCCCAGATGGCCCTTGGCCCCGCCAGGCAGGCCTAGTTCTTTTACTTGCAGCTGGAGGGCTGTGATGCCTTTGGCATCGAGCACTGAGCCACGCTGGTCTGACAGCCCACACTGCCCACTCAGTGTCCCTGGGGGCCATGCTGGCCGACTGCATTGCCCTGCCCATAGAGTATCCCTTGCCAGGCTCCCCTGCCCCACCGTGGACCCTTTGCTGGCGTCCTCAGAGCACGGATGTGAACCCTGCAGGCAGAGTCCGAAAACAAGCATCAGAGGGTCCCCAAGTGAGACTGAATCAGAAGAGGAGATTGAACGCAACGTCTCCAGACATTTTATTTTGATTAAAACATTAAAGTGCATGGCAGCTCTTCATGGAAATTGTAAATCTTTACTGGAGGAAAATGAGAAAACAGGAAAGATGTGGAATAAAGGCTTGGGGTTGCCCAGGCTTTGACGCCTACTTGATTTTACTTGGGGAGCTGGGTATTGCTGCTCCCAAATTAATTTTTGGAAAATGAATTATTGACTGCAGATTTAATTTGTTACTAATAAGCGAAATATGTGTGTAACCTGGGCCTGTCAGAGGGGTTAGCAAAGCCAGAAGAAGGACTAAGAAGTGGATGTGTTGAGGGGGCCCCCAGAGGGGAGGAGTCAGAGACCCCAGCCCCAGGACAGATCTGCTGGGCTCCTCCTGACCCAGAATCTCATCCTGTGATGTTCCCAGGGCTAAGCGTGGTCTTGGTGACCTCGGCGTCAGAGTCGGCAGGTTTAAATGACTCGGTGAAGTTGGGATGCCGGCTGCCTGGCTTCTCTTTCTGCTGTGTCCCCCTTGGCTTTGACCATTTTGCTGTCTCTGTGCTGGAGGGCACTTTGCAGGGAGGGTCCTTCCAGAGGTGGTCCTGGTGATGGTAGGGACTAAAGCGAGGTGGGCAGGTTCTCCGCTCTGCTGAGGGGTGGGGTCGGGCTTGGGGCAGGCAAGGAGCCGGGGGGCACTGGTGTGGACACTCCCCACAAAGCCAGAGCCCCGGGGGGAGCACATCCCTCAGCATCAGTGTCCACATCTGGAGAATGGGCACAAGAAGAGCTCCCAGTGTCCTCGAAGTGATGACCAAAAGGAGACAGAGGATGTCAGGATGCCTGGGAGTGTGTGACACTGAATTTCAGGTCGGGCCTTTTATTTTTCTCCTGCTAATCTTTATCCCATCGATGCTCCTTACAAAAATACATGTCTGATATCTCAGAAAAGAAAAATATTTATCTAGATTTCAAAATTCTCCCTTTTGTTAGTCTGGCCAGCCCAGTGAAATCATGGCAGTTTCATCACACAGCCCGACCCATGAACGCTGAATTCCCAGGCACACAATGTATTTGGGATGCAGCTATCTGAGTGCTGTGCTGCTAAGACTGTGATATATCACACAGCGGTGTCTATAAAGCATGTGTCTGAAAATTAATATTAAAACACAAAATATTCTTTCAGCTTAAAATGAATTCAATACTTACATTCATTTAGATTAATTTATGTAGATTAAAATATTTTATCTCACAACTTTTTAAAATAGGTATTCAAATAATGATAGCATACAATAATGATTGTAATGCCGTCCACAGTGCCAGTCATTGTGATGGGGAGACAGATGGGGGTGACTGGCTGCCAGAACCTGCAGAATTTGAGTGATTATTCAGAGAAGGTTGGCAGGCCTTGCAAGTGGTAGGGATTATTTATTTTTCTAAGTACATTTATCTGGAACACTTTACATCTGTGATAATAGAATTGTTTTATTCATCATAGCGCGTGCATGTAAAAATGTCTGTTTCTCCAAGTCCTAATGGTGATTTCATAATGATTTTTAAGCAAAACTCTTGCTTTGGAATATAATTAGCGTCTGCAGGTATGCACTTTCCCATACCGCTTCACTAGAAATTATCAGTAAATTTGGTTTTCATTTGTGTGTGAATGGTCCGTGGCTTCCCAGGTTTCCTCATATCTGGTAAGAATGGGTTGAGACAGTGGGTATGCTGCCAGAGTGTCTTCCCTCCTCCCAAGCAACGGTCGGGAGGACAGGTGGCCCAGCACCCAGATGTCGGTGCTGTTTCTGTTTTGACCCCGACGACAGAGCTCTGTCTGCTGAGACGGCACCTCCACAGTGGTCGGCTCAGAGCTGGGGCCGGAGCCCATGGTCTCTGCTGAGCTGGTGGATGTGGACCCGGCCGGAGCCGGGGCACGTGCCGGAGCGTGCCCTCGCTGGGGCACGCCAGCCCCGCAGACCCTCCCGGGTGTGGGGCCCGCGACTCAGGTGACGGCGCTGTCACAGCCCGGCTCGGGCAGGGAGCTTTGCCAGTTGCAGCAACCTGGGGGTCCCCCTGCAGGAGGGGCACTGGCTTAGGGGGTCCCTCATGGAGGACTGGTGTTGGGCGGCGCCTCAGAGGAGGGTGGTGGAGGAAGGCCGGGCTTGCTGACCCATGGGGCACGGGGTGGCTCAGATGACGGGGCTCAGGGTGGCTGATGCAGTCCAACCCCACCCTCTTGTAGCCCCCAGGGTCCTGGGGGCTTAGGTGAGGCTGGTCCAGTTCTTACTTGCTAGAGGTGACTCGTGACCACATGGGGAGACCAGCGCCACTGGAGGACTTGTTGTTAAGTCCAGCGGCTTCGTGGTGGGCCCTGCAAGAGAGCAGGTGGGCCACGGAGATGGACTTGCAGGTCGACTGGTCCCGGCAGGCTTGGGGAGGGTGGTCCCCGCCGCCTGGCCCCGGCCCTAGGGTGATGACAGCAGGGGAGACAGGGCCCCTGGAGGCAGACAGGGAGGTGGTTGTGGGGTTTAGGCTCCGGATCGGCTGTACACACAGAAAGGCGTGGTCCAGACCCAGTGACTCTGGCAGGTTGCCCCGGCAGGTTGCTCCATCCGGCTCAGTGATCCACGGATGCGGATCGTGGAGCCCAAGGGAACGCGGCGGGGCAGCGCAGGTGGGGGCAGGGCTGGGGGTGGGGGCAGGCCTGCAGGGGGTCAGGCCCCAGCGGCAGTCACAGCACCTCTCCCCCCACCTCAGCCCCGAAGCTGCCTGGCCGGGCGGGCGTTTGGAGGTGGAGGCTGCCCACAGCTGATGTCGGTGCCTCTTTCTTCCTTCCATCTGGGGCTCCCTGCCGAGACCTGCTCAGGGGTTCTGGACGCCTTGGTTGTTCACAGCTGACCCGCTGCTGGGCCTTCAGAGTCCATGTCAGAGGATGGTCACAGGGAACCTCCCCCGCAACCCCCGGAGGCAGGGGCAGGGCCCGCCTCCGGGACAGGATGCCCTGCCCCACTCCACGCGACTCTCTTCAGTGTCTTTAGTTCTCACCCGTCCGTGTCCTTAAACCCCCAGCAGCCAGGACAGGGCAGAGCGGATGCCACAGAGGGGAGAGACGGCTGCGGCCCAAGAAGATGGGACCTCTGTGATCGTGTCCAGGTGGGGGAACTGTGCTGAACCCGGGTCCACGGCCCTGCACCGCCCTTCCCACCCCAAGGGGCCCCTCTGTGAGCAACACACTTACGGATTCAAGCCGGTTTGGGATGCTCAGGGGACGTTACTCCACCGGGGAAGCTGGCATCGCTGCCTGGAGCAGAATTTGAAGGGGACCCCCACATGTTGGGTTCAGAGGGTGGGAACCTCCCCACGAATGACCAAGTGGCACTTTCCGGGCTCTGCTGACAGCCAGCCAGGGTGGAGCGCCCGTTGCTACAGTCAGACACCAGGACGGTGCATCCCTTGGGAGGTCTTGGACCAGCTCTGGACAGGGGCACTGAGGAAGCTGCCAGCCACGGGTGCCACCCAGAGCTCTCCAGAGTTGGGAGCAGGAGAAGACCATCTGCTTCCCACCCCTTCCTGACCCCCGGGGGTTGAAGAGACGCCCCAGACCCTGCCGTGCACCTCTTCCCTGAAGCCACCCACCCTCTGCCCACATTCCTAGTCCTCCGCGTGGTGAAGCCGGGCCCTGAGCTGCCTCTGGAGAGGTCTGTGGCCGGGGCTGCCCCAGGCTCCCCTCCGCCCCTCACTGCTCTCAGTCCCACTGCCAGGCCCCGCGAGCAGCAGGCACTTTCCCACGATGCCCTGGTCCCCACCACGGCCACTGGTTGGGGGTACAGCTGCCTCCCCACGCCTGGCCACTGGCCGTGATCTCAGGGCCCCTCTCCATGTGGGCTGAGCTCCCCAGCGCCTGGTTCACAGCTGGTCTGCCCGAAGGGTCGCTGTTCCGCCCTTTGCCCCGTTCCCCGGCCAGGGCCTGCCTGTCCCAGGTTGGCGGAGGGCCCAGCAGGCCAGGTCAGAGCGCTCCGAGACCGTGGTCGGTCACCACCTCTGTGTCTGTTCACCAGGGGACCGCGCTGCTCCTCGTCGCCTCAGTCCGCTGGGCGACCGCTCCTGGCCCCCAGACCAGCCACTCTGCTGGGGACCCCTCAGCCTTCCCAGTGAGGACCCTCTCTCGGGGTTGGTGCCCAAGGCACTGTTTAAGCGCTGCCTGTGCCTTTTTTTCTAGAATGCAGAGCCGCCAGCTGGTTCCCCAGCCTGGGAATCTTGAGGCTGGGTTCAGGGCTCTGCAGCCCCCCCAGCTGTGTGTCTGCAGAGATCCCCAGGGCCCTGCAGGCCCCCCAGAGGCTCGGGGTGGGGGGTGGAGGTGGGAAGGGATCCCACGCCGGGGCCCTGGCCAGAGCCGCGTGCTGTCCGCGGCCTTGGACCTGGCTCTGCCTCCGGTCCCCCCGCGCGCTGTGCGTCAGGAGAGCCAGCCTAGGCCTGCGGGGTCCGTGTCCCCGGCAAGGACCCTGGAGGGGAAGGCTGCGTTCCCAGGAAGCAGCCTCCCCGGCGCTGAGGCCACTGACCAGGAGCCCTCATTTTTTTTTTCAAATGGAAGTTTAGCCTTTGAAAGCGTCTCAGTGTGTGAGGGGCGGGGAGGAGGCCATTCCGCGGAGAAGGGCGTCTCAGGCAGTAACTCACATCTGATGTAGTTTCGGGGCGGACGCCGTTCCCGAGCCTCTCTCCTTCTCCTTTTCTCTCCCTTTTTGATTTTATTGCCATTTTTTGACATTAGGAGAAATTGAAAACCTGTTTAGATTTCCTAGCTCCGCATCTGAGAGGTGAGGGACACAGCCGGTCGCCAGGAGGGGTTTAATTCACGCCGCACGAAGGAGACCTTCCTTCCCTTTCTAATTACGCTGCTTCCCACGGAAGATGTCTGCGAGGATGGAGGATAAAGTGCTAAGAGGGATGTTTTCTTTCCCTTTTTAAGGGAACCACTTATCAGGCACAGAAGGCAATCAAACCAGGTGTGATGAGATTGGGTGGAGGGAGGAGGGGTCTGGTTATGAAACGAGTCAATGGATGTGACTCGACTGGTTCTCGGAGCGGCTGCAGGAGGAGCGAAGGTGCGGGGCTGGGGGGTCAGTCCCAGAGGGAGAGACCGGGTCCTGAATGTGGACAGGCCGAGCCCTGGGCTCGCAGACCTGACCCTGGAATCCAGGAAGCTCCAGCCTTGAGGAGAACCCCTTCCGCACCTGCAGATGGAACCAGGAGGTGGGCAGCTTTAGGCCCCAGGTTCCTTCTCCGTTCAGAGGACCAGGCAGTGGGTACGCCTTTGACTGTCTCCATGTTTTCATTCCTGACCGTTCTCCTGTGCAAACCCCTTGATGGTTTCAGCTTGTACCGAATCAGAAGCAGGAACCCTCCTTGTAGCCTCTTCCAAGAGGAAGTCTATTTCAGCAGGACTGTGAGGGTGAGTATTGTTATTGTTGTTGTCGCTCAGTCGTGTTGGACTGTGACCCCATGGACTGCAGCACACCAGGCTTCCCTGTCCTTCACTGTCTCCCAGAGCTTGCTCAAACTCATGTGCATTGAGTCGGTGATGCCACCCAACCATCTCATCCTCTGTCGTCCCCTTCTCCCCCCGCCTTCAATCTTTCCCAGCATCAGGGTCTTTTCCAGTGAGTCAGCTCTTCACATCAGGTGGCCAAATTACTGGAGTCTCAGCTTCAGTATCAGTCCTTACAATGAATATTCAGAGTTGGTTTCCTTTAGGATGGACTGATTGGATCTCCTTGCAGTCCAAGGGACTCTCAAGAGTCTTCTCCAACACCACAGTTCAAAGGCATCAGTTCTTTGGCACTCAGCCTTCTTTATAGTCCAACCCACATCCACACATGACTACTAGAACCCTCTGAACTCTATAAAAGGATGGAAGTGAATAGTGTTCCCCCCCAAATTCTTGTCTACCAGGAACCTCAGAATGTGGCTTGATTTGGAAAGCAGGTTTTTGTAGATATCATTAGCTCAGGATTTTGAAATGGGATCATCTTGGATTTAGGACGAACTGTAAGCCCAATGACTGGTGTCCTTATGAGAGAAGGAGGGATGCAGAGAAACCTAGGGAACAAGGCCCAGTGAAGACAGAGGCAGAGGCTGGAGTGATGCAGCCACAAGCCAAGGCTGCCTGGAGCCACCGAGAGCTGGAAGAGGCAGGAAGGACTGTGCCCTGGAACCTCAGCAAGGGCTCGGCTGACACCTTGGCTTTGGACGTCTGGCCTGCAGACTGTGAGATGCTGAATTTCTGGTGCTTCACGGCAAACCCAGATAATGTATTAAAAGCAGTGACATCACTTTGCCGACAAAGGTCCATACAGTCAAGGCTATGGTCTTTCCTGTGGTCATGTACAGATGTGAGAGATGGAACATAAAGAAGACATAGCTCTTGAGAGTCCCTTGGACGGCAAGGAGATCAAACCAGTCAATCCTAAAGGAAATCAACCCTGAGTATTCATCGGAAGGACTGATGCTGAAGCTGAAGCTCCAGTACTTTGGCCACCTGATGCAAAGATCTGACTCATTGGAAAAGCCCCTGATGTTGGGAAAGATTGAAGGCAGGAGGAGAAGGGGATGCTAGAGGATGAGATGTTTGGATGGCATCACCAATTCAATGACAGAAACTTGGGCAAATTCCGGGAGATGGTGAGGGACAGGGAGGTCTGGCATGCGGCAGTCCATGGGGTTGCAAAGAGTTGGACACGACTTGGAGACTGAACAATAACAAATAAGTTCATGGCAATTAATCTTAGCAGCCCCCCGAACACTAAAATGTCAACAATGTGACTTTTTTTTTTTTTTGGAACAATGGAGAGGATGTGATGCCTGTGACATAGCATAGACATAGTGGCCACCCCCTCCTTAGACATCTGCCCCCTTCCACCCCTTCCTGCCACCTCACCCTGGCTGTACTGCTCTATCTATTTAGGGATTCTTTGAGTCCAAGCTCCTACCCATCTGGCCCCCAGTCCACCCACTGACCCTGCAAGCCAGTTGAGAAAGGCAGATGGAAAGCATCCTCCACCAGGATTCCCCTTGCCACCCTTCAGGTCTATGGGTTTTCTTTAGCCTCCAGAGGAAGAATATTCCAGCAATGTCTTTCCGCTTGAGGACTTAGGCATTTGGTTTACACCATGCCCCAGCCCAGAGCTAAAGGGATGGTCAGCTCTGAGCTCTGCTGGCAGTGTGGACCAGCTGGCATTTGACAGACAGGACTCCCCACTTTAGAAAGGGCTGGATGGGCGCTTGCTAGTGTGTGGAGGGTCTGAGCCTCTTAGCCCGTTTCTCACCCATGCATATGAAGGTTAAGAGGACAAGTCGTTGACTGGGATTTCAGAGCCTGCTGGCAATGGCTCTGGGTCATGATCAATATTCCCTTCTGGAATGCTACCTTGGCCACCCACTTCACGTCCATCCAGGGAACACTCAAGTTTGCACAGGCCTCAGACAGGAGAGAGCTTGTCAGCAGTGCTCAGGAACAGGCTGACCCTGCTCCCCCAGCCAGGGCCCGGGGGCACCTTCTCACTGCACAGGTGTCGGTGCAGACTCTGCAGACCGAGCGGCTTCTGCCGTCAGAAGCTTGGCAGCAGCATCAGTGCCCATGGTGGTGCCGTGACGTTGGAAATGAATGGAATTTAACAGAGAAGCCCAGTAAGGCTGGGCATCCTTAGCTGCATGCCCACAGCCAACTTCATCAAAATATCCCACTTATTTCTACAACAGACTGGAATCCACTTTGGGTGTATCACACCCAAAAGTCAAATGACCCAATTAAAATGACAATGAAAAATAAATAAATAAAATAACAGTGATTAGAGCAAACTATACTTTATCATCTCCTACAAAACACATGAACCGTGAACTTCCAGATGTTCAAGCTGGGTTTAGAAAAGAAACCAGAGATCAAATGGCCAACATCTGTTGGATCATCAAAAAAGCAAGAGAATTCCAGAAAAACATCTATTTATGCTTTATTGACTATGCCAAAGCCTTTGACTGTGTGGATCACAACAAACTGTGGAAAATTCTTGAAGAGATGGGAATACCATACCACCTTACCTGCCTCCTGAGAAATCTGTATGCTGATCAGGAAGCAACAGTTAGAATTGGACATGGAACAACAGACTGTTTCCAAACAGGAAAAGGAGTACGTCAAGGCTGTATATTGTCACCCTGCTTATTTAACTTATATGCAGAGTACATCATGTGAAATGCCAGGCTAGATGAAGCACAAGCTGGAATCAAGATTGCTGGTAGAAATATCAATAACCTTAGATATGCAGATGACATTACCCTATGGTAGAAAGTGAAGAAGAACTACAGAGCCTCTTGTTGAAAGTGAAAGAGGAAAGTGAAAAAGTTGGCTTAAAGCTCAACATTCAGAAAACTAAGACCATGTCATCTGGTCCCATCACTTCATGGCAAACAGATGGGGGAAACAATGGAAGCAGTGAGAGACTTTATTTTTTTGGGCTCCAAAATCACTTTAGATGGTGAATGCAGCCATGACATTAAAAGATGCTTGCTCTTTGGAAGAAAAGCTATGACCAAACTAGACAGCATATTAAAAAGCAGAGACATTGATCTGCCAACAAAGGTCCGTCTAGTCAAGGCTATGATTTTTCCACTGGTCATGTATGGATGTGAGAGTTGGACTATAAGGAAAGCTGAGTGCTGAAGAATTGATGCTTTTGAACTGTGGTTCAGAGTTGGAGAAGACTCTTGAGGGCCCCTTGGACTGCAAGGAGATCCAACCAGTCCATCCTAAAGGAAATCAGTCCTGGGTGTTCATTGGAAAGACTGATGCTGAAACTGAAACTCCAATACTTAGACCACCTGATATGAAGAGCTAACACATTGGAAAAGACCCTGATGCTGGGAAAGATTGAAGGCTGGAGAATGGGATGACAGAAGATGAGATGGTTGGCATTGCTGACTCAATAGACATGAGTTTGAGCAAGCTCTGGGAGTTGGTGATGGACAGGGAGGCCTGGCCTGCTGCAGTTCATGGGGTCACAAAGAGTCAGACTTGACAGAGCAACTGAACCGAATTGATCCAAAGTAGCCACTGTGTCCCTGAGCCAGCATCCCAGGGCTGTGAACTTGCAAGCTGCATCGCCCTGAAGCCACTGGGTGAGCTGAGGGCGAGGCGTTGATGCCCAGGGCCCTCGTCCTGGACATTCACAGGGAGGACCCGAATGGGGGAGCCCCAAAGGGCTATGAGAGATGCCGGGGCTTAGGAGCCCCGATGACCTGTGGACACTGTGCAGGTGGGCTGGTGATGCCAACCCCTAATGTGCCCCCACCTGGACCTTGACTGTGCTGTGTGGACACAGTAGTTGTGCACTCAAGGTTGCTGCCGCCCTCTGCCAGGGCAGAGTTGTAGCTGGATCATGGCTGCTGGCCCAGGACTGTTTCCCTGCTCTCCTGAGTCAAGGGGGCCAGCAGTGGTCCGCGGACCAGTTCTGACCAGCCGACTGGCGGAGCAGTGAGGTCGGCTCCCTGGCATAGCGATCAAGCAGAGGACCCGCCTTCTCCGCTCTCACGCCCACCTGCCTGTCGCTCTGACTCCCCTGAGACGCTGAGGACTGCGGGGAGGGCCGTGTCCCTGAGTCAGTGGTTCTTACACGGGGTGACTCATCTCCAGCCCGGGTGGGGGACACCAGGGGTGTGTTCATGGCAGAGTTCACAAGGCCTTCTCTTAATGTGGAAACCTTCGTGTGCGTGGGGTCAGCTGGGGTATTCCACTGGAGACAGTCTGTCACATGACAAAAGAGCAGTCTTGGGGACTTCTGAGTCACCAGCCTCATCAAACACGCCATCCTTCACGGAGGTGAGCCAGTCTGCGGTGCTGAGACGCCCGGGACCATCACGGGGGAATGTACCTAGAGTCTGAAGCAGACCCCCCTCCCACACGGCTGCTCCGGGAGGGGGTGCGGGGAACCTAGTGCGGGCGCCTCTGAGGCTGGAGATGAGGCTCAAGCATCAGTCATAGATGCGGCTCTGCCTCCTTGAGAGGCCGCCACAGTCATTCACACTCTTCCAGAGCTGTTCACGGGGGTTCTTGAGTTGAGAAGCGGCGCTCCCAGCGGCGTCGGGATAAACCAGGCAGATGCACATCCCAGACGCACATCCGCATCTGGGTCTTTGCCCCTCCACCCATCGGCAGGGAACCAGAAGAACCTCTCCACCCCAAATTGGCGCTGAGGAGGGTGGTTAATTGATTAATACAAGTTGTCAGACAATCTTAAGCAGAGCTGTGTGTCTCTGTAGACTAGAAACTTAATTATTTAAATGCTTACTTTTCCCCCCTAATTAAAGAGTAGATCTAATCAGATTCTATTTGTGAATAGATTCCATTTAAAAAACAGAAGCAGTTTAGAAGTGTACAGATCCTGCTCCTCTCAGCCTTCCTCTTTTCCTGAAGGAGACTTCTATTAGCAGTTTGGTGTGATAATCACATGCTTCCTACTCCTTTTGGCATTCACGTGTTTTCATAAAAATATGAAGGCTGTTTTAAAACTAGCATGGGGTCGTGTAGTGCAAGTATCTCTGACTTTTTACTTAGCAGTGTACCTTGAAGACCAAAATACAGTGACATAGAAAGAATTTCCAGTCTTAGCTGCTCCTGTAGAGGGTACCCCATGGTTTGTGCATAAACATGTTTACTTGTTGGTCATTAGGCTGTTTCTAACGTGGGACTGTTACCAATAGCTCTTCGTGAGTGTTTTCTACACATTTCTTCATACAGATGGTAAAGCAGCATGTGTAGTTGGTGACAATGTAATTTGCTACAATGTTTCTGAAAAGAAAAGGAGGTTGCTAAAAAACTGAGACCGAATATTTCCAAACCAGCGAGCCCGCGGTTCCAGTCCTGGGACTCTGCATCAGACACCCGTCAGCAGCCGCACCCTGTGGGAGCGGGGTGAGCCCGCCAGCCCCGCATAGCCGTGGGGCTCGGGAGGGACCTTGGCCCTACTTTCTTTGTCTGGAAAGAAGGCTGATGCGGCTCTGCAGCCGAGGCCACCCCAGGCCGGGGTGAGCGAGGGCGAGGCTCCTCAACAACCCGAGCGGCAGATCCCAAGGGTGGGCATGCTCTTAGTCGTTCAGTTGTGTCCGGCTTTTTGGCCCCCACGGACTGCAGCCCGCCCAGGCTCCTCTGTCCATGGGGTTCTCCAGGCAAGAATACTGGAGTGGGTTGCCATGCCGTCCTCCAGGGGATCTTCCCAACCCAGGGATCAAACCAGGGTCTCCCACACTGCAGGCGGATTCTTTACTGTCGGAGACACCGGTTAAGCATCCTCCAGGCCCCCAGCAAAGGGTGCAGCAGGACACCCACAGAATACGGCTGCCAGCAGGGGACTTAAGAACGGAGCCTCAGAGCCAGCAGTGGGGGCTGCGAACACAGCTGTCTGCCTTTCTGCCGAAAGATGAAGCAGCCTTTAAAGCCATGCTCGCCGGGAGCTCTGGGCAGCAGGGAGAACACGTGTGATAACATGCTAGATAGAGCAGACACCTCCAGGGTTTCTGTTACGGTTTGCAGAGACAAGAAGGAAGCCAGAACTCTAGGGTCCCCCCCTTCCGGGAGCTCTCCAAGGCCCCGGGAGCTCCTGGCACCGCATCTGCGTGACCATGTGTTCTTCACGTGGAATATGCCAAGGAGTAGGATTCTGCCCTCCCGGCTGCTGTCTGTCCCTCTCTCCCCTCTCCACCACCACCCATTCCTCCTGCAGGGAAGGAGCTTGGGGCTTATTTAGTCCCCGAGCACAGGAGGTAGTTTCTGAGCTCCTCTGCCGACTTCCAGCAAAGCCGTGCCAGCTGCACCAGTGGGCATGACTCCGGGGGATCTGCTGCGTCTTGCCCCCCTCAGCCTGTGTCATGAAATGAGGATACAGGACCAGGGAATGTCTGATGGCGACTGGTGCCGCCAGGACACGTGAGGACCAGGCTGGACATGTGCGGAGCTGGTCAGGGGAAAATGCGTCCAGTCATTGCTTGTGTAAAACGGTGAGATAAGAATTCATTTCTCAAAAACAACTAGTCAAATACGAGTCCTCCCTGGTCCGATTGTATTTTATAACACAGCATGTGAATGCAACGACGGTAATGCCACAAAGCGGAATCGACCCGCTGGGCAGGGGCCAGCCTGGCTGCAGGCACAGAAATAGCTTCAGGTGTGGCAGCTATTATCAATGATATTACAGCAAAATGCATTTACATTTCTATTATTCTACAGAGTAATGCAATGATGTTCAAAATTATCGTACAAAGAAGTGCCTGAGAAGGATACAGCTCAAAAATGTAGGAGCGAAGAGAATTTTAGAAGTGTGAAAGGCTGTAGATATAAATATCATGTAATTTATTTCTTGATTTGGTGATATATACATACATATGTTTTTAAATTTTCAAACTGTGCTTTCTTTCCTCATCTGAAGTAAAGGTTCATCTTTGTATCTAATTGGTTTTTGTGATTTTGCACTATTTTTCTTAGAGGGCCCGGCACTCTGCACAGGCTTGCTACCCTTGATCATCTCTCCTGGGTAGATGTGTCCATCAGTAAAGATTAACAAGTAAACAAAACACTCACAGTGGTTCATTGTTTCCTAACGCTGGATGATGCATGTTTTTTTTTTCGCTTTATTTTGCATTTTGTTCCTTGACAAACTTTCTGCGATTTGTGTCAGAAAAAAATGTGTGTGGGGAGAAGGGAACCCCTGTGTGAGGGAGCCGAGCGGGTGCCCGCGGGAAGCTGCGATAAGACTTCCGTTCCCTGATGCTGAAGGGGCCCGAGGGACGCGCCGCGTGCAGAGGCGGGCGGTGGGGGCGGGCGGTGCCCCCATCGGCAGCTTCTCAGGGCATCTCTGCTTCCCAGGAGCGGCCCCCGCTATGTCACTGCCCTGTTGCCCAGCTCCTTCATTCTCCCTCCCTCTGGGTCGGTCAGGGCTCTGCCTGCGTGCCTCCTTCTCTAAAAGTTCCCCCTCTTCTCTTAGTGTCCTTGGGATCAACAATCCAAACTTCCCCGCCTTTACTAAGAGGTGAATGGCTGCTACGTGATGGTAGTAGAGATGCTTGGTGTTTGTCTCTAGTTCTGATAAGTTGCTTAGTGGTGGTGCCCCAGCAAAGCGAATCCGTTCAGGCTGCAGGAAAGCTGAGACTCTGGGTGGTGACCCTGAGGTGTGAGGAGGTGGGCTCCTGCTCCCACCACCCTCCTGCTCTGTCTCGGAGTCTGCAGTTGATGGGGGGGCGGGGGCAGGGGTCAGGCTGTGTTCACAGACTTTCAGGATGGTGGAGGCTGGACCTTCTGAGCCAGGAGAGAGGAGGCATCCCAGACACATCCAGGCCGTCAGCAGAAAACACTGCAGACTCGGGCATGAGTGCACCAACCACAGTGACACCCTTGACCCAGACCCCAGCATCCTGCCTCTTCTTCCTCTCAGGGCAGGGTTGGGGAGGGGGCGCATGTCCGTCTCCACAGATATGGGAGGTGCCTGCCCAGAGGCCATGTGTGTACGCCCCTGTCTTGGGTTGAAGGAGGTCACCGATCATTGAGCTTTGAAGAGTGGTGCCCAAGGGTGTTCTTACCAGATATTCAGACGGCTCTGAGCCTGCAAATGCCCCATCTCCAGGGCAGAGGTCACAGCTCCATCTATCACAGCAGATGGAAGCTCACTTTACAGGGAGGGGAAGCCCTTCTTCTCTAAGACAGAGCATCCTCTTCCCACTGCTGCTGGAGAGAGAGTTTATCCCTAAACTTGAGCATCCAGTGGGTGGTGATCTGGAGGCTGCAGCCCTTACACTCGGCGTCCACCCAGGGCCTGGTAACGGGCTTGCTCTACTGATTTATATTCTGAACATCTTATCCCTTTCATTTATCCATTAACTTCTTATCCATTAATTTTCCCATGGTATTTTGTCCCCTACGGTGTGAGTTTCATGAATGTTGGACTGTTTATCCACTGACACAACAGTGGGGCTAGCAGAAGTGGGCGCCCACCTGTGATTGGGGTGGTTGACCTTCCGTCTCCTAGTTTAGCATGTCCACTGCGTATCAGCCCTGGGCCAGGCCCTGAGGATGTACCCCTGTGACATGGTTTTTAAGGACTGCCTCCCCGCTCAGTCTAGTTGAGACTAGGTTACAGTTGTCTGTGCTCAACCCCTTGGCACTGCCAGAGGGACGAGAGAGATGTCCACAGACAGAGCTGACCACCCTGGTGTTCGGGGCTCTGTAGAAGGCGATGCTTGAGCCAGCATCCCACCCAGGGTGCATCCACAGGACAGGACAGGCTGGGGAGGGGCCGAACCACCCCAGGCCAGGGGAGGAGCCGGGCCCACAAGGACGGCCACTCGGGGGACCACCTCCCACTGCTGATGGGAGCTTCAGGCACCCAGGGTGGGCGGGACTCTGTCTTGTTCTGTGGGCCCCTCCCCGGAGCTCTTGGGATGGGGAGGGGGGAGGACCGTCCAGGAGAGACTGTCTACGGATAAGGCAGCCTTCCTTTGGCCCATTTCAGAGAGGGATTCCCAATGCTAATAACCCTGCAATTTGGGGAGTTCCTTGTTTCCATTTCAGCTTGATTCCATCAGCTGGTCTGTTAAACTCACCATGTTCTAAGCTTGAGGTGCCTTTCTGTCCGTCCATCTGGTCTCTCATTTCTGGGTGAGCCGTGCACCCCCGCCAGCCAGAGGAGGACAGACAAGCTACGATTTGGGATTCTGGTGCGATGATCACAGCTCCAGGCTCCCAGCTGGGCTGCTAATCCCCACGTCACCCCTGTGCCCCATGCCTGTCAGAGCAAGTCCCAAGCCCTTGACCCTGAAACACAACCTGGGCTGTCGTGTCGTAGGCAGATTTTCTGCAGACGCTGGAAGAGCTGGCTCTCCGGGGCTGTCTGCCTCTGTCAGGGACCTCAGGAAACAGAACAGAGAAAACCTTGGTGGGTTGGATTTACTAATGCATGTATCACTAGATAAGTTTTTCCATCTTAAAATAGCATGTGTATGTGCATATGTGTGTGAGCAAAAATACACGATCAATACAGGCTCACCTCAGAGATACTGCGAGTTTGGTTCTAGACCATCGCAATAAAGCAAACGCCACGATAAAGCTAGTCACAGGAGTGCTCTGGCTTCTCAGTGCATATGAAAGTTATGTTTACACCACTCTGTGGCTTACTAAGTGTGCAGTTGTAGTTTGTCTAAAAAAATCAATGGATATGCCTTGATTTAGAGATACTTCATTGCTAAAAATATAACTATTGTCTTGACAGTGCAAAGTTGCCACAAACCCTCAATCTGTAGAAAATGCAACATTTTCAAAGCACCATAAAGCAAGGCGCAATAAGAAGAGGTCTGCTCATGTCTGTTAACAAATAGGTGCATGTCGGCCCAGGGATGGACTCAGATTCCCACGGGCACTCAGGATCCAACAGGAAAGCATTTCAGATCAAAGGGCGACGTGGATGGTCCGGGTGATGGCGTTGAGGGAGCAGAGAAGCCACCTGGTGAATCACACAGATGTGTCCACATCTCACACCTTCGCCTGATTAAAGTCCACTTGGAGCCAGCCAGGGCATGCAAAATGAAGCTCTGAAACTCCTAGGGAAAATCGTGGGAGAATTATGACCAGGTTTTGGAGTAAGATAAGGCTTTCAAGACAACAAGAACCCAGGAGCTCTAAAAGAAGAGAACAGTGGATCTGACCCCTTAAAGCCTGGAGCATAGAAACCATTACTGTTTGTTTGTTGTTTAGTCACCAAGCCGTGCCTGGCTCTTTTCAATCCCATGGACTGTAGCGTCCCAGGCTTCTCTGTCCTTTACTATCTCCCAGAATTTGCTCAGATTCATGTCCACTGAGTCAATGACGCCATCCAACCATCTTATCCTCTATAGCCCCTTCTCCTCCTGTCCTCAATCTTTCCCAGCATCAGGATCTTTTCTTTTCCAGCGAGTCAGCTCTTTGCCTCAGGTGGCCAAATTATTGGAGCTTCAGCATCAGTCTTTCCAATGAATATTTAGAGTCGATTTTCTTTAGAATTAACTGAAATGATCTCCGTGCAGTCCAAGGGACTCTCAAGAGTCTTCTCCAGCGCCACAGTTCAAAAGCATCAATTCTTTGGCATTCACAGACTTCTTTATGGCCCAGTTCTCACATCCATACATGACTACTGGAAAAGCCACAGCTTTGACTCTGTGGACCTCTGTCTGCAAACTGACGTCTCTGCTTTTAGATATGCTGCCTGGGTTTGTCACAGAGACCACAGTCACAAGGAAAGTCAGGAGGAAAACAGTCTTTCACCATCCTTATCCTAGACACACACACACATCTTAGACAGAAGGGCCCTTAATCTATATGATGACTGAGCCACCGCCCCAACGGGGAGAGAGCAGCCCGTGGATGCATAGTTTGCCCAGAGGAAGCACATCAGCTCAGCAACCGCGTCAACCTGTGCCGACGTTCAGACTTGACCCTACCGACCCCCCGCCCCCAGTCTTCAGGGGATAAGCTCCACGGGGCAGGGGGCTTCATGTTTCACTCCATCCCGGCTCCTCTGGGCCGGGACGGCGCCGGGGACACGGGGAGTTCTCAAAACATATTTGTGGAACAGAGGAGTGAAAATTAGGTGAGTCTCTATGAAGACCTGCGTTTTCACTTCTCGGATTGGCATGGGTCTTGCAGGCCCCATTGTGAGGCCAGGACTCCCTCCGGGTGGGACACTCAACCATGCACTACAATGCAAGATGAGGTGGTCTATTTGGCAACAATATCAAAGTCACAAAACCACGTGGCCTCTGACCCCGCAGCTCTCCCATGGGGACTGACCCTCAGTAAACCCCCCACGTGCCAGCCAGGTGTGTGCAGGACTGCGTGTGACAGCAAGACCTGTTGTAGCCACAGACGAGATGGAATGAACGCTGGAACAGCCACACAGGGGACATCATGTGCCGCTGAAAAGGTCAGGGTAATCTTCACTCACCTGGGTCCCAGATATTACCTCTATGACAATTTAAATTGATTTAAAAAGATATGTTAGGGTCCCATTCCACTGACACATGCAAAAAATCCAAAGTCAAACTATTGAAACATTCGTGTGAGACATCCTTTGAAGTTTTCTATAGTAATTGTCCTGAATTCATGCTAATTATGCATCCATTACTGAATATAGGAGTAATTGAAATGTAAAAACTCAGCTCTGTTTTTGCAATACTAATTAGATGTTGGGGCTGCCTACCAGTAAAATTATTTCCATGTACATTTGCCTCTTATTTCAGAGGTTCAATTCTCCCCAACTGTGGCCTCTGCATTTCCAAAGTGGATAGAGTGATTGTGCAGGCAAGAGGGAGCTTTTATCTCCCTGTAAAAACTTTGAAGCCCATTTTCTGGGTGCTCTGCATGGAAACCAGGAGAGCCTACTCATTTTTATTGTGTTCTGTTGTATCAGGCGTGGTGCTCTGGTTCTCACTCTTTCAGCTCACAAACCTGGCCATCAATGGAACTAATTGCATCAGAAACAGCCAGGGAACGTCACAAGCATTGCAAACACATAAATAACACCCCCAATTAAGTGCCAGGACAGCCAGGCCCTCCATCTTCTTGTCAAAAGCCGCGTGCTCCTGGCTGTCATTGCTCGAGGCGGGCGGTGGAGGGGCTCCAAGGGCGGAGCGTGCTGGGGACTGGCACGGGCTGCCAGTCTGGAGGGTAGGGCAGAGGCTGTCGTTAGGAGGGGATAAGCATCTGGGATACAGGGACGGTGTTTACCTCACCCCCGAGTCGATGCCCTGCCATCCATCACGCGGGAGGCTGGCTGGGGCCGTGTGGACCGCGTGGGCGGTGTGGGTAGGGCACGCCTTTGCGACGGACGGTGTGGTCTGTCCCTTGTTTTGACCTGCACTGCACACCCCCAGTCCTCCAGAGCGTGGGACAGCGGGCTGCAGAGGCCTGCGTGGCCCAAACACCAGCATTTAGGGGAGCTTTGTGAGTGAGAGACAGTGACAGGGCAGCGGGAAGTCGGGAACTTAAAGACCGCAGGGAGGCCGTGGAGACCCCGGCTGCGGGAGCACACACCTCAGCCTCCGGTTTTCTGTTTCAAGCTAAGGAGGCAGCGCAGGGCGGACCAGCCCCTCCCTGGGGACCCGGCCTCCTTAGGAGCACAGGGAGGGCTGGGAGGGATGTGGGGGGGCAGGTCAGTCCTGCGACCATCAGCAGAGCGGAGCGCTGGGTGGGATGCTCCGTGCTGGGACTCCCGGATCCGTCATCACACCCGGGATGGCAGCAGGGTCCGGGACGGCTGTGGGGTGGGGTGGACCCTGGCTCTGACGTCACACAGCCCTCGCAAACACCTCTGCTTCGGCAGACCCTCCTGCCTGCAGCCGGGGCGGCGGTGACGGCAGACACGACCCAGGTGCTCTGCGTCACTGTGGCCACCAACTCGGGTATCTCAAGACTCTGTCCCTCATCCAGCCTTCAGCTGTGCTTTTCCATCGCCCTTGGCCAAGTCTAGGGGACTTGCCTCTGGTCACGAGGGCCAGAGCCGTGTGCTAGAGGGGACAAGGAGGTGGGAGGGAAGGGACCTGGTGGGGTGAAGGAGCGCTGACCTGCGGCTGGCGGTCTGGATTAGGGGTCAGATATCCGGTGATGGCTCCCTCGGACACCTCTCCAGTCCCCAGGTTCTTACTCTTCAAAGCTTTTGCATAAATATTTTCTTGCATCAGGCTGGCAACTGCTTTGGGGGCAAACAGAGCTTTATCTTTATCTCAGTGAGACTATTATATTATTAACATATACATATATTTGTATATATGCCATGTGAAGTCGCTTAGTTGTGTCCGACTCTTTGTGACCTCATGACCTACCAGCCTCCTCCGTCCATGGGATTTTCCAGGCAAGAGTACTGGAGTGGGTTGCCATTTCCTTCTCCAGGAGATCTTCCCAACCCAGGGTTTGAACCCGGGTCTCCTGAATTGTAGGCAGACGCTTTACTGTCTGAGCCACCAGGGAAGTCATAATATATGTCATAGATTAATATAAACACATTTGGTAAATATAAGTACATATAGATATTGTTGTTCACTCACTAAATCGTGTCCAACTCTTTGTGACCCCACGGACTGCAGCACACCAGGCTTCCCTGTCCCTCACTGTCTCCTGGAGTTCGCTCAAACTCACCTCCATTGAGTCAGTGATGTCATTCAGCCGTCTCATCCTCTGTTGACCCTTTTGTCTCCTGCCCTCAATCTTTCCCAGCACCAAGGTCTTTTTCAGAGTTGGCTCTTCACATCAGGTTGCCAAAGTATTGGAGCGTCAGCTTCATCATCAATCCTTCCAATGAAGATTCAGAATTGATTTTCTTTAAAATTGACTGGTTTGATCTCCAAGGCTTCCTGGTGGAAGAATCCAACCTGGGTTCAATCCCTGGGTCTGGAAGATCCCCTGGAGGAGGGCATGGCAACCCACTCCAGCATTCTTGCCTGGAGAATCCCGTGGACAGAGGAGCCTGGCGGGCTACAGTCCATGGGGTCACAGAGTCAAGTACGACCGAAGCACACGGTTGGATCTCCTTGCAGTTCAAGGGGCTCTCAAGAGTCTTCCCCAGTGCCACAGCTCGAAGGCATCAGTCCCTTGGCACTCAGCCTTCTCTGTGGTCCAACTCTCAGCCGTACATGACTACTAGAAAGACCACAGCTTTAACTGCACAGACCTTCTTTGTTGGCAAAGGAAGCTTCTGCTTTTAACATGCTGTCTAGGTTTGCCATAGCTTTTCTTCCAAAGAGCATGTGTCTTTTAGATAGGATGATATATACATATGTAGATTATATGATATCTATAGGCCCCTAGAGCTTATTTATGTTTTCTGTTAGTTTTTGAGAGTGTACCGTTCTTGCTTCATGAAGGAAGTACCTCCTTCAGTCCCTTTAAGGACACCGTATGAACATGAACAGACCCTAGACGGATGTCTTGCCTTTTCCCTCCCCACTCCATGAGGTCCACTGTCACTCTTTGTCTTGTGTCCACAGCCGACCTTGTTTGTCCTCGCTGCAGACTGGCTCAGGTGTCCGCGGTCCTGGGCCACCCGCTCACACTGCAGAGTCAGCCAGTGGACAGTGAGTCCTGGCTGTGAACTCTAGTTTTCCTGCACAGACACTGCCTTCACTTGAGATTGAGTGTAGCTGCCCCGGGAGCTCACCCTGTGGCCGGGGGCTCCTTGAATGACCGCTGTGGAGGACTTTGCTCTGGGGTGGAAACCCCCATGGCAATTGCCTCAGCTCTTGCCAAATACAATGTCCACTTCCTTATTTATCTGCTGACTTGTTTCTCTTTGGTCTGATTGCTCTGCCCATGGAAGGGGACGGATTGACAAACCCACTTACCTGCTCCCTCGGATAGTTGCTCATTCATCGGTGTGGACATTTAGTCAGCCGTTCAACATTCATTAAGTGTCTATTTTGTGCCAATCACACAGTCGGTTTAAAGTAGGTTTAAAGATTAAAAGGCGTGGCTTCTGTTTTCAGGGAGCTCACAGCTATGAAATGAGTCATTTAAAAGTGGCGTGCAGGGATAGAAATATGCATCCCATGGTTTAAAACCAGGAGGACGTGAGGTCTTTTCTCTGGGTGGCCCTCTGCGTGCAGGCTTGGCAGAAGGGAGCAGTCATGCTCACCTCTGTGGAGGAGAGAAGAACTTTTTCAGGCAGAGAGGGGCACGGGCTCCAGCAAACAGAGGCCTTCACTGCAGAGGCTCAAGCACAGGGGCCATGGTGGGCTGCTGAAGCCCATAGCCCGGCCAGGAGCAGACAGAAGGGGCAGTCCAAGTGGGGAGGTGACTGGGACCGAGGGAGTCAGGTGATGCCCGCTGAACTCCAGCCCACGTGTAGGTATGTGGCTCTTACCTCACGGGGTCCACCTGCCAAGAAGGGGAGAGGCGTCGCCAACGATTTCAGTAAAGAGACGGAATGGACAGAGCGCAGGGCAGAGCAGGCATGCCCCGCTTGACGCGGAGAGTCATGGACAGCACCCGGGAGGATGCGCCCCGAGCCCCCGCGCCGGAGGGCTGGGGAGTCCTCGCAGACACCGCGGAGACCTGGGACTGCATCCTGCGCTCACGCCCGCAGGAGGGATCCTGGAGAACAAGACGTGACCAGGGAGGAATGGACTGGATTCTGTCAGCGGAGGAGACGGTGACGAGGGCGTGGGTGTCCGAGCTCAGAGTTACAGCAGAAATGCTGGCTTCTGGGCCAGTAATTCTGATTCTCACTGATCAGGTTACCACTCAGGTGGTAACCAGCCCCTTAGACCTGGGGAACGGTAAACCTAAGATAAGACTCCTCCGCTTGACTGTTTCTGAAACCAAGGGTCTCTTCCTAGCAGATGCTTCATGGCAAGTGTAGGATTGACTGCTTTTTTTTTTTTTTAATTTTTAATACCTTTCAGAGAGAGAGTTATTAAAAATGCAAGGCCCTTGGAAAGCGTCTACCCTGCCCCCAGCCAGAGTCAGCCCTGTTTTGGGCAGTACCTAGCAGAATAGGCAGGGCACGGATGTGGTGGACCGCCTCCTCACCGTCTTTCCATGCACCTGCCCTTGTCATAAAGATGTGTTTGTGTGCGGGGATGGGCCGGCGTTTTGATGGCCTCGGCAGAGGAATTGCTCTTTTAGGTGGTGGGTGGTTTGCTCTGATGCTGAACCAAATCGGATTGTACAGCTGCCATGACAAACCAACCCGTGAGCCCGGCGCTGTTTTTTTCTCCAGTAGCACACAGACCAGCAGTCCCCAGCCTGTATTTTTGTTAAAGGTTATGTTTGCCTTCAACTAATTAAACCCATTTGTATCAAATGACTGGAATAACTTCCCTTTTGAAAATAAAGGAAATAACTGAAAGGAGTTGGTTCCCCCCCCCCAAAAAAAAAAAGTCCGAGTTAATTTCATCCACTGACATAGCACTGCGCTATTAATTTTATTACCCCTAAATGTGAAAATAAATCAGCTTGGTGAGGACGGCATGCTCATGTCGATTCATCTGCAGAAGTCAGGCCGCCTCACCAGGAAGCTCCTCGGAGACACACATGCTGGCGCGGCGGGCGTGCAAATCCGAGGCGACCGCAGTCAGATTGTGCAGTCTGCACAGATCTGTCAAAACCCGCTTTGGCTTTAGTCCTACAGAGCGATCAGAAATGTAAGGGCACTTTTGTGTGTTGGGCCTGCATCTTGTAAATATCTGTTTAGCTCAAGCCAGTGGGTTAGTTTAGGATGGATTTATCACACATCATGATTTGTGTCTAAGAGAATTTTTTTAAATAGATGTCAATTCCTTTTAAATGATACACTTAATGAGGCGCTCCTGGTGCCAGGCCTCCAGCTCGATGCAGGGGACAGAAGCCACTCAGCAAGGCTCTGAGCTCCTCGCTGTCCTTACGGTGAGAGACCCTGGTGGGCGCTCCCTTGCTTCCGTGCAAGGACAGTAAAAGGTGAATTTTTTAAAGAGGTGTTTGGCAGTTCTTCAGGCCTTTTTTCCTGTGTCCACTCGCCCTGGAGACTCAGGGACCCATAAAAGGGTCTAGAATGTTCAGCAGCATGACTTGGTTTAAAGCCTAGAAATGTGCACACACACACACAGATGCACTTAGATTCACTGCTGCATCAGAACAGTTTGGGCGTCTGCGTCCTGATTTGCAGCTACATCTTAATGTGAGCTATGACGCTTGGGGAGGAATGAACCGTCTTTCCTGTTGCATTTGCAAAGGGCTGGCAAGTGTTTCCCTTACAAGGTTCATGATAGAATAAATTCTACAAATTTTCAAAGATTCATCAAGAAGAACAGGCATTTTGCATGTAAGACACTTGGACCTGGGGCTGAGTTTGCACGTGTGGGAAGCAGGGATGCAGGGAGACCCCTGCTCCTGACTCGTGGGGTCCTTCCCAGTCTCCGTCTGGGCTGGGGTCCTCTCTGCTTGCTCAGCGGCAGGCAGACCCTGTGCAGTACAGGAGGCTGGTTTAGGAGGATTTTGCCCCAGTAATCACTCGGATCCTGTTGCATGAGCACCTGCTTTGCAGACGCCATTCTCAGCGTATTCAGTATCTCTGCCCACAGCCAGAAGCTTGCATGGGGTGCCTCTACGGACTGAATGTTCCTACCCCCGCTTCCCAAATTCATATGCTGAAGCCCTAACCCTCAGTGTGGTCAGACCTGGAGGTGGAGCCTTTGGGAGGTCATTGGGTCTAGATGAGGTCACATGGGTGAGGCCCTGATGGTAAGGTTGGTGTCCTTACAGAGGCACAGAGCAGTCTCTCTGCCATAAAGGCCGCTCGAGAAGGCAGCGTCTACGGGCTGGAAGGAGACCGCTCGTCAAAACCCCACAGCGCCGGCACCGGGCCCTGGGCTTCCCGCCCCAGAGCAGCATCTGTGCGTTTTATTACGGCAGCCTGAGCTGACTAAGATATTAGTTTTCCCATTCTGCTGGAAAAGTTGAGGCTCGAAGGAGGTGAGAGATTGTCCCCGTATTTCAGGCCTCGTAAGTGGCTCAGCTGGGTTTCTATCCCCAGGCCGGTCTGACGCCTGTCCCCACCCCTGCGCTGAGCCCAGCACCAGCCTGTTACCCGCAGGATGTGGCGGCTGCTGCCCCTCCTCTCTGACTCCTGAGCTCCCCAGAACAGGAGAAAGGAGGGGTGCTCCCTGCCTGAGCCCCCTACAGCTGCCTCCTCCCAGGTCGGGGCCCCACTGTCAGGGGAGGGCCCGGCCCTGGCCGGAAACCCGGAGGGCATGTCCCGACCACACAGACCAGGGAGATTCCCGGGAAGAAGAGGCTGGTTCAGTGCCATGGTGGCCGTGTGCTGGGGGAGGCCATGTCTCTCCTCTCCTGAGCCCCGCAATTCCCCAGTGAGCATCCCCACGACAGCTCCGTCAGCCCGGAGGTCCAGACACACACCCTCTCTTAAGGGACGGCCATCACTAACAGTAGAATCATAAATCCTATTCCAGAAATGGGGGTCTCACAAATCTCCCTTTTATATTACAATTGCTTTAATATTGAAGTTTTTATATAAATGCTCCTATTTGATACAAGTGAATGATGTCATTTAGAATATGAATATATTTAATCATGCGTTTCTCTTCCACATATAACTAAAGGCTATTTAAAAAGGTACTTTGAGAATGGTTTAAAATATGAAGCCATGAATACTCATGTCAAGATAACCAAGGTGTTAAATACGGTATTTGAACTCTAAGACTCTTAACTTTTAATTTTACCACTGTCAAAGTGCTCTTAAGAAAACTATGGGTCTCTCTTGAGTTCTTTTTCTATGAAATAATAGTAGCAGGAGCTGTGAAAATAAAATGTAACCATTTTGCTACATGTATAAAGCACTCTATAACATACCATATATAATGCAGTACATATAACATTATCTACCTGACCGTTCCATGTGTCGTTGTCCTCACACGTTCAGCGCTAACTGCTCTCTGTCTTGACCACCCCGGGGCAGCTGGTCTCACACTGGCCTGAGTGGCCTCACCTGCCTCGGGCCCTGCCTCTGGTCACCTGCCCTGGCACCTGGGCCCGTGTTGGGTCCTGGATGCGGCTGTCTCAGCCCAGGGACTTGCTCCCCATCAGCTGATCCCGCCCCCTGCGCCCCTGCATCCACCTCTGGGCCCGTTCTCGCCTGTGGAGTCACCTGCCAGCCCCCGGGGGGGCTGTCCTGTCCTGTCCTCGCCCAGGCAGCCCGGCCGCCCGCCGCTCGCCTGGCTTCGCCTGGCTTCGCCTGCCGTTCTTTCCCCTCTGACCACCTCCTGCCTCCCGCTACCTTGGAGCAGGGCCGTGCTTGCCTCGTGCTTTGGGCCAAGAAATGAAGAAACAGTTGTGAGCCCTGGGGAGCTCTGCGGCCACCTGGTGCAGAGCAAGAATGTGGGGACTTCTGAACCACCGCCCGTCGCCTCTCTGTGGTCAGAACAGAACTGTCTGCTGGGGAATCGGGGTTTCTGGGCACCCTCCATGGAAGGACCCGCCCTGATCAATAGCGTGACGACCCCACCGCCACGTGAGGACTGTTCTCATTGCCGGGAGGTGCTAGTGAGGTTCTACTCAGTGGCTGTGGGTTAGCGATCAGAAACTTTTCCATTAACCCCAAACCCCAATCAAGCCAAGATCTGTGCTCCTT
>CM035275.1:90209680-90245542 GCA_020226075.1 Hydropotes inermis | reverse complement strand
CATTGGAGTCCCGTCTTTTGGTTCTGCCCTTTATCTTGACAGAAGAGAGAGTGAGAGAGTGCGCAAATCAGACAGTCCACAGCGTTTGCACAAGGCGGATGCTGGTCCCCAGGGGGCGGGGAGGCTGCCTGAGCCGTGTGCTTCCCCGGAGCCCCTGGTGGTGGAGACCGCAGGTCTGGGGGGTGTCCACCCCCAGGTTCTCAATCAAGGCCAGTCCCCTGACAGCAAGGGGTCCTGTCCCCCAGGGTGGGGGAGCCCCACCTGGAATTACACTCAGCCCTGCCTAGAATCAAACTCAACCTCAGGAGTCCTGAGACACTCCTCAAACTGTCGATGTTCAGCTGACAGAAGGAGAGCCAGTCACCCTCAGACCTCGTCATCCTTGTCTGAGACCACGTTGAGGACCTCAGCCAGGGGGCCTTCTCGTTTCCCACACCTGCGTGGGAGACTCAGCCTGAGCTCCTGGGAGCATCACCCATGCCATTGTCTTGTCTGAAATTCATCCTCCCATTAAAACAGGGAGGCTCAGTGCACAGAGCAGGAGGCAATGTTCTCAGGGGCCCAGAGATGACCGAGGTCTACACCTGCCGGGGTGGCTGGGGGGCGTCCCGTTCAGCCGTTTTGACTCCACTAAGTTAGACCCCTTCCCCTGTGACCTCAGGCCCCCATGGGAGCTGCGGTTGTTAAAGCTCATGGAACACATGAGGCAGCTAGAAAAAGCCTCAGGACGAAAGAGTGGAAAGAGATTTAATAACTGCCCGGGAAGGTAGGGGCTGCTTAGATAAAAAACGGCAGCATGCCAGGTCGTGTTGTTGGAGGCAGAGATAAGTGGAAATAGACTGTAAACTGCAGCAGAGGGGCTCAGAGGCCGCATGGCTACGGGCCGGGCGTGCAGGCCTCGTTAGAAACGCGAAGGAGCGCAGTGTGCCTCGGGAAGGGTCAGACCTCAGCGGACACGGGGGATGTTCGGGAGGGGGCGTACAGGGGCGTCGTGGGGAGTGCTGTTCCGGGACCCTCCCTCCCGCCTTTCACCTGCCCACCTGCTGACCCCGGGCCCAAGCCCACTGCTCGGTGCCAGCCCCCGAGTGGCTGCCAGCGGTGGCCTCGGGAGGCTTGGATGCCGGTCACAGCACACCCCTGCCCCTGATGTGGCTACAGCTGTCAGCGCCCAAGCAGATGATGCAGTGTCCTTGGAGTCAGAAGAGCGGAAATGATACACCTTAGGACGGTTTTCAAAGATGCAGCCACGGTTTTCTTTTTAATTAATTAATTTACTTTAATTGGAGGCTAATTGCTTGACAATATTGTGGCGGTTTCTGAAAGCGATGCATAGGATGAACAGTTTTTATAGCGCAGATAACTTATTTTTGATGTCAGCTTTAGAAAAAGTCATGCCACTTTCTGCACATGTGTTTTTTTTTTTTCCCCATTCCTTTCTGGCATGTGTAGACCAGACAGTAAGCTAACTAAGAGGGTTTCTGTGTAATGAGTTTAACTTATGTGACGGCTGGAAGATCATCAAGGCCGTCGTCCTGTGTGCGCGCGTGCTGGGGGCGCACTGCGGCCTCTCGGGCGGATGGCGCCTGAGCCCTGTGCTGGCTCCAGGGTGCCCGCAGGGACGCCCCCCCTGTGATGCCCGGGACGCCCGCGCGGGGGGCGCACTCACTGCCGGGCGAGGTGCAGGGGTGGGCGGTGCTTTCCGTCTTTCAGTGTCTGAAATTCCCCTGCTGCCTTGAAAGGTGTGCGTTGCTGAAGCAACTCAGCCTGGAACTGGGAAATGCATTTATGCTTTTCGGAAAAGGTTGAATGCTGCCCTTTTGCCACACGCTCTACCTGGGCCGGAGAGACGTGTTCTGAGGGACGGTGTGCAGCCTGCAGGGGCGTCTCTGGCTCTTCTCCCCCCGCCACGCCCCCTCCCGCCCCACCTCCTCCTCTCCCGGGCCGTGTCTGCGGGGAGGTGGTAGCTGGCTCACCACATGTCTGACGAAGTGCACAGAAGATTTTTCATCTCTTACAGAAATCGTCTCATTTCATGCATCTCTTTTGCCTTTGATATCCCCACTTAGGAATGATGACCAGGACTTTGAGCATGTGTTTGAAACTGCACCTGTCCTTGGAGTCCCTGCAGCTGCTTCATCCATTCATCCACTGAACACACGTTTACTGGCCTCGGGGGTGGACTGGGTGGCTGGCCCTCTAAAGCATCCCTGGACCACACTGTCCCGGGTGCCATCTTCCTCTGGGCCTGCTCCTGGGGTCTGCGCTGCCCGGGCACCTTGGGAGCAGCTCCCTGGGCTTGCACAGTGTGGAGCCGGTCTCCATCCCAGCCCTGGCGCGCCCCCTGCGCCGGGAAACCCACGTCCAGGTGAGGGAGGTGCTGCGCCCTTAAACGGGGCGGGAGTGCTCTGACCATCAGCGTCCAACAGCTCGCTGAGCCGCAGGCAGTTTCCCTCATCCCCGTTCTAACGTGGCTCAGTCGGTCGGTCAGCTCACTCGCTCGGGCGTGTCCAACTCCCTGTGACCCGCTGGACTGCAGCACGCCAGGCCTCCCTGTCCATCACCAGCTCCCGAAGCTGGCTCAAACTCACGTCCATCGAGTCGGTGATGCCGTCACGTAACGTGCGTGCCTATGGTATAAAGCGGGCTGCCTTCACGAGAGCGCCGGGTGCCTCAGGCTCTAGGAGTCCGGTGAGGATGACCCGTCCGGTCCACATCCTTCTGTCCAGGGGTGAGATCAGACCCCTGTTAAATCAGCCAGGCCAGCGGCAGAATCCAGAAGCTCTGGGCTGGGGTCCGGGCTGGGGCCCGGGGGATGGAGACAGGCTCCGTGTGGTCGCTTTGCGGGAGTGGAAGCGCTCGGGTCCAGGGGTGGGCCCACGCGGCAGTGCTGTGACGCTTTCTGTGGAGGAAGCTAAGTTCTCCTGAGGGCGTTTTAAAACCCTTTGTTCCTGCAGAGGGAAACCCCGGGTGTCACTAACGGGCTAGAAAATGAATTCTCTCTGCAGCTTGTCAACTCTGAGAAATCACCGCCTATGAAAAATGCAGGAGGACTCAGAAATGATTTGCCACTTACCTGAAAATGATCTTCAGTTACAGCAGAGGTGGGGAGGCCTTGGCCAGCCTTTGCTGTGGGGCGGAGCGTCTGTGAGCCTGAAGCAGCTCCTCGTAGCCACAGGCTACATCCACTGACCCTGGGGGCCTTGGCTCTCTCCAGCGCCTGGGGTCCTGGCCTCAGGCCGCCCTGCTGGCCCCTGAGTGGTCTTGAGAGCATCACTCAGGGGCGCCTCTGCTGGCCTGTGTCTGCCCGTTACCCCCAGTTTTCTCCCGGCTGTCGGACAAAACTGACAAACCGTAGCCCCTGCCGGGACCCGGGTCCCAGGCACGTGGCTGGCGGTTTGCACAGTGGCTGTGTCCTCAGGGAGGCGGTGAGACGCCCTCCTGTCCACTGACGGTGTTGGCGATGGGCGTCCCCAGCAGCGTCCACATGCCCAGCAGCTATGCTCCCAGGGCCCCCGGGATCTGACTCACAGCCTCAGGTCTCCGGCTGTGTCAGCCTCTCCGTGGTGACCCCGATAGGTGGGCCTGAGGAAAGGAACAGGAGGACGGGCTCCCCGGGACTCTGGCCTTGGCCAGGTCTGCGCCCCGCCATGCTGCCCGGCAGCCTGGAAGTCTGCGCTGGAAGACGGGGTCCCCTCTGCCGCCTGCAGCCGCCCGCCCTCACACAGGCCAGCCCAGAAGCCTGCACACCCCCACGGTGCTCCTGCCAGCCAGCTCCCAGTCCCTGCATGTCTCTCCTGCCTCTGAGGGTTCCCCAGGGCCTGCAGCTCTTGCTAGGGTGCCACCTGGGTGGCAGTAAAGCTGGACTCCGGCCAGGTTCCCGGGAGCCGAGGTTTTAAGGGAGGAGGAGATCTGAGAGTCAGTGCCCCCGCCAGCCTCTCTGAGAACCACGCACGGAAGACCTGAGTGCGTCCCTTTTAGCTTCTTCAACACGAGTCACATCTCTTCCTTTATTTTACTATCACATTTTTCAAAGGAGTGCAATGCCTCTAAAATTGGCAAATAATTTTGGCCCTCCCCAGTGGTTTATTTTTGCAACATGGAAAACGGCTTCCCTTGTCTGAGTTACTTTGCTATAAAATGAGGTGATTGTTTCCACTTTGCTCAAGCATCGCAGAAATTATTTTAAGACGATGGTTACAGGGAGACAGGATTCAAGATTAGAACACCATTCATTATTCTCCTTAAGACATGTCCCTGAGCGGGTGACGCACTGCTGATTCTCAGAGGTGAGAACACTCGTGTAGAGAAGTGGGTTCTCTAGATGGCGGCAAACAGAAGCTGTGACGCCAGGACTGCCGTCTGGCACCCACGTCCTGCAGAGGCTTCTCCAGGAGGGGTGGGCACCGCTGTCTCTGAGCACAGCCCCCGCTGCAGGGACCAGTCTGTCGCTTCCAAACTCTGCAGGCAGAGGCCCGCGTGCACGTGGGGTTTAGTGGTGGGGACAGGCTCTGTCAACCTGCCCACTAAGGCCCGAGTCTGCAACAACCAGGGAAGTCAAGCCATCCTGGTGCCCCCCTGCAACTTCACTGGCACCCCCAGGAAGTCACTGCAGACCATCTGTAGATCAGGGGTCCCCTCCGCCTAAGGGAGATTCCCCAACTGATTGCAGATGGGTCGGAGGAGGCTGGTTCCCAGGGAACAACCGTCAGAAGTCACTCTTGGTTTTCAGGACAAAGAAGGTCAATTGTCGCCTTCATTCTCCTCCTTGGGGTTAATCCACTTCCCTTCTCCCCAGCAGGAAGCCGAGTTCCCAGTTGGCATCTTCTGTTTCTTGTGATATTCCACAGACAGTTCCAGATGTCCTGTTGACTTTCAGAATCCCAGAATCTGCCAGCAATGCAGGGGACCCGGGTTCCATCCCTGGGTCAGGAAGACTCCCTGGAGAAGGAAATGGCAACCCACTCCAGTATTCTTGCCTGGAGAATCCCATGGACAGAGGAGCCTGGTGGGCTACAGTCCATGGGGTCGCAAAGAGTCAGAGATAACTGAGTGACTCACACACAGACACACACATTTGAGGAAATTGAGACCAAGAGAGGACAAAATGTATTTGGATTAAAATTAGATTCAGGTTCAGAATCACCCTTTGAATTAGAAGAGGCTGACATACTTTCATATATTTTTGATAAGTTAGACAGTTTTGACTTGTCTGCAGTGTTTCCTCATTTTAGTAATTAAGAAAGCAGTCTTTAAACGTTTAAAAGAATCCTCGTGCTTTATCCAGTAGAAGCAGCCTTGGCTGAAATTCCAGCTACAGTCACTGTCCGGTTGCTGATATCTATCCGCTGTCTTTGGCCTGAGACCTGATACTAGGTTATGGCGGACACCTCTGAGTCCTTACGTCTCTGGTCCTCTAAGGGAACAGGTGGCTTCGAGGGGACTGCTGAGCAACAGGGGACATGCTGGTGACCCCCGAGCTCAGGTGAGGGCACCGGGAGCCCACCGGGAGCCCACCGGGCTCTTCCTTCAGGGAGGCGAGGTTGACCGATTGCTGAGCTTTTTGCCCATGAGAAAGAGCGGACAAGCTACCGCCACTGACCACCTTCCCAGGGCTGTTGTGTATCCCCTGCCATCACCCTCATCAACTCCCACAGCATTTTTTTTCTTTATGTTTCATTCTTTTTTAAAAAGGTCTTTTTTTCTGCTCTTTGGGCCTAGCCATGTGGCATGTAAGATCTTAGGTCCCCAGGCAGGGATCAAACTGGAGTCCCCTGCGTTGGAAAAGAGTCTCAACCCCTGGGCCGCCAGGGAAGTCCCCCTGCAGCACGTTGAGGGGAGTCCCGCTTCTCACCTTCTTCTCCCACTCGTCCTCACCTGCAGCCAGGGCTGTGCTGGGTTCTGAACAAGGACTGAATGTGTGTGTCATGAGTCTCGTGCCGGTTCTCACACAGGCACCCTCTCTCCGTCCCGGCTTCCACTCAACCTGCCCAGGCCTTCTTGTTGCTCAGCTCTACCGGGAGGAAAAGCAAACTGCAGGGAGTCTGAGAGCTCTTCCAACCTCAGAGCTGGGCTGGATCGATAGACCAACTGCCCCGAAGATAGGGCCACCCTGCCTCCCTCAGAGCTTGGAAATGTATCATGGGCACCCCTAAGCTGGTCAGGGTCTTATGACTTGTTGATTTCCCTCCATAAACCGGTTTTCTTTGACACCTGAAGGGGTGTTTGATGGTGACACCATGGGGTTTGTGCAGAGGTCAAAGCACAGGGGGGGTGAAGTAGGTCAGAGGGAATTGGAGTGGCTCTTGGGGAGCCGTTGCACCAGCCCTTCCAGGATGAACGGGGAGACGCAGGCTTTACAGGGGGCTCTGGGCCCTGGCCCAGCCATGCAGTGAGGGGGCTTTGGAGTGATGATCAGGACCGTCTTCTCGAAGAAGCCGCCCTGTGACCTACGTCAGGCATGCAGCCCAAACACTGGACTTGTGGAACCAGTTTCTTTACAGGAATCAAGTGTCCTCAGTTCAGTTCAGTTGCTCAGTCATGTCTGACCCTTTGCGACCCCATGAATCGCACCACGCCAGGCATCCCTGTCCATCACCAACTCCTGGAGTTTAGTTAAACGCACGTCCATCGAGTCAGTGATGCCATCCAACCATCTCATCCTCTGTCGTCCCCTTCTCCTTCTGCCGCCAATCCCTCCCAGCATCAGGCTCTTTTCCAATGAGTCAGCTCTTCACATCAGGTGGCCAAAGTACTGGAGTTTCAGCTTTAGCATCAGTTCTTCCAATGAACACCAGGACTGATCTGCTTTAGGATGGACTGGTTGGATCTCCTTGCAGTCCAAGGGACTCTCAAGAGTCTTCTCCAACACCACAGTTCAAAAGCATCAAGTGTTTTCAATAAATGAAAAAAGAATGTTTTCTCAGGCAGTGAGGGAACACATGTAAGCAAGCCTGCTGTCACTGAGAATAACGCGACCTTGCACGTTTTTTAGAGCGTGTATTATTGGCCCGAGATGAGAAGCTGCTCCTCATATTTCAGGGATACCTGATCGCTTTGTTTTCTGTCTGGAGTCCCCCCAGGCCCCCTCCGCCCTGCCGTCTGAGAAGGAACCCAGACCATGTGCTTAGGGGTGAACAGCCACCTGCTCATTTCTGCACATGCCTTAGGCCCCGGTCCAGCAACTGGAAGTCGGAGCCCAGGCTCATAACCAGACCATTCCACCTCCTTGCAAGTTCAAGCTCTCCTCTTCCTTCCTGGGGCCTTGCTTGGGGGGGGGGGGCTTGGGGAGCATTCAGCCTCTTCCTGTTCTCTGACCTCCTTCACAGAGCAGGGGTCGAGGGTCCCACGTCCTTCGGGAGGCTCTGGGGAGGCTCTGCAGCCAAGATCTCCAGGGCAAGGCAGGGTGCTGTGTTCCCGCCTCCTTTTCTCAGGAGAGCTGCTCTAATGGGGTCTCCAGATGCTGCTTTCCACGGCCGTATCCTCAGTGGTCCCCCCGGCACAGGCCCTTGCACGTTTCTGCCTGGTGTAGATACCTTTCCGAGGTCACCCGCATCCAGACATCATTGCAACCCCTGTCCACCCACCCTGGGCTCCAGCTCCCCACTCTGTTCCTCAGCTACAGCAGCGAGAACTTCTGGGTTCCAGGGCTGCCCCCAGATGCCTCCTGCAACACTACCCCCATCCCTCACAGAGCAGGTGGCCGGCGGGATCAGGGCCTGAGCCGAAGCTGCCGGGGTTCCCTGACTCTCAACCGCATTATCTGTCAGCGTCTGCAGGAGGCATGGGGCCAGGGCACTGAGAATCTACTGTTGACCCAGTGGGACTTTATGGCTGTTTCCATCTGCAGAGGACCACCTTGTTGCTGGGAGCTGTCCGGGGGTAGCGCTCTGGGGTCTGCAGCCCCGAAGGGTCCCCAAGTGAAGGAGAGGAGCAAGCAGGCACGGGAGGCAATATGGGCCAGGTGGCCCTGCCGTGGGCATTGATGAGGCCTATGTTATCTCAGGCATGCAGTTCCACACACAGCATAACACGTGGGGGACACAGCCATGGGACTTTACGAAGAAACCCTCCCTCTTGGGAGGTCTGTTCTCTGGGCTGCTCTCGTCTCTTCCTCTGATTTTTCATGCAGAGCTTCAGTGTCACCCAGTTAGTGACCATCTCGCTACATCACCCCCCTCTATCGGCTCCTCTGTCTTTTGTGGGTGGCATGATCTGTTTCGCAGACACAGGAAGTGGGTGGGTCAGGACCATCCCATCTGGAGCCAGCCTCCTGGCCCACATAGCCCTTCGCGTCTCGACCAGAAGACGCCTTTGGCAGAGGGGCTCATTCTCACAGGTTCCGGAAGCTGCCCAGGAGTTCTGCTCATCACCGTGACGGGTGATGAAGTAAAGCCCCACCGCCCTCCGGGGCGGAGCGTGGTGTTCAGTGTGGTCTGTTGACTCAGACTGGGATTGGGCGAAGGGCTGGGAGCTCCTTCCCCGAGTCCGGGGATGAAATGGCCCCGTAGGTGGTGTCTCCAGGCCCAAGGCAGGCCTCTGGGTGGTGGTCCCCGTGGCCTGGGAGGCGAGTGGTCAGCACTGGCCACCCTGTGCGAATGGAGTGTGTGGTCCAGGCTCCAGACACACTCGGTATAGAGAGACCAGGGCAGCAGGAGGCCCACGAGGTCCGGGGGCCACGCTTGGTTTGCTTGCCCCCAGCCTTAGCTCAAGGCTCTTAAGCAGTCAGGCCCAGCCAGCTGGCCCTGGGGCAGAGCCCACGAGGTCCAGGGGCCACGCTTGGTTTGCTTGCCCCAAGTCTTAGCTCAAGGCTCTTAAGCAGTCAGGCCCAGCCAGCTGGCCCTGGGGCAGAGCCCACGAGGTCCGGGGGCCACGCTTGGTTTGCTTGCCCCCAGCCTTAGCTCAAGGCTCTTAAGCAGTCAGGCCCAGCCAGCTGGCCCTGGGGCAGAGCCCACAGGCCCGGGCACCCTTCTGATCGACATCGCTGACAAGGGGCCTGGCTGTGCCCAGGGCGGCCTCTGTCCATCCGGCCCTGCCTGTGACAGACAGAGGCCGGGCCTAGAGGCTGGTTCCTGCCAGCTTTTGCCTTCTCCAGACGAAGCTCCTCTGTGTGGACTGGATATTTGGTCCCGATCCAGAGCTGACCTGAGGGCCCCCAGGCACCTCTGAGATCAGCTGTTAGTGGAGTGTCCGCAGGGAGGTGCTTGCACACCCAGGGCTCTGGAGAGGCTGCCCTGGAGCCTGGACCCAGCTCTGCAGCCGCTAGGGGGCCGGCGTCAATGCCCGCTGTGGTCACCACTGCTGGGCTCCACGCGGGAGCCAAGCCCAAGCATGCTCACGCATGCACATACACACATATACACACACGCACACACACATACACACACACATACATATATACATGCACACACGACATACACACACACACACACACACACACACACGCACACACACACACACACACACTGATCCCCCATGTCCTTCCTTCCTCCGTCTTCCTGGGCAGGAGCCACCCCGGGACCTCCCCAGACGTGTTGCACAGACGGAGCTCCAGGTCAAGCAGCCCTTTCCCGACCCTGCCCGGGTCTCCTCGGTGGGTGTATCTGTTTGTGAGGCTGGTTTGTGGTTGGGTGGCTTGGAGTTTCCCCTCATCCTTGGTCCTAATTGCATGATTAACCTGGCTGCCCGTCACTGCCTACAGACGTCTGAGGCTACGCGACATATTAGAATACGATGAATATGTTTTCACATCCAGCCTCAGGCTTTTGCCACGTTCCATCAGGCAGTCACTGTCTGCACAGTGAAAGCACCGAGAAGGCTGCCCGTAGAACCGGAACCTGCTTAGTGAGTGATGGACACTGGTAGCGAGGGTGTGACCCGCGTGGACCCCACTCCTGCTCGGGATTGGGGACCAGGGTGGCCCACATAGCCCCTCATAGAGCCTGCTGGCTCCGCCGCCCACACTGGCCCCTGGTCCTTGTCGGAGAGGCCCGAGTCCCGTCCCTCATGGCCCACACGGCCTGGCCCAGCGTGGTCAGTCACTCCATGGCCAGTGCTGATGGGGTTGCCAGCCTGGACACGAAGCCCTGGTGGAGGCTCGGTCAGCACCGTGTGGTCAGACAGCAAGGCAGTGTACGTGCCCGCAGTTAGAATTCCCGAGGCTGCTCTTTGTCTGTTTTCGGTTTTACAAACTGATGTGTCAGATGGATGCTAACGATGGTTGTTTCGGTCCCACAGACAAAAGCAGAGAGCGCAGCCGGGCGCCCTGCCCCCCAGCCCTGGTGCTGCACGCAGAGAGGAAGAGCGCGGCGGGGGATGCAGAGGACAAGGTTGGTGGCTGCGAGGCGCACAACCCCCAGCTGGGGGGCCCACACTCCCTTCCCCCCGTCTCCCACCTGCCTCTCGGCGGTGACGCTTTGCAGTCCCCTCTGTGGTACCGGGCCACTGCCAGGGGGACCGCTGCAGAACCCAGCGGAAGGGGGGGCGTCTGGGAGCCAAGCAGGAGCAGCCTGGCCTTCCCGTCTGTATCCAGTCCAGAGCCCACTGGCAGGCTCTGCTCAGAGGGGCTTGGGTGGTGACCCTGGATTCTCATGTGTGCTGTCCCTGTCTCAGAAGGCGTGTGCACAGGCGGCCAGGCTGTGAGTCGGACACCCCTTGGGCGAAGCTGTGATCTGCATTTGGCTTCACTGTTGCAGGAAAACCGATGCACACTTGGGTTTTCTGAACACAGAATCTCAGGTCCTTCCCTATAAAGCAGCATTTTATAGATTGACTGAGAACGTGTTGAGTGAATTTCCTTTCCCATGAATAACCAAGAAATCAGCTTTTACTGCTGCCTTTGAAAGGCATAAATGGCACATAACATGCTCTGATCCATCAAATACACTGCTGGCCTCTGGTCTCATCCGTCAGACACCCTGGTGGCCTCTGGTCTGCCCTTGTGCTGTGTGAACGTTCTCTCTCCCTATGCTGTTATCAGCCTTCTCTCTACCTCGGCCTGCTAGGTCCCGTTCCTGTGGTTGTCCTGCCGTTCCCCATCAGCAACATCCCTGGGCACCCTCACCTGTAGTCCCCACCATCCTCTCCCTCATTAGTGCTGGGGCTAGATGGTGTCAATGAATCATGAACGATAGTGCAAATTAGTCTCTTGCTTCCCAATGAAGGATTTCTCTCTATGAGATGAACATCCATGCCAGAATTGCATATTTATTAAACAGATCGTCTTTCTTCTGCTTTAACTACTTTCTTTATCTCTGCGCTCTGTGCGTCTAATTCACTTTTATTACTTCGGTGCGGAGGGGAGTTTTATGCCATGATTAGCCATTTTTATCACCAACAGGAAATCATAGCCAGCCTGCCACACCAGAAGACGACCTTGGTAATTAGCGGTGGAGAATCCCAGCATCGCCAAATTTAAGTGTTAGTCTCTCTATCACAAATCATGTCCCACTGTATTTCCCTGAAAAAATTATCGGGGGAAATCTACTACTCACAGACGCCCCTCATTGGGTTTCATTGTTCAATTAGCTTCATAATGAAAATCTCCCCCTCATTTTCCTCATTGGATTAGTAATATAAACTTTGGTCTTAACATACCTGTGTATTTTTAACACAACTGTTTCTGAATACACTTTGTTATGTTCATTATTTATCCTGAACTTATCTTCCCATAGGAAACTAAGACTTTCTACTATCCCAAAATTCCAGAAAAAACAATTGTTCGTGAACTTATGAATTAGGAATAATCATATAAATTGCAAATCGTTTATTCCATGTAATTACCTGTCACAATGAAAGAAGGGCACTGGGCAGTCAGACACCAGGATGGTCGAGTGTGTGAGAGACCACCCCTCAAGTCCTGGACCTCACGTGTCTAAGCTTTAATGAATGGGGTTCCCAGCAGCCACGCTGGACCTGGTCCTCTGACCTTTGCATCCCAGGCCTCCCTGATCATCCTCTGGCCGGCTCTGCCGACACTGGCTGTTCGCTCCCGGTGACGAGGGTCCTGCTAGGGCGTGAGCAGGAGGAGGTCTCACTTCATTGCCTGCGATTTTACTGTAGCTTCAAGTGACTTCTTTGGGGTTGATCTCACCCATATAGATAGACCCTGGTGATCTTTACACTTTATATTTGAATCTCTCCTCTCGGTGCCCTCAGAACCTAGCCCTTTCCTCGCTAACAAGTCTGTTCGAACGGAAGCTGGGAGGTGGGAATGAGCTGTGGTCCCAGTGTGGCCCTCGGGGGCCCCTGGACGAGCGTCTGGGCTTTTCGTTCAACGGCCCTGCCCTTGCGCGGCCGCCCACCAGCGGTGTCCCACAGGGCGGCGGGCGTTGGCATCCTGGTGTTTGCTCATCCCACAACGGGCTCACCGTGTCCTTACCTACACCGCCTCGTAAAGCGCTGACACTGATGGTGGTAGAAAAAGATTCTCAGTGGACACGCATTTGGGTGGACTCTAGGAATTGGTGATGGACAGGGAGGCCTGGTGTGCTGCGGTTCATGGGGTGGCAGAGTCGGACACGACTGAGCGACTGGACTGAACTGAACTTAACATTCTCAGCTCAGAACCTAGTTGCTGTTTGGAATAATGCACTAGGATTTTGTAATCTTACCGATTTTTTGAGAGAAAGGAAATGCGGTCCTTATTATATTATTCTAAATTTGAGATTAAAATAATGAAAAGAGGCGGTAGAAAGAAAGACATGTTTCCTTGCCACTAGAATGTATTGTGCTCACTGTGGTTTCAGTTTTCTCTTAGGTGCTCAAGGTTTGAGATAGCACTGACTTCTTAAAAAATTTTCTCATGGTAATTTTTCATTTCCACCTTAGAAGTTTGGTTCTGTTTCCTTTCGCTTGCGGGCTTCCCTGGTGGCTCAGATGGTAAATAATCTGCCTGCAATGTGGGGGACCCGGGTTCAATCCACGGGTGGGGTAGATCTCCTGGAGAAGGGAATGACTACCCGCTCCAGTATTCTGGCCTGGAGAGCCCCATGGACAGAGGAGCCTGGTGGGCTCGCAAAGAGCTGGAGATGACTGAGCAACTATCACTTTCGCTTTCCACTTTCCCTTGTTTGACTGCATCTAGATAAGTCAGTCTGAATCTTGGCTTCACGTTTATGTTGGTCATCTTGGCTTCACGTTTATGTTGGTGTTATAATTGTCTATTGTCAGAAAAACTTTTATTTCTGTCCAGATTCTGTCCATAATAAGCAATGGTCAGGTGTCCTCACTTCCTAGCTGTAGTTTTTTTTTTTTTTTTAACTTTAGGAAATAAATCTTCATTTTCTTCTAGGGGATATCATGCTCAGACATTCTTATTTTCTTTACATGAGGACAGAGTCGGTGCTTTTCAGACCCGACTGTGCATCACAGTCAGCTGCACCATGTGAAATAGGCTCTGAACTCTGCCCCCCCAGGTGGATACTCCAGAAATGGGGGGCAGGGGCGTCCTTGTTGTGACAGGACACTGCAAGAACACGGGCCTGTCCCTTCCCCCGCCTGCCAGGGCCGGGCCAGCCGCACCTCCGGGGCCCTCGCTGGCTGCACGGAGGGCTCCGCCGCTGGAGGCTGGGCTCGCTGACACCGTGAGTCCAGACCCTCGGTCAGCCTGTTTCCAGAGATGAGTCCAGACCCTCGGTCAGCCTGTTTCCAGAGATGAGTCCAGGGGGTTTCTGCCCTGGGCGCCGGCCATTCAGAAGCGCTCTCAGCTGCTCTGCCTGTGTCTGTCTCCGCAGAAGCAGGCAGCCAAGCCAGTTCGGGACAATTACACGGAGGCCCTCTTCTACACGTCAGTTGTGCCATGAATTCTAAAGTCTCACATGAGTCCCCCAGGCCTGCGCGCTGGCTTTGCTGAGCCGGTTATTACCTAACAGCCGCTGTGGGCAGGTCTGTCTGCAGGAGACTAGTTAGTCTTTACTTGGTTGCCTCTAATTGGAGAGGAGTGTTTCAATTTGTTTTAAAGTGCTTTCCTGCTCTCTCTATTCACAGGAGCCTCCGTCGATCCTGGTGACCAGCGAGGACAGCGCACCCAAAGGCACGAGACCCGTGGCATCCACCCCGGTGCCGGGATCCCCCTGGTAAGACACCCCGATCCTGGGGGCCGGGGAGACAGCCCTCTGACCCAGCGCTTGTCTCCACCAGAGAGAAATGCGTGCCCTGTGGGTAATGTTGTTGTACACAAAGCAATTTGCAGCTCCTGGCGGGCAGAGTTCCACACCCTTGTCACCATCCGCCAGAAGAAAAATAGCACTTAAGTGATCAGTTATCCTGCTCCAATATATTTGCAAATATGCAGTAAAGTAGGAAGGCCGTGGCGTATTGATCTGAGAAAGGCCGTGTCTGGAGAGACGGCGGCCCGCCTTGCACTTCAAAGGCCTTTCCGTGGACTCCAGAAGCGTAACCGAGGAGCTGTTAATTAAAGACGTGCCGCTCTCTGTGGCTGCCCTGTGAGGACTGCCGTTCTCTGAGCCTCCGCACTCAAAGCGCCCTCCACGAGGGAGCCTCCGACTCTGGTTTTCAAAAATGTCCTTTTATAATGGAGTAATTTAGAAGCAGAAAAAAAGGTTATTATAGTAAAATTAGTTTTAAAGCCTGCAGATTAGACTGCAGGATACGGCTGGGAGGAACAGCTAATTTAGAGAAAAGGAACAGAGCCACGTAACGTGCCATTGAGGTAGGAACGGCAGCCGACCGCGGTCCCCGGGTGTGGCGTCTGCCCTGCGTGATGGCCTGAGTGGGTCCCAGCATCTGTCCTGCCCTGGCCCCCTGTGTACGGCGGGGAACCCTGCTCTCCACTGGACAGCCGGGGCCCTGCCCCTTCTCTGCTCAGCGCCCGGCGTCACGGGCACCCACGGGCCTCCCACCCTTCAGCTCCAGTGCTCCGCGAGCCGGGGATGCCTCACAGGTCCGGGGCCCCCGACGGTGACGCCTAACGACGCAGTGTTTCCAGTGCTGAGAGTGTCCCGCCGTTCATGTCGGGTCTGACGCCAGCTCCTGGGTTAGTGCAGACCCCACGGGCCGAGGCCCGAGTCCCAGCCCCTGCGCCTGTGCGTGTCCAGGCTGATTGCAAGTCCTGGGCTCCCACAACCTCCCATCAGGTTTGAAACGTTGTTAGGGCGACTCACAGGACTTAGGAGAGCACTTCACACAGGGCACAGTCCAGGGACAGCCGGATGGCAGAGAGGCATGGGCGGGCTGCGGGGCAGGGGTCTCCGGGCCCCACGCCCTCCTGGGGCTGCCACCCCCAGGACATCAGCGAAGGCAGCACAGTGCAGCCCTCTGAACCCAGAGGGAGCGCCCCGAATGCTCTGTGACTAGGCCTGTCCTCCCCGCTCCTGGAGACTGGGGCTGGAAAGCCAGCCCTCTGAGCGAGGGCAGCACATTGCAGCCCTCTGAACCCAGAGGGAGCGCCCCGAATGCTCTGTGACTAGGCCTGTCCTCCCCGCTCCTGGAGGCTGGGGCTGGAAAGCCAGCCCTCTGATCACGGGCCAGTCTTCCTGGGACCGGCCCCCACCCTCCATGGTCACGCATGGAGGCGCATCAGTCACCCTGTCGTCAGCCTGAACTCACGTGAGGTCGGGATGCTCCTTATGAGTAAGAAAGATGCCCCCATTGCTCAGCTGATTCCAAGGGTTTTAGGAGCTTGGTGCCAGGAACTGAGTGGGGGAAGGAACCGATTCAAGCTATTACTTTGTTTGTGATGCCAGAGACGCTGTCCGGGGTCTTCTAGAACCAAACTCTCGTGTGTGTTTCTAAGGCACGCACACTTGACTGAAAATCATACGAGCGGTTGCGGTCAACTCAGCGAGGTGTGTGGCCCTGCCCCTGAGTACTCGCTGCTGCCCCAGGGGTTATAATTGTGTAGGAGACCTGGCCTTGAGCCCTAGAGACTTCTAACTGTGGAGGCTGCAGTCTCAATGTCTCGGTAATGCCATGTTCCAGGGCAGAATGCTCCGTGGGATCCTGGGGTCGCGCTGTCCTCAGGGCCGCTCCCGCATGCCGTGGGTCCTTGGTCGGGAGGAATCGCTGATCAGCCCTCCAGCCTGAGTGGTGGCCATGCGGGGCACTGTCCTCTCTCGGGGAAAGGGGCGGCGGGGCTGTGGGAGGCACCGCGCCTGCAGCTTTCCGAGGGGGCATTGGGCCCGCCGGCTGAACCTGGGCGTCTTTCTCACTTCTGATCCCCTCTTTCCAAGCCTCCCTGACCCAGTGCTACCTGAGCGAGGCTGCCTGGCCTCCCCAAGCTTTCCGGGGTGAAGCGTACCGGTGTTCAAACACCCCCATGCCTGGGAGGTTGGGTCTGCGTGCTCCCTGAAAAGTGCAGGAGGGACCAGGAGCTTGTGGGGTGGGGGTCCAGGGGCGCGGGGGCAGCGCCAGCCTTGGCTTCTTCTGTGGCCTCCCCCCTTCCCAGCGGGAGAGGCTGCGTGGTCTGACATGTGCTTAACCTGAGTGTGGCACCCATGGAAACTCAGGGACAGCACACCCTGGGATGATGGCGGTCCGCCTCCGGGAAGGGCTCCTCTGGCCTGGGGGCCGCGCCTGCTGCACACAGTGAGCTCAGACCACCCACCGCCCCTGGTCCCCGGGCTGGGCCAGTCGTCAGCCCAAGCCCTGTGGCACCCAGGGTCTCAGGAAGCAAAGCGGTCCTCCAGGGGTAGGGGAGGCCGGGCCGCCAGTCCCTCCTCGTGCGTCCCCGCCGGCCACTCTCCCACAGGCCAGGACGCTCACAGTTCCCTACGCGTGTGAGGGCTCACCCAGACGAAGAACGTGTGGGCGCCTGCTGCCATCAGCTCTCAGAGAAGCAGGAACCCGCGGCAGGGTGTCCTCCTGCCGTGAGGCAGGGAGACAGAGGCAGGGGACTGGGTCTGTGAGACGTGAGCCCAAGGACCCCACAGGCCCCCGGGTGCTGTCGGAAGCTGGGGTGACCCGAGGCATGAGCAGGGCTGCCCAGGACCCGGGATGCGTGTGCCGCGCCAGTGTCCACTTGTCACGGCCGCGTGCTGAGCACCTCTCACGTCTCAGATCTGCCTGTTCTCCCCTGTACGGGTGGCCTCTCCGCGGAGGCCCCCGCTGGCCCAGCCCCAGGCCTGCTCCTGCAGGGCCCTCCGCCCTGGCCCTCATTAGGCCGGGCAGGGGAGCTGGTGCTCGGGGGTCCCTGCGGTGAGAAGCCCCTGCCGTGCGGAAGCTGGACTCTGACAGATGTGACTGCGGAGTAGGTGGCACCGTGACTGTCCGAGAAGGCAAGTGCCCCTGGACGCCCCAGCCCGTGGTCCAGATGGAGTTGCCCTGAAGGTGTTTGCTTCGCTTCCTGGCCACGGGAGGCTTGCTCTCACATCAGAGGTCCCCGGGAGCCCCAGGAGCTCCGTGAAGAATGAGGCCACAACCAGATACGCATTTCTGAGCATAAACCACCATGTCCCAGGAGGAGGAGGGGAGAGCTGTTTCCACCCTCTTTTCCCTGAATCTTCGTGTCTGCGGGCCCCATTGCCTCACCCGACCTGCCCCGTGGAGCTGGAGCTGCTCAGACCTCCCAGGTCAGCCCCTTCCTAGGGACAAAGGTGGGCAGGACGGGGAAGGGGGCAGAGAACAGAGGACACAGAGGTGCTGCCTTCTGGGTTCAGAGACCTCAGCCCTGCAGCTGTGACCCAGGGCACACGGGGTCCACCCTGCAGGCGGGACTCTGCTCCTGGGACAGCACCTTCAGGGACAAGGGACCTGGGTGTGTCTTCCTGTGTGCGGGAGCGGGCAGAGGCACGGAGCCCTCCCTCGCTGGGGTGAGCTGGACGCTTGGAGAGAGAAGCGGAAATATCTACCCTCTTGCAGAGCCGGGAACGCTGGGGTGTGCTGTATGAAGGTGATGGGGGGATTATTTTGCACAGCAAGCCAGCAGTCCCCGTTTCCACTTGCTAAAACGGGTCTTCGTGCACTAGGGCTGCTAAATGTGGATGTTTTGTACCAGACTTAACTAACTCTGGCACTCTAATTGTACCCTCTGGGATTTGGGGACAGTTAAAGAGGAGAGGGAACATGGCAGCCATCCAGAAATTATACATTGTGGTTAAGCCAGGGGAATGTATACGTATTGCTTAAAATGTGCATAAACGATACATGAAATTAATTCTGCATCGTGCAGCTGGCTCGGTCCGGTGGAGCCAAGCGTGACCAGCGGACAGATCCTCCCAGGGAGTCACATCTGCTTACCTGCTGCCAGCCAGCCCGTCCCCTCAGTCCCACGGGCGCCCCTGCGGCACAGGAAGGGGGCTCTTTGCGTTCTGGACGTGGGCGTGTGCGTGGTACTGCCTGTCACTCCTTTCTCCGGGTAATAATCCCCCATTAAGTCTCTAGTTGGCTCCGCTCGCCCGTCACTGGAGAGGCTGCCTGGCGGTGGCTGTGGGGGTTGGGGCTGCTCCCCGCACGGCGGTCCAGGCCCTGGGTCTCTCCGAGAGGAGGGTGTGGCGTGACTATCCGTCCACGCAGCTCCCGGTGCTGACGGAATCAGTGCGTCCTGCAGGCAGCACACCTACAGCACGGGCCCATCCCACATCTGGGGAGAACCAAGTCAATTCCGGTCGACGTGAAGCTTCTTTCTTAACAGCCGGGCTTGGAGCCACAGTGGAAGGAGCCCAGGAGCTCAGTGGGATGATGACCTGAGTCTGACTGGGGCCTCCCATCAGGGGGACCATTTGGAGTCCACGTGTCTTTGCATCTGAGTGTATCCCCTTCTCAGGAAGGATAGCCATGCAGGTGTGTGGTCTGCCCTCAGCCAGCGTCCAGGGAGGTGACGGCTGTCAGCAGCTACCAGGGCTGGAGGCTGAAACCCCTCCACTCTTTGCCTACCAGGAGCATGGCTCAGGGCCCCCCCCACCCCACCAGGGGCTGCAACAGCTTCACTCACCTGCTTCCAGCTGCTTCTTATTCCCCAGGTGCCCCCACTCACCAGAACCAGAACCTTCTCAGGCCCTGCAGACCCCCGGCTTTGGGACCCCAGGACACCTTCCAGAGCCAGTGGGAAGGCTGGGGTTGGCTGAGGCTAGCCTCACACAGCATTTGAGGTGCTGGCTGGGGGCTACCTCTGCACCCCTTCTGCACCAAAGGGTGCATGGCCCCTCCTTGCCTCTGTGACCAAGGCTGCTGGCTCCTGGGTAATTCTGGCTGAAGTGTGCCGTCCCTTGGGTGTGGATGCACATGTCCCAGACTTTCCCATGTGGGCAAATCCTTGTTGACCCACTTTCTCAGGGAACTTATCACTTGCTGTTAGAAACTCTTGGAAGTTTAGACTCTACTCAGTCTTTCCTCCCCTTTGGGGAGTCAGGGTCCCCAGTGCCTGGAGTTACTGAGGAGTGGTTTCAAGGCAGAGGAAGGCGGTGTGGGGAGGGGAAAGGGGAGTAGCGCTGTGCTAAGAGGATGTGGTCTCAGCAGGAGGCCAATCACCTCATGCCCTGGCCCCAGCGGGCTGCTAGGGGAGGGGATCCCAGGGCCACGAAATCTTCAGGTGCAGTGGTGACCTGCTGAGCACAGCTGCCCAGAGCCCAGGACGGCCTAGCTCGGGGGCCGGGGACGGCGTGCCTGACCATAAGGCTGATCCACATGGAAGGACGTTGACACGACCATGCCTGGGGTCCTGGACCGAACTGGAAAATTAACAGAAAAGAACAGAAGATAGAATAAAAGTTAGAAGGGACTTAAGAAATCATCTGGGACTAGACCTGCGTTCACCAGTCTGCTTTTATAAATGAGGACGCTGAGTCCACAGCAGTGAGTTCACTGCTTGAGGTGCTGAGACGCACAGAGGCAGAGCCATCCTGGAAGGCAGCACTCCACGCCTCTGCTCTCCTAAGTAACTCCGGTGACTCTAGAGGAGGGAACAGACCAGTCGGCCATGGGGCTGATGCCCAGATCACTGGTGTGCATGTGTGTGTGCGCACACGTGTGTGTGTGTGAACGCACAAGTGTATATGCGTGTGTGTGAATGCATGTGTGCACGTGTGTGTGCATGTGCATTTATGCACAAGCGTGTATGCGTGTGTGTGAATGTGTGTGTGTGTGTGTGTGCACACAACTGTGTGTGCATGTGTGTGTGGATGCATGTGTGTGCGTGCACACATGTGTGAGTGTGTGTGTGCATGTGTGGGTGGAGGGGTGCTGGGCTCAGGAGGACTTTCTGCCAGAAGAGCCATACCTGTCACGTGTATCCGCTGTAGAGGCTCATTGTCCTGCAGGTGTGGTCAGGGGTCCCAGGGGTCACACAGCAGCTCTTAAATTTTTGAGTAGGTAGGGATGCAGGGAATCAAAGATGCATCTAGACTTTCCCACTCAGGCCAACTGCAGTAAAACATAGGAAAAAGATATCATCCCGACTGTCACAAACCAACCTACTTGCTGCCAGGAGCTTTGGTCTTGGAGCTATTTTTCCAGCTGCAGCCTGGCCAAAGAAGGCTTTGGAAGCTCGTGTGTGGGCAGGTGACCAGCTGTCTGCATGCTCAAGACAAGCCTGATGGATTCCCTCCATGTGGGAGGGTGCCCAGGACCGGTCTTCATCCTCTACGCTGTTGCAGGTCTTCTGGTTTCTTACTTGACATCGCCTGCATTCTGATTTAGCTGAAGCTGCAAACAACCTGCATTCACACCAGGCAACCCCCCACCCCCACCCCGTGGTCCCCAGCTGACCAGGTGGGCTACTTGTGGCGCTAAGAACATGTGCTGAGCGTTGCCGGGAGCACAGCCCCAGACCCAGCAGGAGGGACTCCATCACCCTCCGGAGTGTCTGAGGGGGACGGGGCTGAGCTCCCTGCAGGGGCTATGGGCCCTGCTGGCCCAGAATCCTGCGCGAGAACTCACACAGTGGCAGAATTGTACATAGGTACAGAACAGCATGATTACCTGCAGCTTTGTACACAGGAAAAGCTTCTTAAGCCAGACGACTTCTGCACCAGCAGGCAGGCAACTTCCTCCAGGCTGTGAGAGGTCGCCTGTCTCTTGTCCAGGCCCCCATGGGGGCAGCGGGCAGACCCGTCCATCGGGCAGGGACCTTGTCCAGCTTGCCAGTCCTGCCCCTCAGGTCTAGCCCTTGTTTGCCTAGCTGACGGTCTATCCCATCACCTAGTCTCTAGTAAAGGCTGACCCTCATGTTTGCCTCAATTTTCCCACAGTGATGGACATGTTAGAATAACACAAATGCCCATTGCAGGCCCCACCTCACAGATGATGGAACGGAAATCACTGAGGGTGAGGGCAGCTCTCAAGGTCACCTGAAGTCAAGGGCATGCCTAGAGCTGGAGGGTGCATCCACTGAGAAGGCAGGTCATGGTCTTCTACCTGGATGACCAGGCCAGCAGGGGCCAATACATTGTGGGGGTCTAGGTCACTGCTGGCCAGATGCAGACCCTGATGCTGGCACCCAGGATGGGGAGGGGTCAAGGGTGAGGTCTACTAGTCATCAACCTGTGGAAACTCACATATCACAGCTCTGGAGGTCAAAATCCAACCCATGTCCCACAGGGCTGAATCCAGGTGCGGAGGAGGCCACTGGTTCCCTCCCGAGGCTCAGGGGAGACTCTGCTCGAGACTCTCTAGCTTCTAGAGGCATCAGTATCCACAGCCCCTTCCTCCAACATCAAGGCCAGAGTGGAGCATCCTCTGGTCTGTCTCCACCCACCGCCCCCCGTGTGCGTCTGTCTGTCTGTCTGTCTTCTGCTTCCATCCTCCCATCCCCTTCTCTGACTCTGACTCCCCAGCCTCCCTCTTCCTCTTATGAGGACCCTTCTGATGACACTGAATCTGCCTGGACAGTCCAGCCTACTCCCTCCATCTCAAGACAGGAACTTAATCACACCTGAAAGGTCCCTTTTGCCCTGTAAGGTACCCTTCATAGGTTCTTGGGAGTGGGATGTAGACTTCTTTGGAGTCGTTATTTGGCTCACCACTCCCATGAACCTGGACTGGCTGTGGAGTAAATCAGACAGACCATCTAAAGGTCCTTTCTACGAAGGGACTTGGTCTGCACAGAGTTTCAGAACAGGAGTCTTGTGTCTGGCCCGTGGGAAGTGGCCGGCTGGTCTGAGCACAGAGGCTCAAGGGTGGGCGTGATTTCCTCTGTGGGAAGCAGATTGGTATGCGCTGCCTGGATCCAGAGAAAGGGCAGGTGACCAGGTGTGTCTGATGGCAAGGTAGGAACTGGTGGTTGGGAGGCCAGGCAGTGCCCAGGAGTCCCCGATCCCTCAAGAAATCAATGACCAAAGGGTTTCAGTGCACGAGAATTAGTCCTGCTCATTCCTGCAGCTTCTGAGGGGCCTGGGGAGAGTCCGGGTGCTTCCAGGGCCCTCAGAAGTCACTGTAGGAAGCTGAGATCCCGGGAGGGGAGAGGCCTAGCTGAAGAGGAACCTTCTGGAAGGCCCAGACCAGGGGCAGGACCGAGCTCATTTCTCTGCACCATCACGAGACTGGTCACAGGACACAGCCTGAGGCCACTCCGGTGACCTTGACTGGCTGTGTTGTTGGGACGCACTGAGGCTAGGTCTGAATTCCTGTGTGCATTCCCACGTTGCAGACTCACTCTGTGGGAAGGGAGCCCTTCTTTTCCTTTGTTTTTCTTTTCTTCACTATTTTTCTTTGCAGTCTTTCCTTCTCTCTGATAACCTTTCACAGAGATGAGGTCTTAAAATTGCATATTATTCCTTTTGGAGACTTTAGTTTCCTACATGTGAAAATGCAAAGCTAATTCTTTGCTCTTCTGAGAACATAGCAGGACTCCAGGGCTGAGGCTGCTAATTCCAGCAGCCGGTTTGCTGGCTCTCAGCTGGGCAGGGATGGGCTGTGGCCTCTGTGTAGCTTCATGGACCCTGCTGCTCAGTCAGTGTCCAATCGGGGAAGTTTACCAGGAACCAAGGTCTGTGTTACCTGGTCCTTGGACCCAGGGCCAGAGTGGGAATCCAACTGAAAGGAGAGCTGGCCTTCGGGAAGAGCTCAGACCTCCTGGGACCCAGTTAAGCCGCTCACTTCTCTGAACTTTGCTGTCCTTACCAGTGAAAGGAAGGTCAGGCCGCTGTCTGCCTGTGAATCAAATGAGAGAATGTATGAGAAACATCTGAGAATTACCCTGAAAAGCCAGACATTGCTATTATTATTCATACTTTGTGAAAATATTACTTTTGTGAATGTGTGGATTTCAGCCCCAAAGGGCTTTTTGGGTTTGGACGCACGTCTACACTAACCTGTCTGCGAATTCAGGAAACAGAAGAGACTCAGGTTTGATCCCTGGGTCAGGAAATTCCCCTGGAGGAGGGCATGACAACCCACTCCAATCTTCTTGCCTGGAGAATTCCATGGACAGAGGAGCCTGGCGGGCTACAGGCCATGGAATCGCAGAGAGTCAGACACTGATCGACTTAGGACACACACTATGGTCTTTTTTTTTTTTTCCACACTATGGTCTTTTGATGCTTGCCTTTGAGGGAGACTAAGAGAGGTTTCTCGGTTTGCACAGGTGCGTGGTCTGGACGGGAGATGACCGAGTTTTCTTCTTCAACCCGACGATGCAGTTGTCTGTCTGGGAGAAGCCGATGGACTTGAGGAACCGCGGGGACCTCAACAGGATCATCGAAGACCCTCCCCACAAGCGCAAGCTGGAGGCAGCAGCAAGTAACTAAGAGATGGGGCGGGGGGGAGGCCTGGGCACACACTTCTAGGGGAGTCTAGACTATACCTTCCCTGAGTGTGAGAGGAAAGCACAATTCTCTCGGTTATGCTGGCAATTGATTTCAAAGGACCTGTGTTCCCTGCTTCAGAATTTAGTCATTAAGTTTTTATGGCACTTTCTGCAGAAACGCTGATCCTTCCGCGGGATCTGCTCTGGCTTTTTCTTCGCATCACATGAAGTTACGACCCGGAGAAGGTTATGCTCCAGCCCCCAGGACCTTCCTTTCCAGCTCAGAAATCGGCCTGCATTTACCCTTTCCTCTTACTTTTAAAAAGTGTTTTTCTATTATCAAATTAATGGGTATTGGTTAAGCATTTTAGAAAATGCAAAGCGGTCTCACCATGTAAACTCATCCATGGTGATCACTTTGATGGACTAGTTTTGTTGCTGGCCAAAATATTGGCCTTCTCTGCCCACCAAAGCCAAATGAAAAATAGAGAGTTTGGAGGAAATACAAAGGTGGCTTTAATTCTCAACTGGCTGAGAGGGGAAAGCAGCATGCTCACGCCTTCAGAACTATTTCCCGCTCCAGGGGGAATCTTGTTCAATCTCTCAGTCGTGTCCAATTCTTTGTGACCCCACGGACTGTAGCATTCCAGGCTTCCCTGTCTTTCAATATCTCCTGAAGTTTGCTCAAACTCATGTCCATTGAGTTGATGATGCCATCACCCATCTAATCCTCTGTCATCCCCTTCTCCTCCTGCTCTCAATCTTTCCCAGCATCAGTCTTTTCCAATGAGTCAGCCCTTTGCATCATGAGGAGTCTAGGGCCTTATATAAGATGAGGGCTCACAGTCAGGAGCCAGTGATGAGGAACAAAGCTGTTAGGATCTTGATTTCTTCCTCTTACATTGTTTCAAAGAGGGTCACAGGCTGGTGTCAGCAACCCAGCAATTGAGTCTGTCAGTTCCCTGGCTCTGCAGCCTGCTTTCTGATATGTAACTACAAGCGGAAGGGTGTTGTGAAGGTAAACACCAGATACAGGATGTATTTAGCATAGAGTCAAAGGAAATAGATGTGGAGTGTAGCTCCTACAGGGTTAAGGGGCAGAAAAGCAAACTTAGTTACAGACACGCAGAGTTAAGACGCAGTTAAAGTGAAAAAAAATCAAAAAACTAGGAAATGTTCAGGCCTACTCACTTTTCTCTTTATCTTCTTATTCTCAGGAAAAGTCAAAGTCTTTAAGTCCTGTCCCAACTCTTTGAAACCTCATGGACTGTGGCCTGTCAGGCTTCTCTATCCATGAAATTCTCCAGGCCAGAATACTGGGCTAGGTAGGCGTTCTCTTCTCTAGCAGACCTTCCCAACCCAGGGTCGAGCCCAGGTCTCCCACATTGCAGCCGCATTCTTTAGTCTGAGTCACAGGGGAAGTTAAAGAAAAAAAAAACTCATTCCTTTTTTTACTTTTTACTGCAACAGTTTCTTTGCTTTTTTCCCCATCATTTCGTTTTTGCTCCAGATGTTGTATGAATGTCCCCTGAGACTACATGTCATAATTGGTAACATGTAACCTTCTCCATCATGCACCCCTTCCAGATCTTTGTAGGAAGTCCATCCACTCTGTTTGAAGGGTGCTTGAATTCAGCTGAAGTGCATGTGGAGAAGGGAAAAGATCCTTCCCAGCTGCAGAGAAATCCAGTGCATGACATAGAGATAGCTGTTCGCAAGTTGCCCCAGCAAATCTCATTTTCCCGAGTCAGAGCAGAAGACTTTCATGTGTTCAGAAAGGATCCCTCCGATTAGGTCTTACACATTTCTTATCAGCTGTGTTGGGAAAGGTGCAGTCCCTGAGCACGTGGGTTGAAATAGTCTTGGCTTCACTGAGATCTTGAGATCAGGGTTTTCCCTGACTGACCCACAGAGCTTGGTTGAAAGGCCAGGAGATGGAATCTTGACCCCTGGAATGAGTGTTTGCTTTAGCTTTGGAGTGGTTTATTAGGCTTGCAGTATTTTTGAGTCCATCTCAAGTGTTGCTAACACAGATAACAGAGATCAGCCAACACTTTTAGCTGGATCCAGAAGCATTTGAATGGAACTTTAGGAGAAAGAGTCTTAAAAGCTTCCTCAGCATTTTGATCAGTGCTAGGGGACATAGACAGATTGCTCTTGCAAAGCTGGTAGCAGTCTGCTAAGATGGACTGATTGATGCCGATAACACTGGCAACTGAAAAAGTACCCCCCACCTAAAAGTTGAGAGTTAAGTCTTATTCAGCAGAAATTTTTAGGACTTCAAGCCGAGGAGACAGCATCTCAAGTGACCTTGAGAGGAGTGTTCTGAGCAGGCCAGGGAGGAGCCAGGTTACATAGATGTTTCACAGCAAAGGCCAGGCAGTCTGAACACCCAAAGAGTGTTGTTACCTGCTCCTCAGCTTGTCTGGGGGTTTTCACACCCCGAGTCCCCCTGGGGCTGACTGTGCAGAGTGGCTGTAGGCTGACGGCTGCTACGCCCTGGGTTTTCTCATGGGTACTCTCCTTCCCGAGTGGCCTCGGGCTCGCGGCTCACACTGGAGGGCTGCTCTCTCTGGTGGCTGTGGCATCCGTGTTTGCTGGCATGCCAGGGAGTGTTCTCGGTACATTCCCCTCTCTCGGGATAATGAGTCCACCCCTCCAGAGCATCAGTTCGAGTCAGCTGATTCTGAGAAAGGAATGTTCTAGGCGCACACCTCATTTTGTACACCAAGCTGATCTCAGGGGCAGCGAGAACTGGGCGCGTGATTTTGCTTCCTCCTTTGACTGAGGCATCCGTTATCTAAAAAGATGCTTTCGTGCTGAATGAAGGCTTGAACCAAAACCCCTCACACACAGACACGCGGCTTCCAACATCCTCACTCTGGGACAGGAGGGACCGTCACCACCTGTGGGGTGGTGTCCCGGGAGCTGCCAACCCCTGGAGGACATCCAGGGGCAGTTTGTCACCGTGATACTTATTTTCAAACAATGTAGAAGCAAACGATATAGGCCGTCTCCTCGATCCTTTCTGCTGCTTGCATTCTCAGAGATAATTGGGTGCTATTTCTTTTTTTTTTTTCCCAAGGCCTGGCAGGGATGAGAAAGGATGGAACTCATTAGCAGTCAGGACACAGTTGTTCACCTGTTTTTCTGCTCTGGACCAAGTCGAGCCAGGGCTATGAGTGCAGAGAAGGGTGAGCAGGGTCCTCCCCCACCCGGAGTCCTCTGCCCTCTGCAGGCTCCTGAGGTGGAGGACAGTGTTAGAAGATTAACAAGCATGTTGGAAAAGTGAAGAGTTTATTTGAGCAAAAACCGATTCTGATCCCGAAGCCCCAAACCGGAAGAGGCTGGAGCCTGGGAAGGCTGGCCTGGTGCAGGCGCAGAGGCAGAGCTGGGGAATCAGCTACCAAGCTCCAGGGAGGCCCACCTCCTCCCCAGCTGGTCCTGCTCAGCGGCCCCACTGGCCAGTAACCCTGAGGCTTTTACTGGCTCAGATGTCTGCCCAATGGCCTCCTTATATAATTAATTACAACAAGGACCTGAATTATCTGGGTCATAGATCAGGGCTCCATTTCACTCTGCTGGCCTGAATCTCATTTTGCACTTAAAAAGGTGGAGAATGGAGCCTTAAATCTAACAAACACAACGGGAAATACCGATCCTTGTAGACTTAACACATCAAGGCATTTTGTCTGCCACCATTGTAATGGTGGCCTCTGAACCACTCTATCCAGATAGATGTGTTATGATAAACTTACAAGCAGCTACAAAATGAGCTTTAACCTTACTTAACTCTTATTAAAAGAGGAAGAGCTGCCTTAAGCAGTCTTAAAGTCTTTAACCTGAATCTTAAAGACATGCAAATAACCTCAGTTCTCAACTTCCGGTTGCAGAGCAAGAATTGACATTTAAATGGATAACTTCTAATTTCCTAAGATCCACTCAATGAAATTATTTTGTTTGCAGCAAAACAGCACAGGGAGCATTTGTGGAAGACTAATTGGTAATGAGCAGACAGAGTTGATGACCTCAGGCCATGAGCAAGGTGAATTTTTCCCTGGCTGGTCACCTGTCATGACTCATCTAATGTTCTGACCCTAATTATTTTAAGAATCAGCTCTCAGGAAGATTGTTCTTGGTATAGAATTTTGTTTTTCACATTGTGTTGGAGTATGGGTCATTATAGATTTGAATACTTAAAACCTGTTTCTTGTCTGAAATGGAACCATTAAGCATTCCAATTGATATTCATTATTTTTCAAGAGGCAAATAGAATTTGACAAAATATCTGCCACATTTAGGGTGTCCCTGGTGGTTCAACTGGTGAAGAATCCACCTGCAATGCGGGAGACCTGGGTTGGGAAGATCCCCTGGAGAAGGGAACGGCTACCCGCTCCAGCATTCTGGCCTGGAGAGTTCCATGGACTGTATAGTCCACGGGATCAGAAAGAGTCAGACACGACTGAGCAACTTTCACTTTCACACTTTCACTTTCTGCCACATTTAACTGCAGTTGGTTTGGAGGGGTGTGTGTGTGTGTGTGTGTGTGTGTGTGTGTGTGTGTATTTTGTGTGCGTACTAGGAATATCGGCATGGAAGGAGGAGTCAATATTGTCAGGCAGCTATGGGAAAAGGGCGCAGAACTGCCAGAAGGGCTAAGCCCTTCAACAGATAAAGAAAAGGTCCCCTTTTCTCCATTCTGTTTTCCTTGCTGAGAGGCTTAGCTGAAGGCCTGAATTATTTCCTAATCATCCTATAGTGCATGCAGACTTTTATGTTTCTAGCAGACAGGCTGTTAGTTGGGAATAATGCCTATTGAACTGTGGAGTAAGAAGTAGCAGCCTTCACCCCGCGTCCGCTCCACGTCCTGACGTCCGGGGCTGCTGCAGGCTCTTCCTGGGTGAGGATGCCCTACTCACGTTTGCTTTCCCACCAGCTTCAGCATTTCTCAAATCTCTTAGAGGCTCAGTTCTGCCAACTGTGTTTACCCGCAGCGCCAAAGACCTCTCATCAGGGCAATGGGGAGTGCAGACTGAAGTGAAATGAAGAGTCATGAGTTACGTTTTATCTGGGGACCTCACTGAGGACTGTAGCCAGGGAGAGAGCCTCTCAGATCACTTTGAGGAGCTGCTCCGAAAGGTGTTGACTTAAAAAAGGTGCAACGTGAGAGTTGTGAGTCAAGTGTTATTTGGGGTGAAATGAAGACTGCAGCCTGGGAGACAGCATCTTGGACAGCTCTGAGAGACAGCTCCGAAGAGTCAGGGGGCAGGTCCGTGCAAACATGGTTTTGGTGAAGAGGGAGTCCATGCAATCAAGCACATATTTTTGCAGGCGATTTCTACTGGTCTCACGAGGGTTACTGCTAGTCACAAGGAGTAGTCATCACCATGAAGTATTTAGTGCTTTTATAGGTATGAGGAGATACAAGATCCGGCTCATAAAATCAGCCCCGAAAATATCTAACTACCTGAAAACCTGTCCTGCCAGTTTCTCCGAAGCTTGAGGGCCTTGCTCCTGCTCTTTACCCTGAGCTCCTTCCGGGGGGCGGGGGGGTTAATCCTTGTAGAGGCGGACTGCAGGTGCCAGTTTGTGGGTGACCGAGATAAGGGAGGAGCCAGGGTATGCAGGGGTTTGTGCTGAGAAAAAAAATTTAATTGAATCCAAAAGATTACAGCTAATCACAAAAAGCAGACATCTCAAGTAAACGGTGTGCGGGAAGGTGCTGGAGTCGGACCCACTGACATCACTTCTGAGACGTGCACCTTCACTGTCTAGGACCGGTGTCCTGCTTTTCTCCTTCCTGAAGTCCCCTCAAGGCTCGGCGTCAGGGCCGTGACTGATGGCTTGTTAGCAGGCAGCGTTCTTTGTTTACTGAAATGGCAGGTGACCTCTTTAGGTTCACAGTAGAAATGGCCCTGCTGCCTCATCACCGGCCCCATTCAGGATGGGATCCTGTCCCTTCTGCCGGAGGCTTGGTGCAGGCTGGGAGGATGTACCAGAAGGTGGTCAGATAAGATTTCTGTGAGTCTGTCCTCTAGGGTGGGGAGGCAGACAGGGCGGAGGACGATCTCCCAGCCTCTCTCCCCTGCCTTCTGTCTCCCGTGGGCACCTCCCAGTGGCTAAGTAGGACAAGATGGTGGTGTGGGGTGGGGCGGGGGACCTGCCTAGGCCAAAGGGGAAGGGCGCCCTGGGGGCAGGGACCTTGTTGTTCCTCCAAGCCTGCCACCGCCCCAGGAGCTGGGCACCATCCGTATCAGCCCCCTCTTGCTGCTGTAACAGACGATCACACGTTTGGTGGATAAACCAACACGAACTTGCTGCTTTCCAGTCCTGGAGGTCAGAAGCCCAACTGAAGTCTCACTGGTGGGTCTGAGCTGCTTCTTTCTGAGGGCTCTAGGGCAGAACTCACTTCCCGTGTCTTCCAACTCCCAAGAATCATCTGGTTTCTGGGGCCCCGGGGCTGGTTAGGAGCCTTCACCCCTGCCATGTAACCTAAGACATTCACAGTGGCTCAGTTGGTGAAGAACCCATCTGCAATGTGGGAGACTGGAGTTCAATTCCTGAGTTGTGAAGATCTACTGGAGAAGGGATAGGCTACCCACTGCAGTATTCTTGGGCTTCCCTCGTGGCTCAGCGGGTAAAGAATCCACCTGCTATGTGAGAGACCTGGGTTTGATCCCTGGGTTGGGAAGATCCCCTGGAGGAGGGAAAGGCTACCCACTCCAGTACTGTGGCCTGCAGAATCCCGTGGACTGTATAGCCCATGGGGTCACAAAGAGTTGTACACGACTGAGCGACTTTCACTTTCACTTTCTTTTCCAGGGTTTGGGTGCGGACATCTTTGGAGGCCATTGGTCTGCAGTCCTCTGTCTTTATACCTATTTTGACAGGAGAGGGAATTAAAGAAACAGATCAATTGGCCTGCTCAAGGTCACATTTCTATTGAGTGGGGGACCAGGGATTTGCGCCCTGGAGGCTCTGACTCCAGATCCGAGGAGGGTTGGCCTGGCCAGATGTCTAATGCGCCTTAGATAAAAAGGGGCTTCTGGAAAGCATTCTGCTTCCTGCTTGACACAGAAAAGTTGGGTACAGAGAACCAGGCACTTCCACCCTGCTTTGTCGACCCGTGATAGACCTGGCAGGATGCCACTTGGCTTCAACTGCTCTGTAAACATTTCAGCCGTTTATATTCAAGGCAGATGTACACTGATGATGACTTTCATTTCACAAAGAAGGGCATGAAACCGTGCCTGTGAGTAAACACAGCTGTGACCTGTGAAAGGGTTGCTTTCCTGAGCGCTGTTTGCTCAGCAACAATGCCTCGCTCTCACGTTACAGGGGGCCAGGTGGCCACTGCTCGGCAAGACCTGAGACCGCTGAAAATGCAGATGCCGGTTGTTCCCCAGAGTCAAGGAAGAGCATCACTGCTCATCCACAAGGACTCTGCTGGACGAGAAAGGCTCGTCCCACGCAGGTCACCTGGCCCCTCTTTGGGAGGAACCCCGGCCATCACCTGCCCCATGCTCCATCTACACCCTGGCAGAAACTGGTGGCCCCGCCCGTGCCTTCTCTGTGCAAAGAATGAGCCAGACTTCTTGTTTGGTTAACACCAAACGAGATTGTCAGATCGGCACCCGCTCTGATCAGTCCTTGTAGCAGGACCTGGCGTAAAGCAGGTAAGTGTAGACAGGTCATCCCTGCAGAGAATCCCTCACTGACAAAATTTACCAGGTACCCTGTGATGCAAAGATGGGCACAATAAAGGACAGAAATGTTATGGACCTAACAGAAGCAGAAGATATTAAGACGAGGTGGCAAGAATACACAGAAGAACTATACAAAAAAGATCCTCACGACTCAGATAATAACGATGGTGAGATCAGTCACCTAGAGCCAGACATCCTGGAGTTGGAAGTCGAGTGGGCCTTAGGAAGCAACACTATGAACAAAGCTAGTGGAGGGGATGGAATTCCAGTCAAGCTATATCAAATCCTGAAAGATGATGCTGTGAAAGTGCTGTACTCAATACACCAGCAAGTTTGGAAAACTCAGCAGTGGCCACAGGACTGCAAAAGGCCAGTTTTCATTCCAATCCCAAAGAAAGGCAATGCCAAAAAATGCTCAAACTACCACACAATTGTACTCATCTAACACACTAGCAAAGTAATGCTCAAAATTCTCCAAGCCAGTCTTCAATAGTACATGAACCGTGAACTTCCAGTTGTTCAAGCTGGATCTAGAAAAGGTAGAGGAACCAGAGACCAAATTGCGAACGTCAGTTGGATCATCGAAAAAGCAAAAGAGTTTCAGAAATGCATCTACTTCTGCTTTATTGACTATGCCAAAGGTTTTGACTGTATGGATCACAACAAACTGTGGAAAGTTCTGAAAGAGATGGGAATACCAGACCACCCGACCTGCTTCCTGAGAAATCAGTTAGAAGCAACAGTTAGAACTGGACATGGAACAACAGACTGGTTCCAAATCAGGAAAGGAGTACGTCAAGACTGTATATTGTCACCCTGCTTATTTAACTTATATGCAGAGTACATCATGCGAAATTCTGGGCTGGATGAAGCACAAGCTGGAATCAAGATTTCCAGGAGGAATATCAATCACCTCAGATATGCAGATGACACCACCCTTATGGCAGGAAATAAAGAAGAACTAAAGAGCCTCCTGATGAAAGCTAAAGAGAAAAGTGAAAAAGTTGGCTTAAAACTCAACATTCAGAAAACTAAGATCATAGCATCCAGTCCCATCACTTCATGGAAAAAAGATGGGGAAACAAAGGAAACAGTAAGAAACTTTATTTTGGGGGGCTCCAAAATCACTGTAGATGGTGATTGCAGCCATGAAATTAAAAGACGCTTGCTCCTTGGAAAAAAAGTTATGACCAACGTAGGCAGCAGAGACATTACTTTGCCAACAAAGGTCCATTTAGTCAAAGCTATGGTTTTTCTAGTAGTCATGTATGGATGGGGAGAAGGCAACAGCAACACACTCTAGCACTCTTGCCTGGAAACTCCCATGGACGGAGGAACCTGGTAGGCTGCAGTCCATGGGGTCATTAAGAGTCAGACACAACTGAGCAACTTCACTTTCATTTTTCACTTTCATGCATTGGAGAAGGAAATGGCAACCCACTCCAGTGTTCTTGCCTGGAGAACCCCAGGGATGGGGTAGCCTGGTGGGCTACCGTCTATTGGGTCGCACAAAGTCAGACATGATTGAAGCGACTTAGCAGCAGCAGCAACAGCATGTATGGTTGTGAGAGTTGAACTGTAAAGAAAGCTGAGTGTCGAAGAACTGGAGCTTTTTAACTGTGTTGGAGAAGACTCTTGAGAGTCCCTTGGACTGAAAGGAGATCCAACCAGTTCACCCTAAAGGATGTTGAAGCTGAAACTCTAATACTCTGGCCACCTGATGAGAAGAACTGACTCCTTGGAAAAGACCCTTATGCTGGGAAAGATTGAAGGTGGGAGTAGAAGGGGATGACAGAGGATGAGATGGTTGGATGGCATCACCAACGTGCTGGACATGAGTTTGAGCAAGCTCCGGGAGCTGGTGATGGACAGGGAGGCCTGGTGTGCTGCAGTCCATGGGGTTTCAAAGAGTCGGACACGACTGAGCGACTGAACTGAACTGAACTGTGATGGGGAGGGAGGTTCCAGAGCCCGGCGTGCAGCCACCACATCTGTAATGATGCTGTGTAAGCTCTCACCTTCAGTTTGCTGGTGAGCAGGGCCAAGGCTTGTTCAGGTTTCTAGATGCCCCTGAATCAGCACCGATAAAGGGGTTATGTCTTTCGAGACCCAGGACATAGGAGAGGCCGGAATAGCACTTTTCAAAGCAGCTTCCCTCAGAAACTGGTGCTTCCCACTTCCCTACCCACCTGGGCCTGCGTGAGGGCAGCCGTTGTAGGGGATGGAAGACACGTTTCTCACAGCCTGAGAAGACCTCTGACTACCTGCCTCAGCTTCCCTGTACACTCAGCACCTTTTCAAAAATGGACGTGCCCTTCCTTGCCTGTTAAATGCACAAGGCAATGTATTGTGAAGACAGGTAGATCTTTGTGGGTAGGCATATTTTTAATAGAACAGCTGAGGAGTTGACCTGCTGCACTTTCTGCTTCCCATCACTATGGGTATCTTTTTGGCAACCCCTCATATTCTGAGGGCTTCCCAGTTGGCACCAGTGGTAAAGAATCCTCCTGCAATGGAAGAGAGCCACGTTCACTCCCTGGGTTGAGAAGATCCCTGGAGGAGGGCATGGCAACCCACTCCAGTACCCTTGCCTGGAGAATCCAACCGACAGAGGAGCCTGGTGGGCTACAGTCCCTGGGGTTGCAGAGTCAGACACAAGTGAAGCAACTTAGCACGTGTGCACACATGTGTTCTGAGCCCCTCCCTTCGCATCCCTCCCCACCTTGACTAGACTCCGACATCTCCACCAGGTCTTTCCAGCTGGTGGACTTCCAGGTCATTGGTTTTTCATGCCCACACAGGATACTGATAAGAATACCTTCGTACACATATATTTATCTCAGGAGCATTTATGAGTACTTTCATTGCATAAATTCATATTATTGGAATTACCAGGTTGAAAGGTACATGCATTTTACATTGTGACAGATAGTGCTAAATCTTCCTCCAAAAAGATGGACCAGTTCACACGCCTGCATTCTGCCTCTCTCATGAACACTGTGGATCATCCAACCTTAAGCTTTTAAAACCATTCATTGTGTCCATTGGCATTTCTGTAATTATGAGAGAAATTGAACATTTCGACTGGTTGATTGGCCATTTGTTTTGTTGTGTATTCTTGTGAAGTGTGTGTTGTCTTTCACTGAATTATGTGATGGTGGGGGGGGTGCACAGAGGTGTGGGGAGAGAGTGTGGGTGAGACGGAGCGAGCCCTCCCCTCCTGTTAGCTTTGCTCTCACGAGGGTCTTTCTCTAGACTGCTGGTTCTCGGTAGGGCTGGGGAATGGGGCGCTCTGTCCTCTGGAGGACTCTGGGTGATTTCTGGAGACTTGTGGTTGTCAGTGCTGGCAGGGGTGCCAGGCGTCCGGGGGTAGAGACCAGGAATGCCACTCAGCCCCTAAGGTGCACAGGACACCCTGTCATCCAGCCCATGTGTCCCTGGTGCCAGGGCTTGGGGGCCCTGCTCTGGGCTTGGAGTCCCGCCGAGGGAGCCTCCTGGGTCCCCTGACTGTGCTGCGCTGGGCAGAGCAGGGTCTGGCATGCACAGGCTGTTGGTGGGAAGAGGCCGCCAGAACCCAGAGGCTGGGTGGATCGGGCTCGCTGGGCGCCTCTAGGGCGTGGCCCACATCTCTTCTCGTCTTGCCTCAGCCCCACACCACGCACTGAGAGCCAGCTGGAGAATGCACGGGGCGGGAGCTGGAGGCATCGCTGGGGTTGCAGACAGTGTGCATGGATAACTGTCAGGCTCTATGAAAAGAAAAGCAGTGGAGGGCTTCTCCACCAAGGATAGTCACACTTTCCCCATAGATGTCGCGTTCTTTACCAGCTCGCTACAGAGCCTCCCCAGGAAGGACGTGGGTTCGAGCCCCGTGGTGCGGGCGGCGGTGGCCCAGCCCTGCCCCTGGGCCCGCTGGGGATGTGCTTCCGAGAAAGCGGCTTCCTGGGATGACAGACACAGAATGAAAAGCAGGCGAGCAGGCAGTTGTGATGCCAGGAGTGTCTGGGCATCGTTCAGCCTGTCAGGACCGAAATAATAACGCTCTGGAACCATCTTTATACTCATTTTTCCTCTTTCCTTTTGGAGACAAATATGAAACACCCAAGCACCTTTTTACTTTTTCATTCCGAAAGCTCATCAAACATTTACAGGGCCAGCCTCTTCAGGGTGTAAGGAAGGGACCTGACTTCAAAATCAATCTGGCTCTTAGAAAGTAGACACGTAGGCAGCAGCGTTCTGCGGCCGTGTGCAGAGAACCCGGGTCCTTCACTGCAGGAGTCAAAGGGGGAGCCTGGGTCTGCGGTTCAAGCACAGGGATGCGGAGGCAGCTTGGACAGAAGGGCCGGTCCAGTCCCGCATCCTGCGAGGGGTGGGGTCAACTGGACGCACCCCCTCGCCCACCCTTCTGGAGGGTCTGGCATTCTCTCCACAGCCATCAGCTAAAGATGACTTTTCTGTGCACAAAAGCAGCACAGATTTCTCTCCTGCTGAAATATGGAAGGAGTACACCCGCTAGTATAGTTA